>CM062291.1:108204588-108804588 GCA_031216915.1 Pictodentalium vernedei | reverse complement strand
CATTTTAATAAAAAGAGTTCTGTTGTCTCACGTTCACCGCATGAGCAATTCGGTGACACTGCCAGGTGGTTAACAAAAAGATGCTCATTGAGATGACTACATCGAAGTCGTAACCTGCAGTGGTATACTTGAGCTTTACGGGACATTGATTTGACAAAGTAGGCTGGGGGACGAACAAGGTTATGGTTTAAGTATTTTAGAAATTCTGCGAGAGAGCAATTTTCTCTAACGTTAGGTGGAATTTCGTTCCAAGAATTCGTTGTGGATGGGACAAAAGATCTTTGGTAGCATGCGGTTCGGCAATAAGGAACTCGTAGGATAGTTGCTGTTCGAAGTTCGAAATTCTGGGTTATCGAAATAGGGGAGGGACTAAACAGGAAATATATGACGGGGAAATGTTATGGTACATTTTGAAGAACTGTATTAATTTGTGCTTCTGCCTCCTTGCTTGTAACGTCTCCCACCCAGTTTCAACGTGGAGTGATGCCTTGCTCGCACTTAAAGTTGCACCCGTAACAATTCGAGCACTCGCAATCTGGATTCGTTCAAGAGTTGTCAGATTTGTTTCGTTGCAATTATTCCAAACCGTGTCTGCATATTCCAACAAGGGCCTAACAAAAGCAAAGTATATCTCCTCGAGAATTTTCCGGTGTGTGTTTGGGGGTGGGGGACTCATATAGGATTACTCATTGAAGGGTGGGACAAACATATGTGTACCGTGATCATTTGAGTGCCTTGCCCTTTTTGTGGGCTATAATAGCTGGGTGGGGAATGGTGTGAGGAGTATTCAGTGAGCCTTATGTATTATAGATGCTCTCTTTGAATTTTATTGTAAGATGACTTAACCCCTTACCCAACGCAGACATCAAAATTTATTATTTTAAATATATTTTTTTTAATTTTCCAAAAACTTTCAACAAAACCATATCATGTGACCACTCGTTGGAACGAGCTCGTCGAGCTCGTTCCAACGAGAGGTCGCATGATTTGGTTTTGTTAAAATTTCTGAAAAATAATATTTTTTCAACTGCTGAATTTGCATATTACGCGGTCAAGTGCAGGCGATTCGTTGGGTAAAGGTTTTTTAACGGTACTTGTCAATAACGTGTGTGGCTAAGTATTTTATTAGAAAGTCCATTTGACGAAATTGTGTGGGGTTCGATTGGCAAATTTCACTTGGAACAACTTTTGTGAAGTCGCATCGTTTGCAAATACTGAATGGAATAGAGTGTCAGTTTATTTGACTGACGGATGCGATGGTGTGAGTGTACCAAATTCTTATTTACCATACCATTGGGCCAACGGGTAGCAATGTCAATGGCGAAATTGAACATTTGCTTGGGTGACTTCTTTTGTACTCGTTCGGAATATAATATTCCACTTCGATAATGTTAGTGATATTAACCGAAAGTCGTAGCGGTAGTGGTGCAGTGATAGGCACCCAGGGCTGATCGCGGAAATGATTGTGGTACAAGAAAGGCGTAGAAACCATTGGCTACGTAGGATCCCAGAGAATTCAAATTGCTCTTGCTACATTTCGACTTATCTTGGAAAAAGGGGTGGACGCTGTTTTACCAACTTTGAACACGAGTAACACAACTGCCAGACGAAGTGGACACCGCGAGAATATCCCCCAATACAAAACTGTTTATACCGAGACCTACCTCGCCATTTCGGCGGCTTCTGGTCATTCAGTAAAAAGAGGTGGTCTCAAAATTTTCGGAAACGCTTTGCGTTTTGTGCCGACAGGACCCGGTTCATTTCTATAAGAGTGGAAAGGATAATGAAACGACGGTGTGCCTGTGTTGTGAGGCATACATCCGTGTAAAAGCGAGTTGGGAGGAAAATACTTGAAACCCAGAGCTGAATTATTTTTCTTCTTCAATTTTCAGAAGGGAAAGCTTCGAAGCAGAAAACACATTATCGTGAGAATTGTTTCCTGATATTGTGTCGTTAGTTGAATTGCAAAAAAGAATTGAAGAGTTACAACAGAGATCTGTCAATTAGATTAGAAGATAACGTTTATTATCGATACCTTGTCCTTCAACCACTGTACTGAGAAGTAACACTGTCAGCAGCTGAAATTTAAAAAAAAATGACCATTATTAGAAATGTAATATAATAATAACACTTTGGCCGGCCGCTGATTTGTCGCGGTTCTCGTATGAGAAGGCCTTGGTTACCCATGTTCTACCAACTGCCTCCCTATTACCGCGCTTCTTCTCTCCTCCCAACACTCGGAGACGAACTGCTTGATGACATCCCCTGCCCCATTCTTCCCAATCTCTCCGATTAGTATATTAACCCTCTCCTTTGAGTCGCCCCCTAACCACATGTCCTTCATTCTCCCATCCCACTTCCCCATTATACTCCCCGTGAATCTTGTTCTTTTAGACTGGTATTTTTGGGCATTCTATAAGAAAGTGTTCCAGGGTCTCCACCACGCCCAAGTTACACATCTGGCACACCTTTTCACTGTTTTTCCCCAATTTTTCCCCTCAGCTCCAGGGACCGCGACCTCAGCTTGAACAACAGTGACCCCCCAAAGGTGCCATCAAGGTACTCTCCAAAACCAGGCCTATCTTTATCACGCAGCCACGCAACGATCTCTTTTGTGTAGGTATAGACCAGGGGCGTGGCGACAGTGGTTGCGCCCCAATCCCAGCCAAAATTTTCAATTGTTAGGAATTTGCTATTTTATGTCCTTGGGCAGTAGATTTCGTGATATTCTACCTGTGGCTGTGACCTTTCTAACATATATTTAGTGATATTTGAATCACACCTCTCTGGGTTTTCTAACTGGGATCAATATTTCATCCCCCCGAGTGCAACAAGACTCCATCTGCAACGCTAAAGCATTGCAGATGGCGCCTTGTTGCACTCAAGAAAGAAATTCCAACTCCAGAACCCAAAGGTTACAGCATCCGGATTTCTTCAGCAGTTGAATATTCAAAGAAGAGTTTTCCCCAAAGTTGGGTGTTTGGCAGCCGACGTGAGTGTGTGTGTGTGTGGGGGGGGGGGGGGGGGGGGAGGGGTAGGTACAGGTGGAAATTCAGAGGAGGTACACTCCTGGAACCAAAACTCTCCAGCCACGTCGCTCAACGAGCTCTGTCAAACAACAGTGATTTGGCTGAATTTCCAGTTACATTATTGGAAACTTTGCTTCTTAAAATTTTGATATTTCGACATTGATGTGTAGGTTATTATATATAGTATCATTTAACACTAATCAAATTCTGAAAGAGACTATAATTTGTTTTCACAGGCTGAAGTGGGAAATTTAGTAGGTGTGAAATTCAGAAGAGAGAGAATAGTGCTTAAATCAATTCCGTTACATTAGGTCAAGGCAGAAACCAAATCATATACTATTTCATTATTGATGGCCGCCATCTTGGTTTATATGGCGGCACGTGATTGCTATGGGCCTGGGAGACTTCGTATTGGACGAAGGTGTATTCAGAAAGTGTTTTCGATTGAATAGGAGTAAATCTAATGACCAAGAGACCCGACAATAATCCCTTATAAAAATATAGTTTTGACGTAAAATTTCTGGAAAACCGAGGCTTCTGGAAATTTAGGGAAATTATTGGGTCCATTTGGGTAATTAGATTTACTCTTACACAAAGGAACAAAATGCACACACTCCTATAGCACCACATGCTACGCTTATAAGGAGGATTCCTCAGAAATCTGAACTAAATAAAGTCCATTTCTATGCTTTTTTGGTGATTTCAGGTCGTCGTCGGGTCCATCTGGGTAATTGTATGAAGTAACCGATGAGTTGAGGAAAATCCGAACCAAATAAATAGTTGTCGGGACCACTTAGGTAATTCGATTTACTCTTATATGAAGGAATAGTGCCCACACACACTATAACACTGCGTGCTACTATTATAAGATGGAATCTGGAGGAATCCGAACAAAATAAAGTCCGTTTCTGCATTTTTTGGTGATGTCGGGCCCATTTGGGTAATTATGGGAAGAGACCGGGGATTTGGCAAATACCTACAACTTTCACGAAAAGAAATATAATTCAAAACCTTTGAACTAGCCGCATTGCAATTTTATTAGCACTTCGCGACTACGCCGCCCCTTTTTACCCTGTAAAGTAAGAAAACACATTCAAATTTTATTATTGTTTCAATTTTTGTCTCTAAAACATGGTTTACTACTCTCTATTGGAACAAGCTTCCAGTGAGCTGTAAGCTATGCTTTTGAGGAAAAAAGTTCAGTGATTAGAAAATTGTTTTGCGAGTTTTCTTTTAATGATGAGTTAGGTAAATGGTTATTCGAGAAGGCTGGACCAAGGTATGTTTAGGAAAGTGTAACGTGATTTGTGAGTTAGGACACATATTTCTGTGCAATATATGTTTTCTCGAGTACACAGAAAGAGAAATGAAAATGTTTTGTAAACAATTATTGTTCTTTTCATCATATTTTCCTTTTGCCCTTACCTCATATTCACTAACATAAATGATTCATCCTTTTGCAAATAAAGAATAGAATTTCAATTTCTACTAGTAGAAAATAGGATAAAACTATGTATCGAATAATCATATAAGTTTTGGCCTGAAAACCACGAGAAACGGTACGCATCACAAAATGTGTTCCGATTCCGTATCATATCAACGACTCATTCTGATTCCGTATCATATAGACAACTCGTTTCCGGTAGCGCTACGGGCTATCATAACAGGCACATGGATACATTCTATGTGCGTTTCAGTGATCGACCGAACATTATGTCCCAAAAATGTTTAAAAATAATTTAACCCTTTACCAACATGAAAAACAGACGACAGTTGCAAAAAAGATTTTGAATAACTAATTTTTTTCATTTTTTGTCTCAAAAACATAGGTTATGACCCCTCGTTGGAACGAGCTCGACGCACAACTCGCCAGCAAAGCCGGCTCGTTGAGATCCCATTCTGGACACAACCTCGAATCTGATACAAATCACAGTACATGCACATTATCATGGTAATCTGTATTGAATTTGGTCGTTCCAGTTTATACCAGTATAGCAGCTGAACTTTCAACTTTTTCTGGTGAAAAATGAAACTTTATAATTAGAATAACTGATCTCAGTATCTACCAGTAGAAGATGGGATTCCAGTGCCTTCTGGTAGAATCTCAGAATTTACCAGATTCATGAGCGGCGCGAAGATGACCGATGGGGGTGGGGGTGTGGGCTGTAAACCCAATATGTCCCGACTGTCATGACTCACGTCCAGAGTGAAGAAATATTCCAACTCCATCATCAAGGCATGCCTTCTTTGAAGGCATGCCTTGATAATGTTGCTGTAATATTTGTTAAAGTAGATATAATTACAAAAACTAAGTTAATTTGTGGATAAATACATCTAATAGAGATGCATGGACCTTTCCAACTTTTTATTTAATTAGCACGCAACAGACTCGGAATTGGTCATGAGTGGGATTCCAACATCCCCAGTCAGCCAAAGACATCCATTTTGCTTTGCGCGCGTGAGAAAAGCACAAGAAGCAACTCTAATCCCTCAAAAAGTGTCCTTAATTGAGCAAGATACTTCATCCGGATTGTCCACATGGGAGTACGGCAGCGCTATGTACTAAGGTGTGTAGAGCTCGACGACGATACGTTTGCCTTCAAACTCTGCTAGTACTTGGTTTGTTTATTCATTTATTGGGGTTTAACGACACTTTCAAAAGCCAGGGTCATATCGTGTCCGGCAGTTTTACGGGCGGAGGAAACCAGAGAGAACCATCGAGCAGCGAACGAGCACCTAGTTGGCAGCTGATAGTGTCGTTAAACCTAATACACAGACAGACAAACAAACAAACTGGTTTAGTAAGTAAGGTTAATGAGCTGATGTCTAGGTGAAATATCACACCGAACGTAATTTGAGGCCTTATTGGAAGCTCTGCTTAGTTTTTGATCAATTTTGGATCAAGTGATAAAAAGAATCTTAACTAATCTGCAGTTGTCAATAAAATGTACGGAACTCGCCCATTAAATTAAACCTGTACTTCATCGAAGATTTCGTTCAGACAAAACTTACTGTGTTGGAATTTATACTGCTCCCAAACGGGTTTAACCAATCTAGTATGCATAAATATTTTCTTCGAACAAAAATTGATGGTCCACGAATTTAAACCTTTACCCAACCAGACGATTTCAAAATTTATTATTTTAAATATCATTTTTTAAATTTTTTCTAAAAATTTCAACAAAACCATATCATGTGACCTCTCTTTGGAACGAGCTCGTCGAGCTCGTTCCAAAGAGGGGTCACATGATATGGTTTTGTTGAAATTTTTAGAAAAATAATATTTTTTCAGCTGCTAAATTTGCATATCACGCGGGCGGATGCAGGCGATTCGTTGGGTAAAGGGTTAATCCTACAGCCTTTTTGGAATGTAGGATTAAATCCGTGGACTGTCAACTTTTGGCTTGAGAAAATATTTATTTGATCTGTAGGACTATAGGATCAAATCACCACTGACCCCCCCCCCCCCCCCCCCCCCACACACACACACACACCCACGAAGACAGACTCGCCACTTTCGATGGACACAGCTCTGTATAAGACGCCACCACTCAGACGTCAGGGTCATACAAAAGGATAAACATTAAACATCAGAACAGATTTGAAACTCATATCAATGAATTACAGCCAGAAGGGTCAAGGACATACACAGAACGACACACGCATGTGAATGGGTTAATCGATAAGGCACTGGTGCCAGCGCGGAAGGATAAAACATTCTGTGTTTATTACACACCTTCACGTCTATAAAAGCAATCATTAGAAGACACTCAGCAAATCATTTGACAAGTCGTCACCTGAGTTCCATTAGGCACATAGAACACATTGGAACTCAGGGAACGAACTGTCAACAAAAAGAACACATTTTATCGCCAACCAAATTTGCAAGGGGAACCAGTGTTACTGTTTTTAGCTATCGCTAGCGATTCAAATTGTAACTGCGGTGCACAATTTGTAGAAAATTACAGTGAAATTTCGCTTCTATTTAAATATAGTCCATCAATGATTTTCGTTCCACACATGTGTGCGGAACGGATTTTCATTTTCCGCGTGGTTTTGAGAGAGAGAGAGAGAGAGAGAGAGAGAGAGAGAGATAGGCAGGCAGAGATTTGGCCAATATTATCTTTACCAATATATATATTACGTCCTAGTACCAGCAGCAGAAAATCAGGGAGGAGGGGGAAGGTCCCTTACGACTTCTGGTGGGGAATTTTGTTAAAAATGATGTAAAAAAATAATTGTCATTTTTTCTCAATCTGGAAGTGCATCAGACCCAAACATAGCATATGTACTCTATTCTTGCCGCGCTACTATGGCATATGGACAACAACTTAGTCTGTGAGAGCCCTCCTGTGACTGTGCCCCACGTCTGAAATGCTTCCTAGGAGGGGTAAAACTGTACTTACCAATAAAGCCAACAATACAAACATACTGTTCATCAGAAATGCCATGTTGATGAATAATCTGCATAAAAACAAAAAAACTTAACAAACACTGCGCCTACCTATGTATTATATACCCTTCAGTTGTTAATATTTACGGTGTTTTTCAACACAATAAAATTCTTGTTTCAATCTTTATTATTTGATTTGTCACATTAACGATAATGCTGCTTGTGTTGTGGCTTGTAGTGGTGGCTGTCACGACCGATTTTATTACGTGACTTGATTAATTGGAGACAACAGTATTACTTACAAAATAAAGAAATCAAAGAAATATTTGTTTTATTTTTTTCACATGTTTTGTGTTATTACCACACCGATATGAACGTAAACAATTCCATGGGTTGTTATATTTAATGACGTAAATCGCCCCTTATCTTAATTGATGTTAGCAAGTTTTTTTTTCGTTTAAATTCGTTTTGCACACTATGATGCCACTGCTGGTTAACGAGAAAGGATTCGAAATTAACTCATAACTCGCTGAGTATTTAGAAACAACTTTTGATAAAATCTAGTCATGGGTGCTGTGGAGCAGCCATGACCAGATTCGATGAAAAATTCATCTAAATTTATCTCAAGAAATCATTGGAGAAAAAATCCCTGCACTCTACAAAGGGAAAACGTCATTAGATGTGCCCAAATTAAACGTATTTTATTGGCAAGAGAAATCCTTCCTGGGCAGGAATATCCGTCCGCAGCATAGAAGGAGTTAAAAACAGAATACAAGGTTATTATTTTGGTGGAATGTAGAATAACAAATGACAGTGTTTATTTATTGGGGTTTAACGACACGTTTACCAGCCAGGGCCATGTCGTGTCGGACTGTTTAGCAGTGGGGGGAAGCTGGGGAGAACCACCGAGCAACGACGAGTTTCTGTCGGACTACCCAACAGAATAACCCCGAAGATGAAGGGTAAGCAACGGCTGAAGAGGTTGTGTAACATCGACGTCTTAGCAAACTGTCCAACTGTTTCTCAGTGACTCTTGAAGAGCATGCGTATTCTCAAATTTTAACCAAAGTGTAATTACAGATAGAGGAATTTTGCTTCCTCCAGGAACCCAAACTCGTTCTTCATTTTGTCCTGGTAGAGAACCAACTTTGTTTACATGGAACCAAACATACACATGTTTTAGTTCTTCCAGTCTGTCACATTAACTGGTCTGTCAAGGCCTGGGACATTGTTTTCATTGTAAAGTATAAAGCCGCCCAAGCAGCCCAAAGTTGAAGTTTTAAAATGGCGACAATGCAACGTCAGAAACACGCCTTCAATTGCTCAATCACGCATGCATTAACAATTGACCCAACGCACACGATATCAAAATTAGTTATTTGAATTATTATTTTTTAAAAAATGTTTTAAAAAAATTCAACAAAACCATATCATGTGAACCCTCATTGGAACGAGCTCGTTCCAATGAGGAGTCACATGATATGGTTTTGTTGAAAGTTTTTTGAAAAATATATTTTTATGCAATTGCTTGATTTGTAAATTAACCGCGCGAGTTGCTTCCGTTTCGTTAAATAAAGGCTTAAGTTGACAACAGTAATTTTTTATGTAAATAACACATACAACTCCATATGCTACTGTCTGGTTGTAGATCACAGGAAGACTCATCTGTTTTTGGTTCTCCGGTGGGTTTTGGTTCTGCTTGGCACCAAATCTGGCGCTGATTTCTCTGACTATACGCCTTTAGCCAGACATCAGTCCCAGTACATTACCCTGGCTTGCTAGACCATCAGAAATTTGAGTTTTATTCACTTTGTTTCAAGTGAAGGTATATTATATTTGCTAACAAGCTCAATAACAAAGTATATTAAAATCCCAGGCATAACCTTAAATGGTTGAAGGCCCATTTGAGTGTGTATGTACATCCTCACATTACTTAAACCCAATTGTCCAAGTGGGAGCACGGCGGGTCTGTGTGCTGAGAAAATCGTGAAATGCACGTCGAAGATACACATGCCGTCAACCAGTGCTTAATCTGCTTCTACTGGATTACTGATCAAGAGCGTCCAACAACTGCTCGCCGCTGCTCTGTGGTTCTCCCCGGGTACTCCGGTCTCCTCTACCCGTAAAACTGTCTGACACGACATTCTCTGAACATTGATAGAATTGTTAATCCCCCAATAAGTAAATAATTAAATGAAATATGAATAAATCCTCTAGTTAAACTATTTACCCAATCCGAATAGCAGATGACGCTTTCGAAAAACTACTTCCAATATCTAAAATGAAACGTAGCCCAGGGCCCCTCGTTGGAAGGCGCTCTTTGAGCGCGTTCCAATGAGGTGCCGTGAGCTATGTTTTTAAAGAAAAAAATAATTATTTATTTAAGTATTAATTTATTGGTGTTTAAGGTCACAAATTTCTACACAGTGGCTAATCGAGACCACACCATGGATATGATGGCAAGTCCAGCCAATCGTTTATACCTATGTTGCCCATTTTGGAGGACTTCCATCCTAAGCACTGGTGACTGGGTCCTATTTTATATGAACAGGAGAGCTCGTTTACCGTAGTAAACAAGCACTAATTCACATCCCGGGGTTCCCAATAATAAAATTTCAATGGCGATTTTTTTTAAATAGCGATAGTCTGTTTTCGTTGAGACATCGGGTAACTTCTTAAAGACAATATTGGAACAAGGTGCGTTCACCCCTATGAGAAAAAGTCCCGGACTTTCGAGGACAATTATCAAGAAGATTTCAAACCTTTCAAGAGCTTCACATAAATAATTTCAGTCACACCTTACCCCTGTATATATGCCAACCAACAAATACCCATGCATGCATTCCAAAACAATCATACCAATACCTTATTCTGGGCCTTGGAAAGCCCCATGTATGAGCTTTACAAAGGTCAGTGTTAATTGCGAGTATTGTTTCTTTGTGGAGAGAAAAAATAATTTATGCAAAAACACCCATAAATATCACAATTTATAAAAACACATTTTGACCCGAAAGTTTAATATTAACCCTTTAAACGGGAGAAGCCCTTTTTCGGGACCAGGAACCTGATACGTCATAATTTCGTAAAGTAGTATAGCTGCTAAGTGAATATATGAGCCAGACCAATCAATATTTTCAACGTTCAACCCCAAGGCTGCAGGTTGAAAATATTAATTATTCTAGTCCCACTTAACCCTTTACCTAACATGAAAAGCAGACGACACTTGCAAAAACAATTCTTGAATAACTATTTTGTTTCATTTTTTTGTCTCCAAAACATAGGTTATGGCCCCTCGTTGGAACGAGCTCGACGAGCTCGTTCCAACGAAGGGTCATAACCTATGTTTTTGAGACAAAAAATGAAAAAAATAATGAAAAGATACCACCAGGGTTCAAAGGGTTAAAGCTCGAAAACTTTTTATCACTCTCAAGGACTCATACCGACCCTTTTACTTTCTATCAAATTTCGTGAAAATTCTTTACTGTGCCCCGATCTTCACCTTTTGATAGCAAGCCGACATTCACGGTTGCACACATACGCATCCTCACTTCTAGATCAAGTTCGCACAGAACCAGATTCACTTTTGCGTTCACGTACAGAAAAAATTGCACCAGCGAACTAAAATCCCACACTTTTTAAGTCTTTGTCTTGTTCTTCGAGTTGAGATCATTTTGTGAGCCCGATCATGTTGAATGTGCTGATACGTGCTTGAGTGCTAGTACACAATGTGCAAACAAACATATTCCATTAAACACCAGTGACACGTTCTTGGCAGCATACCTTCAGCACTCACAATTAACAAGCGGCCAACCTTCATAACCACTTTTTCATCGTGTGTTCTATTGTGCTGCACGTCCTGTGCGAGCATTATGCTCTAGCACACACGCACATGTCAGCTCAACCAGCACGTACCCACCAAGCCTGGATATAAGCAGACTGTCATCTGCAGAATGAGGTCCCTAGAGGGTAAATCTGGCGATGCTACCCTGCACACCAGGGTGGCATTACTATGCTAAATTTACCCTCTGCGAAACCTCAGTCTGAATCAAGGGCTCACGCTTAGACAGAAAGAGGTACCCAGAGGATCAATTGGAATACAACAATAAGGAATCTGTCATTTACAGAATGAGACCCTCTAAGGGGTCTCATTCTGTAAATGACAGATTCCTTATTGTTGTATGCACATTGTGCGCAAGCACATTCCACCAAACATCACACCCACATTCCGTGACACTCCACTTTCTGCACCCTCTTTTCCGAGACGAGTCGAGGTGTCTCAAGAGTATTTACTTTGGTTATTCTTTAACCCCATTTGATGAAATCACTATCCCGCATATTAGACAATTCCTGTAGATTTCGATCAAGCTTTTCCAGAGACAATTCATGTAGCTTTCGATCAAGCCTTTCCAGAAAAACTCGTAAGAGTTCCCTATAAGTTTGTGAAACGAGAACCATGGATGACTTCAGGCCTTTTGCAGTCGTCATTGGAAAAAAACAAAACAAAACTACACGTCAAAAAGTTAAAATCCTCAATCACACAAAATAAAATAAGATACAAAAGGTATTGTGCCATTTTTAACAGATTGAAAAGGGCTCGCAAATCTGATTTCTACAAAACTATACTCTACGAAAATAAATACAATATAAAAAAAAAAACTTGGGAAATCTTGACGAAAGCAATTAACAAAGTAAATCTACCTTTACGTACCCGTCCACATTTGTCGCTGGCAATGTGGAAATATCGGACCCTAAAGAGATAGATGACAAATTTAACTCTTACTTCGTTAACATTGGTTCAAAATTAAGCGAGCCAGTACCGACCTCCTCTCGTCGTCTCACCGATTACGCTCAAGGAAAGAACCTTGAGCCATTTTTTATTTTGCAAACTACTCCTCAAGAAGTAATACAATGTACAAAAAACTGAAACCCAAAACAAGTAGAGACCTTGACAATATGTCCTCAAAAATTGTAAAGGAGATAATATATGAGATAGCTGACCCTTTAACGCGCGTAATTAATTTATCTTCCTCAATCGGTATTGTCTCCGTAAAAATGAAAATTGCAAAAGTAATTCCCGTTTTTAAAGCTGGCGATCAACGCCTACTTAATATAATTATAGGCCAATTAGCTTTCTACCAACCTTCTCTAAAGTATTAGATAAATTAATGTACTCTAGGTTAATATCTTTCTTAGAAGATAATAAGATAATTTATCAATATCAATTTGGCTTTGGAAAGACATACTGAACAATACACCCGGTATTGCATCTCATAAACTGTGTTGCTGAAATGAACGATAAGCCAACAAAGGACTGTTCATCAGCTCTATTTCTCGATTTCTTCAAAGCATTTGATACTATAAACCACTCGATCTTACCAAAAAAGCTAGAACGATATGGAATACGGGGCCATGCAAACGCCTGGTTCAAGGATTATTTGACACACAGATCCCAGTTGTTGTCCCTCCCAAAGGCCAGTTCTGACTTCCAGGTCAGGCCAACTGGTGTCCCCCAGGGATCTATTCTTGGCCCTCTTCTTTTTATAATCTACATAAACGATATTATAAATTCGACACTTCTGAAAATTTTTATCATATGCAGACGATACTACTGCCTGTACATCTGGTAATAACATAGATTCTATTATAGAATTAGTTAACAACGAACTCAATAACATATACTATTGGTGTACGGCTAATAAACTTGCCCTAAATGAGAATAAAACAAAATTCATTATTTTTTCTTAAGCTTTTGATACAATCAACCATGAAACTCTACGTAAGAAAATGGAATTCTAAGGGATCCTGGGAATCAGTAACAATTGGTTCCGTAGCTACCTGTCTAATAGAAGTCAATATGTCCAATATCACTCGTACCGGTCTCACCAATTAAGTATCAGCTGTGGAGTACCACAAGGATCAGTACTTGGTCCTATTTTATTCTTAATTTATGTGAATGACATTTGTAACTGAACCACATTAAATCTACAATCCTTTTGCGGATGACACCTCAATGTATACGCCTGACCACGATATGCAACTGCTACAAACTAAAGTAAATGAGGAACTGGAAAAAGTATTTGATTGGTGTTGTTGTAATAAGCTACTGATAAACATTAAAAAAATCTAAGATTATTCCACTATACCCACAAAATAATACGTTCAAAGCCAGTCAACTCAAACTGTATCTTAACAATAACAAAATGCCAGTAGTTTGAAATACTGTGTTAGAAAGAACGATTAAATTCTTAGGGGTGCATCTTGATGAAAACTTGAAATTTAAAACCCACATATCGAATGTATGCTCAAAGATTTCTGGTGCAATATATTGCATTAACAAGGCAAAAAACATTCTCCCGAAAGACGCGCTAAAATCATTATATTACGCACTTGTCCACAGTCATCTATCATACGCCATTCAAATCTGGGGCAATGCATTCGCGACTGGAAAATTAGTCCTTCTACAGAAGCGTGTGTTGCGTACAATTAACCTCAAGAAATACAACAGCCACACAGACCCCTTATTTAAAAAGAATGGAATGTTGAAATTTCAGGACGTGTATAAACTGGATGTCTTATTATTTATGTACGACTGGCAAAATAAGAACCTACCCAAATCCTTTGATAACATGTTTAGAATACACATTCCTATTGGCACGCAAACAAGACAAGCTGGACAAATTAGAGAGTATAAGGCCAGAACACAGTTTTCGGTAAATCTACCCAAACATAACTTCCCTAAAATTTGGAATGAATTAGAAAGCAGCCTCAAAACATTAACCCCCAGATCCCTGTTCAAAAGTATACTTACCAAAAAATTTATTGCAAACTACTCCCTTACTGCAACATGTGTTAACACACTGTGCCCGGACTGCAGATTAAGCAGTTCAAATCCATAAACAATCTAAAGCTATATTGCAGACTAATTGTTCCCTAATTCTTGATTATTAAACCATAGATTATGTGTGTGTTTGGCAGATCGTGGTTTGTCTGTGGTAGCAAAAATTTATTTAAACTCCAATATCTCATCCACCATGACCCAACATGAAATTATTGCATTTGCCCTGACACAAAACTTGGGTCCGAACTCTCCAACTCGACAGTTGAAACTAGGATTGTGCCTGCAGCAAAAAGTCTGCTCCAGGTGATAGTATCCAAGAAACATGGAGATGCCAGGAAGATAGCTAATCTGGCTACGGCTTCTCCAAACAATGCACCTCTCACATTTATAATGTACACACTAAAAACTAAAGTGTTAAAACTGACACTTTCAAGGTGTTAAACACATTCTAACTCTTAGGGTTTGATTTTAACACTCAAAGTGCAATGCTTTAAGCACTTAGACATTACAATCGTCAGACATCTGAAACTTGAATGGATGGCACTTCCCATGTGTCCAGCATTGGTGGTTCTTCCAGAATCGTCCATAATTTGATCTGCGCTTGGTGGGTACATAATTAAAAGGACACAACGCAGATGACGCGGATCAGGCTCGAGAGTTCGAGCCTGATCCGCGTCATCTGCGTTGTTTCCTTTTAAGTGTCGCGACATTACACTTGTCAAGTGGTATTATTGTCAACACCTGTCAAGTTCTGGGATATCTACACTTGAACAAAATGCTAGTTCAGCACTTAGTGTTAAATACAGCACTTCAAGTGTAGTTTTTAACGCTTTAGTTTTTAGCGTGTATATGATCTCGTGGATGTAATGTTCCAATACTATCTGTAGATTTTCTTTTTCTTTGACTGTTTACGTGATGTAATAATACCCTTACGATGTTTGTGAGTAAGGTGAATTGTTGAATAAAATATCATTAATAAAAAATATCATCAATAACTTGTATAAAAGCTTATTTTTTGTTTGTTTGCAGATCAAGAAGATTAGTTCAGCGGTAACGAGGCGGATTTGTGATATCAAGGCCATGAGATCAAATCCCGAACAAATTATTTTAGGATATTAGTAAGAAAAAAACATCGAGCCCACCGCCCAACTGGTCACTCGTTTTATGTTAGTTTATATTTTACTATTATGTTTAGTGTGTTAAGGGCGCCAGGTTGACGCGATCCCTTGGTTTGTGTGTAAAATTTGGTTGCTTTCAGAGAAGAAGGACCCGGGATCAATTCCTCTGCAGGGCATGAAACTGAAAATAGAAAGGCTACTTGACCAAATTAATCCCACGTCTTTTAAAACCCACATTACAACCCCCAATGATTAATGGAATAATTTAAAAAAAAAAAAAAAAAAGATAAAATAAATAAAAAGAAAACATACTTAATAAAGGTTTGAATTTATAGTGAACAAGGAATTTCCAATAATCTGACGTATGTGCCTAACAAAAAGAAGAAAATGATAAATGTAACGTTCACGTTCCACACGAATCTCTAAATACATCACCCCTCCATCAAACTTCACAGTGGCATCACAATTCGTCATCAAGCAGTTCGTCTCCGGGTGTTGGGAGGAGAGGAGAAGCGTGGGAATATGGGGGCAGGTGGGAGTACAGGGGTAGCCAATGCCTTCTCGTCCGAGAACCGCGACAAATCAGCGGCTGGCCAAAGTGTTATTACTAATTCGTCTCCTGGGTTCCAATGTGTTCTATGTGCAGTAGGCACATAGAACACATTGAAACTCAAGAGACGATATGTCTGTATTTTATTTATTTATTTCCGTTGAAAACCAAACTCTTTCATTGAGATGAGAAAGTTCCACACTGAAATCTTTATTTTGGGTTAGTTCATTTTGAAAGAGGGTGTGTATGGTCAAACTTGACCCAGAGTTGAGATCGGATAGTAGGCATAATTTCAATCAGATTGAATGGCGTAGCGGTAATACACTCGCTTTGTGATATGAAGATTAAGAGTTCGTATCTTGTTATATCGAATTTGCGTTTTGGTGATCAGTATGTTTTACGTGCTTATTGGAAACTACTAACGGGACAGAAAAATAAAATCCGGTGAAAAACTTTTGTTGCTTTGTTAATTAAATGATCTTTGCACGAAAAATGTTCAAGTTTGGTACCGTACACAATTCTTAAGCAAACATCAGGATATTATTTAACATCTTCTCGTTGAAGTGATTCCTTAGTCTAGTGGTAACTTAGTTGGGTTTCAAGGAAGAAGGACCCGGGATCAATTCCCAATCAAAATATTTAACTAAAAAAGAAAAGACAAAAAATGAAACCAACAACTTTTGAAACCCTTGATTGCAACACTCCAGAAAAAAATAAATAAAAAATAAAATAAACAAAACCAAAACCAACTTCATGAAGGTTTGAATTGAACAAGTTTGTTCGAATATTCAAACCAAAATCTACCTAACAAAGAGAAGAAAATAATAAGAATAATTTCCACGTTTCTTAACAAAGTCTAAAAAACATAAACATTTCCATCAAGTTCCACAATGTCATCATATCTCATTATTTTATATATTTATTTATTTCCCTACATAAAATTAAATTCGCCCATTGGAATGAGAAAAGTCACATCAAAATCATTATACAGGGTTAGTCCATTTCAAAAGAGGGTGATCAGCTTAAATATGCAATTGAAGGTCTGTCCACCCCGCTGGACGAGTTTATGACAACGAAAACAAAAGACGTGGACTCAACCAACCCAAGTCAAATAACTTAGAAAACACCCCTCGGTTGAGTCCATTATAAAACGAAAAGTTGCATTTCTCATTTGGGAAGCAATGTTTTTGCCGTTTCAAGGTCATTTGAATGTCATATGAAGGTCATTCAGACATTTGAAGGTCATTCTAAATTCAAAGCGAGGCTATTTTTATACCTGTTTTTAAATAGACTAACCCAAACAGGGTCCTTTCGGTACAATAATATACATATGGAAATAGGATTATTCGGGCGATTTGAACTGGTGAAGGGGAGATAGGGGTAATTTGGGCGTATTTACGCTATTAGTTTGTTTTGGGGAGTGAATGTTGCTCTGGCATTTTTTTTTCTCGTTTTTCAATCATTTGCACATATATATGGATCAGAATATTTGAAATATTTTGTTCACGGAAGATAATCAACCTCCGAAACTTGTTTTTCATTTTAAAGTTAACAAATATAATTTATCTTCACAAGTGTATTTTCCTTCCAATTTCTAATGCCGCAGCGGGGAATTGATCCCGCGACCTTTCAGTTTCAAGCTAAACGAAATACCTCCAAACCAAGAGAAGCACCAATTAAAGGATGGAAAACATTCTCTATATCTCAGGATTGTCACTTGACCAGTTTGTGACCGTGATAATATATCAATAACATGATTTCAAAATTCGAAAAAATAACCAGATTGTTTAACCTTTTTATCGCTTTCTCTCCTATTTGAACATTTGCCACAAGAAAACTAAAACATTTTACTGATAAAAAATATATGAGTTCTCGGGGACTGAACTCGCAATCTTCAAATCACGTATTCATTGCATTCTACCACTCAGCCATCGAGATATTGGACATCAATAAGGATTATTTATTGCACAACAGAATCATGGACGCCTGGGAGCGACTTTAATTTATTTTGTTAAACGCAGGCGCGTGGCCAGGTTATTTCTTTCATACGAGTGAGAGGAGGGCACATGGATTTTTTGTATGTATCACGCATCTCTCTGACGTAGGTATATCACGAAGAATCGAAGATGCTACTTTGTGGCTCCAAAGAACTTCAAGCGTGGTATATTATAAATCTGTAATTTCATTAGTTGACGTCTCATGCAGACAGTAGACAGATTTTTTTTTGAGGGGGGGGGGGGGGGGGAGGGGGGCAGTTGGTGGCGGCGCTCTGTCTTACAGCCTTTCTGAACAGGATTTTTTATTGTAAAAATAAGCATTTTCGTCGTTTTAAGTGAGCACAGAGCTTTTCTCAACTGGAAGCTAAAGCGTAGCGCTTAGCCGTTTACCTACCAAACCGAGTGGGGGCGCGGTGGCTCAGTTGGTAGAGGTACACCCACAGATACTCGACACAAGCTGTGAAATCGAAAGAAAAATGATATTTTATAGCATTTTTGAATCGATGCTGACGTGCCCCCATAATGGTATATAAATATTAACAAGGTACACAACTCGCTTTTAGAAAACGATAACACTGTATCCAACAGCTCCAAGCGTCAGTGGAAAGGGGAATGAATAAGCTTTACAGTGGTGTATTACTCGACCGTTGTGTGTTCTTGGGTTGTTCATGATAACTGGGAGAAGTCGCAGAAAAGGCCGAAAAACGTTTAGTCGGGCAAGATAGTGTACAGTGGAAAGTGGGTTACGAGCGACAATTATCGGATTTATTATAAATAATTCGATATCCCACTGTCTGTGGAAGGCAGATTCAAACATTAACCGTATACCCTTACCATTTACTAATCTCGGATCCACATTTATTCATTTCTAGCAATCACATTTGCCGTTTATACATTTTTTAACCTTTTCTTGGAAACCCCCGAAGTCAACGGCGGCCATATAAGCTACGATGCTCACAAAAACATCCAATTGGCTACTATTTAAAATAAGCCAATGGGAGAATGGGGAAAGTTCTCCGTATCTGTGGGCGCGAAAAAACTTCAGAAGATTTGAAGTGACGGCTAAAAAGTGTATAAACGGTATGTGTGATCGTCAGAAATGTATAACTTGATCTGAGGCGTTTAGTGGCAAAAGTTAGAGGACAAATCAATCACCGTTAAGATAAGATAAGATAAGATGTATTAAGCAAATACGCCAGAACAAAGGCAGATTGCGTTGTATACACAAAATCAACATAAACAGAAACATAAAACAATACTAATTCCGAATGACAAACGTAAATATTAAGGCGTATAGTGGTTGTAATGTAATATTGTTAATGCCACTTCTTGGTGTCAGATTGACAAAACTTGTTCTCGTTGTTTTAAGAATTGTTGGGTCATATTACAGATGATACCGCACAGCTGTGGCACATTGTTTCTCATCAGGAATATAAATCTCTCGGATGTGTCCATCTCAACAAACTCTTGGTATTCACGTTGAAATTTGTTAAATGCACGTTCTCTGGGAGATGCATATTCACCGCACTCCATAACGAAGTGCCATTCTGTTTCCACTGCACCTGAGCCGCACACCGCGCATAAGCGTTCACTTACGGGGATGGGTGGTTGCATATGCCTCCCCTTTTCTATCATAAGTTTGTGGTTACCTATACGCAAACGAGTAAATATGTTTCTCGCCTCGGAGGATGTTGTATAACTCAAATAAGGCTCCAGGTGATATTTGTTCTTAAACTCTCGATAAGTTCTCAGTTTATTTTTTCCATTTTCCCTGTTGTCGTCAAATACAGCATTATAAAAATTATTTAAATGGGTCTCTTTCAGATTTTCCCTTATTGTTATGTATTTCATAGGTTGAAACGGGATTTTCTGTTCAGATTTATTTTCAGGATTATAATTGGCTATAAGCTGCTGATATTTAACCAATATTGAGTCCGGCATTCTGTAATTCTCGGATTCAGTTCTAGCCTCTGATAGTAAGGAAGGGGTTTGGAGGTCATATAATTTTTATACATACTTAGCCAACTGGATTTTGGCATCTATGTGCAGTAGGTACTGTCCAAGTTCAGCTCTCACTGCATGGTTCGATAATTTATTGTTCACACCCAGGACTAACTTACAGCACTGAATATGAACGGTTTCACATGATGATTTATCAATATTAGCATCGTTGATTTCCATGGCCCATAATTCACTGCCGTATAGGAGGATGGGTTTTTATCAGGATGTTAAATAGTTTTAGGTAAACCGCAACGGGTGGAAGACACTTTCTTTTAAAGTTGTTGTTCAGGCTGAAGAGGGCTTTTAAACCTTTCAGTTTGAGATCTTGTTGCGCATTCTGTAGTTTACCGTTGGTTGTAAACGAAAGTCCCAGATATGTGTACTGATGGGCGTGCATAAGCTCATTGTTCCCAATATGAAAACCATGGGGCTCCTTATTCTTTCGCATTGAAAAATCATAACTTTAGTTTTGTCAACATTTACGCTAAGTGTGTTTTTAGTGCAGTAGGCATCCAAGTTATCCAATGCTCTCTGTAGTCCCCGAGACGAGTTTGAGATTATCGCTAAATCGTCGGCAAATAGCAAGTGACTTAGATTCGTGGTGTATAAACGGACGGGATCACATTTTTTATCAAAGATTAAACCAATGTCGTCGATAAAGATTTTGAAGAGCGTCGGTGAGATCACACAACCTTGTCTGACACCAACCGTTGACATTAAGGGTGGGCGTCATCCTTGCGAAGTTTTTATTTGATAGTAACTTGAGCTATATAGAGATTTTAAAATGTTAAATACATTATCCTGTATCCCGATGCGGTGTAGTTTATCAAAAAGAATGTTTACATCAACTGTATCAAATGCTTTTCTAAAATCAACAGAAACAGCATATAACGGTTGTTTAAGTTTTTTATATTTGTTTATAGCTGTTTTAACAATAAAGGCACTGTCAGTAGTACTACGGTATTTTCTGAACCCGAATTGATTATCACTAATCAAGGAATTATCTTGAAGATAGGTATTAATCCTCTCGATGATAACTCGGTTGAATAGCTTACCTAGAGCACCGCTTACGGCAACAGCTCTATAATTATTGGGATAGTTTCGATCACCCTTCTTATATAATTTGGTGAGAACAGATTTACTCCATGAAGGGGGATAATGATGTGATTCAAATACCTGATTAAATAATTTAGTTATATGATCAATCATATGCGGGACTATTATTTTTAAGAGTTCGTTTGAAATGTTATCACACTCGGTCGATTTATTGTTTTTTAGACTTCTCAGAGAGTGCATTATTTCGGTCGCCGAGAATTGGTCATTATTCAGTGGGTGTTGTATATCCACTTATGCGTTTATAACATCGGATGTATTTTCGTGGGTTTGTGGTCGACACAAAAGCGTTTTAAAGAAATCAACAGACCTGTCGGAGTCCAAATGATTGATCTCAACATTGTTTGTTCGAAGGGACTTAATTGTCTGCCAATAGGTTTTGGGATCTGAATATGATAATTTTTCGAGGTTCTCCCATATGTTCTTGAAGAGCACTTTGAACTTTTTCTGTGTTGTTTTTTTTATACATTTTCTTACAATGAAAAAACATTTGCAACAGATCTCTCCCGGGGGTTTTGTTGAAGAGTCTTAAGTGAATTTTGCATGGCGTATTTTAGATGTTTGCATTCATCATCAAACCATTTCCTTTTAGTTTTTTTTCTTTTTAGGGGCTCGCAAAATTTTCATGGATGCCAGGTTGTTTATGTCGATCAGTATAACAGTCAAATCAGTTATTGCTTCTTCTGTACCAGAATCGTCATTAGTGTAATTTTTCATTATAAACTGCCGATTTTTAAACTGAATGTCTTGTCGCAAAAATGCCTCTAAAGCTCTCATTGGGCTATCTTTGGTCCATTTTAGGGTATACTTAGATTGGGTGTAACTGTATTTTGGAGTGTTTTTTGGTCGGAAGATTATGGCACTGATTTTTTAAGTGTAGCGCCAGTTGACAGTGGTCAGAGTGATCAGTTGGCTCTTTAACACAAAAATAGTCTACATCGGACAAATATTTATCTGATACTATTATATAATCTACGACACTGGCTCCATTATATTGGTAGCTGGTAAAGGTACCCATTGCATCTCCCTTACTCCTCACATTGACTATTCTCGGCTTTGCTGCTTGACATAGGGTCAGCAGTTCTCTTCCATAACTATTAGTCATTTTGTCTGAGCTAAAACGGTCAGAGCAAGAGTCAACGGTATAGGAATCGGGAAGTGGGACGTGAAGTGTGGTATCATCCGTAATGCAATCAGACATTTCTCTTGTTCAGGCGTTGAAATCACCCCTAGTAGTATTATATCGTCACACCCATACCCTCCAGTTTTTTGTTCAATATTTGCGAATATAGAATTTTCGAGTTTGTTCGTATTCCAGTAAGAAGAATTGTTAGGGTGTATATACACAGAAACAAAAACAACCGGGGTCTGCATATTGAACATTTTTCCATCGAATTGTACCCATAGTGGCAATTCATCGACACAGAATGATTGCTGAAAGAACGGTTTATATTTGTCGAGAGAGTAGAACGCAACGCCTCCCTTTTTACGTTGGGAGACGCCGCGGCTCATATCAGGGCACGTATAACCCGGTTTTAAGATTTCATGCTTAGGCCGATGCCACGTCTCTGTTATCGTGATGAAATTATGTTTTGTTAATAATTGAACGATATCAGCATTCGAAATTTTGTTTATAAAGCCCTGGGCATTCCAAACGGTGTAAGTAATTGCTGCTTGATAATTTGAAATCGTATCCATATAAGAATGACCTGAAAGTATCATACCAATTAGTGAATGGCTGAGATTCTGAAAACCGAATACAAATAATAATAATAATAATAACACTTTGGCCGGCCGCTGATTTGTCGCGGTTCTCGTATGAGAAGGCCTTGGTTACCCATGTTCTACCAACTGCCTCCCTATTCCCGCGCTTCTTCTCTCCTCCCAACACTCGGAGACGAACTGCTTGATGACATCCCTTGCCCCATTCTTCCCAATCTCTCCGATTAGTATATTAACCCTCTCCTTTGAGTCGCCCCCTAACCACATGTCCTTCATTCTCCCATCCCACTTCTCCATTATACTCCCCGTGAATCTTGTTCTTTTAGACTGGTATTTTGGGCATTCTATAAGAATGTGTTCCAGGGTCTCCACCACGCCCACGTTACACATCTGGCACCCCTTTTCACTGTTTTTCCCAATTTTCCCCCTCAGCTCCAGGGACCGCGACCTCAGCTTGAACAACAGTGACCCCCCAAAGGCGCCAGCAAGGTACTCTTCAAAACCAGGCTTCTCTTTATCACGCAGGCCATCCAAAGATCTCTTTGATTTGACCCCCTCTCGCCAATTACGTTTACAATCCTCCATGACCCTTTCTCTGACGATCTTTTTGCCCTAATGATGTTTGTTGTTTGGAGGGTCTATCGCGTGACACACGCACGCACGCACGCACGCACGCACGCACGCACGCTTCCTCTCTCCCTTTCTTTCCGTTATGTCATCGGGTTGAAAATTATACATGGTCATCCTCGGGAATTGGGAGTAAATTCAGAGCATGGTCTATTACATGGGATCGTATTGCAAGAAAACGAGTCCTGTTACAGCTGCGCAATAACCGGACCGTGAAATTTCAACTATCGACCGATACGAACTGGTCGAGTAAATAGAGATTATTACCATTATGTGGATGTACAAAATATGTATCCGAGCCTCGCTCCGGGTTCTAAGGGTAGATCACGACTCGTCGACGAGTCTTGATCTACCCTTAGAACCCGGAGCGAGACTCAGATACATATTTTGTACATCCACATAATGGTTATAATCAGTTTATCTTACAATATATTGGGGATAAGTCAAGAATGTAGACGAATATTTAACGAACTTTTTATTCGTACGGATGAACAAAAAGAAAAAAAAATGGAACTCACGCGAAAGGAACGTGCTTGTATCAGACCCCCTGATACAAACATCTGTATCAGGGGGTCGGATACACGACATTTGCGGAGTTAATACAGACAACATACATGTTGATTGTAAGATAAATATCCTTAATTTTCCCATTTTGAGGGAAAGGGCACTGTAATTTGACCTCTTTACCCCTGGCGACGCCACTGCCCCAAAATGAAAAAGAATCTTGAAACAATCCCTTCGAAGAAAGCATGTCCTGCTGATGTTGTTGGAATATTTCTTTATGTCGGTACTTGAGTCATAACACTCGGGACAAATTGGTCTTACACACCCCCCCCCCCCCACCCCCCGCACCCACCCCTACCAAAGCGGTCATCTTCACGAGGCCCCTGTTTACGCCCATCACGCCCATCCTCAAAGAGATAGGCGGATTTACTTACTACATGAATTCTTTTATATCTGCATCTTTTCCTCCGTACATCCATTCGAGTTTTATAGCGTTATCTCGAAAAGATTATTTTGGATAAGTTTATTAATTTATTGGTAAAATAGTATGTATTCTGTGACCTTTTTTGGTTTCATTATGTCTTGCTGTACGTATACTTCAGTACTTAAGCAAGACACTTCAACCCCATTGCCCAAGTAGGGGGCACGGTGACACTGTATACGTAGGCAACGGCGGCGGTTCTCTTTCCTTTAACTCCTAACCTGACACGAAAAGCAGACGACAGTTGTAAACAAAATTATTGAATAACTATTTTTTTTTATTTTTGCGGCAAAAGCATAACTTGTGACCCCTCTTGGAACGAGCTCGTTCCAATGAGGGGTCATAAGCTATGTTTTTGAGGCAAAAATGAAAAAAAAACCGATGAAAATTGAATGGCAATTTTTATGAATAGCGCTGGCCGGTTTTTGCCGTTACGCTGGGTAAAGGATTAACCGTCGGTAACCCTGCTGGTCCAATAGTTCCTCGTCATTGTCCGACGGTTCTCCGACTTCCCCACCCGTAACATTGTGCGATACTATATAGCCCTCGCTGTTTAAAGTGGCGCTAAAAACTTAAGTGTCAATAAACAAGCAAATAAACAAAACAAACTTCAGTGCTTCTGGGTACTGGCGAGCAGCTGTCAGACTCCCCAATGTACTAACTCCGTACAAGCAGGGTTAGCATTGGTTGAAGACAAGTTCACCATTGACGTGCAGTTCACTTTAGTACACAGCGTCACCATGCCCCCACGTGGGCAATCGGGATGAAATGCCTTGCCCAAGGACATAACACAGTTACCCCTGGCGGGGATCGAACTAAGGACCTTTCGGTTTGAAGTTCAATGCCGTAACCACTGAGCCACTGCGCACCCCCGCGCGCGCAGACGTTACCGATTCGTTGGGTAAAGGGCTAACACGATTAGATGACGAAACATTCACAAACAAGGAGGACAAATTTTCTCGATTACCTAAGAAAACTTCAGTTGTTTACTCCCGATCTAGCCCCTAACGCCTCATCGGAACGCTTTCGACGAGCCCATTCTAATAAGGGATCGCAAGCTAAATTTTGTGTGCAAAATGTGAGGAAAAAATTAAACAATTGAATTAGATAAACGTTAACTGTGGATGGGAGTGTGGGGGGCTACTGTAGTTGTATGTTCGCAGTGAAACACGCTATTGTTGCTCGACATCTCGGATGCGTTTTTGTTGCGGCCAGCGGCGCCGGAACCACTTCAGGGCGGGGGGTCAGACCCTGGGACATTTACTCACACTAGCAGCTCTCCACCATGACATGCCAAAGCATACATGTCCCGAAGTCCGAAGGCCCGAGATGGGGAAGTTTGAGAGGAGATGCTGGGCGTATTTTAGCTCAACTTCAAGAATAAATCATTGAAACAATTGAATAACGAACCTGAGAAGGGCATTGTCTGCTCCCCTCTCGCCCCGTAGCAGTGGGCGTGAGGGCGCTGCCCCCTCTTCCCCCGTGTTCTTGGCGTGCCCGGTGGCGGCCTTTTATTTTCTAGCATAAATAAATATTTCAGCCATATATGTTTTGTTTATTGTACAATTTGATCTCATGATATGAAGAAGCTGTAAACTGCGACACCAAAGGACGCTTGTTCTTTTCGAAAAGTGTTATTTTTATTTAGTAAATTGTCACATACGACAACCTATATCGTACCGTGATGTATGCTGCTTGTAAATGTGAAATAAAGAGCGGAGTTTTTATTCTATAATAAATTCCTGTACTGAATATTATCTGAGTTAACACGTGTTTTTCTTTCAACATAATCCATCACTTAAAGCATAACCCTTTCGACGAAACATCGTTGATTACATGGACATCGGGTGAGAAAGAATCGCGTGCAAGCGACATTTTGTTTTGTTGTTTTATCCTTCAGCCAACCATTGCTCAACTCTTTTGGCGCGACAGGCGACTAAAGTCATCAGACGTCAGACCGCGGAAAGGTAGGTACTGCAGTAGACATTTTAGCCAACTGCGTGTGTCCATTTCCAAGTGCTTTTAACCCTTTACCCAACGCAGACGATATCAAAATTTATTATTTTAAATACCATTTTTTTCAAATGTTTCAAATTTTTTCAACAAAACCATATCATGTGACTCCTCGTTGGAACGAGCTCGATGAGCTCGTTCCAACGAGGGGTCACATGATATGGTTTTGTTGATTTTTTTTGAAAAATAATATTTTTTCAACTGTTGAAGTTGCATATTATGGCCGATTCGTTGGGTAAAGGGTTGAACAAACATACGTATTGCAATGTTTCATGAACCGTTTTGTCCTACCCATGAACAACGATATCGTCCCTTGAAAGTATAAAGGTGCCATTTAAATATATACAGGAAATCATTTGAAAAACTGTCAATGAGGTCATTCGAACATCTTTTAAAATAATAACGCTTCAGTCTAACAACCTATACTTTTTGTAAAATTCCTGATGAATATTAGGCGCTAAGAATTCTGTCTCAGATTATTCCGGTCCAAAAGAGTTCAATTAGAAGCGAGAATTATGGAGAATCAGAATCAATTTTCAAATAATTCTCGCAAAGAAAACAACGAAAATTAACTTTAATTCTCACAACCTGGTCATTTGATTCTTGTCATCGATTCTGAAAGTGTCTAACTACTTGCATGCAGTTGATTGATATTCCTACCCAGGACAGAGGGTCTCTTGTCACTGAAATATGTAAAATTTGAGCACATTTAACCATATTTTCTCCTTCAAATTGCAACGACTTTTCGACCAACGATTTCTTGTGTCAAACTTTAATGATTTTTTCATCAAATCTTGTCACGGCTAGATTTGATGAAAAATATTTTAAAAATACTCAGCGGGTTAAGCGTTAAAGGCCATGGGAATTCAACCTTTTGCCTTCTTATAATAAGGTAACTCTTGATTTAGCTGTGGTCTCTAGTGAAGCCTTGGATGCCTATATAGGCAGCCAAGACTTCACTAGAAACCACTGCCAAGGCACTGTACCGTCCATCGGCAAGATCACCAAAAGCCTGCGCGTTGGAACACGTGTTCTAGAACCTCACATAAGACAAGAAACTCAAAATTAGATCTAGGCCCTTCAGGGTTAAACTCTCGAAAATATGTAATTATATAGAGGCTTGTTTTTCATTATGGAGTATGTACGGGTACTGTAATTATTTCTTTGCCATCAAAAGCTCGTGTTCTTAATTCAAGTTTTAGGCCTCATAATCTACGGAATAGCATGGGTGTTGGTGTATTTCGTCCTTTGAGTGCAAGAAGGCTTTTCGCTGCTAAAGCATGGCAAGGCCTTGTTCCACGCAAGGGACAAATTTATCAATTTTTTGAACTTGGGTAAAATATGAGACATAAACCGTTTAATTTGGCTTTCCCAAACCCAGTTTGGGAAAGACTCTTGTTATTCTTTTTCAAAATTTTTCTTCTCTATTTTTTTTTCCTCCCTGAATTTTGTATGTTGAACTGCTCGAAAACAAGCTGTACGATTTTGACCAAATTTGGCACACTTATGTAATGTCATAAATGCGGTATCGTCATATCTGTGAAAATGCGTATTTTCAAAATATTCTGCCAAAACCTTCAAAATGTCACCATTTTTCGAATGTCTCAAAATTGTTTACAGTTATTTAGCTCAAATTTTCCACACATTTAGAACATAATATGATACACCACAATCACCACTCAAATCTTTCAACATTAACCCCCACTGGCCAAAAATGACCTGAATATAGATTTTTTTTTCAAAATTGACCAACTTCAAGGGCAAATTTCTCTAATAACAAGGTTGTTGTAACAATTATTTTGGTTTAGATGCAACAATGATTGCGGAAGAAAGTTACTATTTACTTTTTAATCTCAGATTTAACCCTCAAGCACAATGAGGGCGAGGATAAGAGTACCGTTTGAAAATGCCAAAATTATCCAACTTTGGTTGCTTTTTCTATCATTTTGGAAAGGGTTAATTTCAAACACTTTTCATGAACGTATTCACAATTGACTACCGAGCATATTTGCTGTTGTAAGTTTGGATGTAAAGTTTAACCCTATCCCATTCTGGTTGAATAAAAGTACGTACCGTCCAAAAAAAACTCCAATTTTTCCAAAATTTGGTAAGTTTAGGTGGCGATTTACTCCATTTTTAATTGCTTGAGCTCTGAATGTTTTCTGTAACTACTTGCAGCAGTCAAAGTATGACAAATATTGTTCTATATGTTATTATTAAAAGTTTAACCCTTGGCAGATTTAAGACTTCCCATAAGGCTACTGTCGGAATAATTGTTATTTTCGCCAACTTCAAGGGCAAATTTCTCTAATTACAAAGTAGTTGTAACAATTATTTTGGTATGGCTAGATGCAACAATGATTGGGGAAGAAAGTTACTGTTTAATTCTTAATCTCAGATTCAACCCTCAAGCACAATGAGGGCGAGAATAAGAGTACCGTTTGAAAATGCCAAAATTAGCCATCTTTGGTTGCTTTTTCTATCATTTTGAAAAGGGTTAATTTCAAAAACTTTTCATGTACGTATTCACAATTGACTACCGCGCAGATTTGCTGTTGTAAGTTTGGTTGTAAAGTTTAACCCTATGCTCGTTCTCTTTGCATAGAAATAGGTGCAGTCCAACAAAACTATCATTTTTCAGAATTTGGTAAGTTTAAGTGACGATTTACTCCATTCCTAATTGATTGAGCGCTGAACGCTTTCTATGGCTGTATGTAGCAGTCATAGTATGACAACTTTTGTTTTATATGTCATTATTAAAAGTTTAACCGTTGGCATATTCGAGACTGCCCATATGGGTACGGTTCGGAATAATTGATATTTTTATAAAATCACTGAATATTGATAAGCGTGCAGTGGTATTTTGGAATAGAACATTCGGAAATGCTTTCGAAATTCGGATTCACAGTTCAATTCCAAGAATATTTTCTTTTATAAGGTTGCTGTAAAGTATAACGCCATCCCTGTCTCAGGTGCATAAAGAATGGTGCCGTAAAAAAAAACTCCCATTTTTTTCACAATTCCGTAGGTTTAAGTGACAATTTACTCCATTCCAAATTCACTGAGCGCTGAATGTTTTCTATGCCTGCATACAGCAAGTATAGCATGACAACTTCTGTTTTATACGTTATCAAAAGTTTAACCTTTAGCATATTTAGGAGTTCCCATGTCGGTATAGTCGGAATAATTGTTATTGTCGTAAAATCAGTCCCTGAATATATTGGTAACCGTGCAGTGGCCTTTCGGTGGTGCTACATGAAGCCGCAAATAGTTATGCTCGAAAAGTTCACCAAATAGACAGATTTAATGCCTAACTCAGCCGGTGACAGGTAAATAATGAATGGAAAAGTCGTTGAATTGAGAATAAAGTAGGGACGAATCGTGCCCTCGGTTTCCATCTGATCCACGGTATTTCCACGCGGTATCGGCACTTGACAAAGATACTAAACTGTCGGGCAGGGACAGTGGAAAGCATTCTGAGAATTTCAAGTTACTGCCTTGCATGATCGGGACATAATTGGCGTATATCCGACATTGTATCTGTTCAATTTGAATGTCAAATTAGCCACATGACGGCTTTTTCTCCACCGGATCGAGTTGTCAGTTTCTGCCGGGACGGTCTAAAATGGGATGTCATCAAGCAGTTCGTGTCCGAGTGTTGGAAGGAGAGAAGAAGCGTGGGAATAGGGAGGCTGTTGGTTGAACAGGGGTAACCAAGGCCTCATACGAGAACCGCGACAAAACAAATCAGCGACCGGCCAAAGTGTTATTATTATTATTATTATTATTATTATTATTATTATTATTATTATTATTATTATTATTATTATTAAAATAAGCCGTTTAACTCAAAACTTTCTGTCCCATATGAATGTGCGAATATTTAAAGCTGGACAGTTCACCAAATAGACAGAAATAAAGCCAAACTGGACCGGTGATAGGTAAATAGTGGATGGAAATGGCATTGCATTGGGAATAGAGTAGGGACGAATCGTCCCCGAGGTTTCCACGCGATCCACGTTGTTCCCACGCGGTCACGCCACTTGACAAAAATACTGTCCTGTCGAGCAGGGATAATAGAACAACTTCTGAAGATTTCGTGTATCTGCCTTTACTGGTCTGGACGCAGTGGGCGTATGAGCGACACTGCTGTCTGTTCAATTTTAATGTCAAATTAACCAAATTACCGCCTTTTCGCCATTAACCCATGCGCGATTTCTGTCCACTTTTTATTTTTCGCAATTATCTAACTGTTATCCAAGAACAATTTGCTGTTATATGTTTTATTCCAAGTTTTAATTGCCAGGCCTTGAATTGGAGTACTCTCAACTTGAACATGTTCATTCAAATAGCAAGATTCAAGATTAGTCCATGTGTCTTTTCAGACACTCAGTCTGTGATTGATGTTCACACATTAAGAGCATAATATTATACACTAAAATCACCATACAAATATTTCAAAATTAACCCCTATTGGCCACAAATGATATGAATATATCATTTTATCTTCAAGATTTACTAACTTCAATGGCAAATTTCTCATAATTGCGAGGTTGTTGTAACAATTATTTTTGTATGCATAGATGCAATAATGCTTGCAAAAGAATGTTACTGTTTAGTTTATAATCTCATCTTTAACCCTCAAGCAAATGAGGGTAAGAGTACTATCCGAAAATGCCAAAATTAGCATCTTCCAGTTATTTTGGAAAGGGTTAATTCTAAACACTTTGTTTTGCTTTTGGTAGAGATGCCTAATGAACAAATCCTCTGCTGTAAGTTATGCGTTGGGGCTAAACACAACATAAGCTTTGGCCATGTAAAGAATAGAACTGTCTGAAAAAAATTGATTTTCGGTGAATTTTGCTAACATCTGTACTCATTTCCTCTAATTGCAAGGTTGTTGTAGCAATTATTTTGGTATGGATAGACGTAACAACGATTGTAGAAGAAAGTTACTGTTTACTTTTTAATCTCAAGATTTAACCCCCAAGCAAAATGAGGGCGTGAATAAGAGAACCGTGAGAGAATGCCAAAATTAGCCAACTTTGGATGCTTTTTGTCTATCATTTGGAAATGATTAATTTCAAACACTTTACTTTGCAATATGTTGTCTGCATTTTCACATTGGAAAGTTGGGAAAGCCCGTAATTTGTCCAACAAATTACAATTCTCTAGTTTTTTTTTAAAAGTTTACATTGGTTATAAAGAGAAAATGCGGCATTCAAAAGCTCCATGCGGGAGGGCCTGAGAAACAGATTATTTATTTTTTGTGGCCTTATGATGTATATATATCACTGGAATACCTGTTTATTTATACTATTGCACGCTGTCAAATTTTTAACCCTACGCACACGATATCAAAATTTAGTGTTTTTTTTTTAAAAATCTGCAAGCAATTTCAACAAAACCATGTCATGTGACCTCTCATTGGAACAAGCTGGACGAGCTCGTTCCAATGAGAGGGTCGCATGATATAGTTTTGTAGAAATTTTTTAAATATATCATTTTTTTCAAGTGCTCAATTTGTAATTTAGACGGACGGATGCGAACGATTCGTTAGGGAGAGGGTTATATTCATTTTGTGTGACCATGTAGCATTTGTGTGGAAAAATGAGGTTCACTTGCCTCCTGTGCCCCTTCCCGGTTCCTGTTTGGCTGAGATTGGCGGGGGAAGTAGTGGTGAGACACCATGTGGTGTCTCCCTCACCCCAATTCCACCCCCTCCCCCCCTCGTCCCTGGTTATATGTATTCCATTCCAAAAAACACATAACATATTTTTTACCTTAGTAACATATTTTTTACCTTAGTGAAAGGGGGTGTGCAACGGTGCCATCCCCGTTTCACTCTGCATCCGCCCATGTGGACTCGGCCGATACATATCAATATCGGACAGACGTGGAAGTATGAGGTATGGTACGATATTATGGTGTACCATTTGGGCCAAAAGTCTATTTTCATCGCCATGAGATTAAAATACACGTCCCACGTGCTTTTTTAGCGATGCACCTGTATTTTAGCGTTGCAACGCTATTTTGGAATGTAGGTGCACCTGCAAAAATAGCGATGCACCTGGAAAAACACGCTAGAACCCAAGTGTATCAGGGTGCATCGGTAAAATACACGTCGGACGTGTATTTTAATCTCATCGCGATGAAAACAGACTTTTGATCCCAATGTACACCATATGGAGGACAGCACTTTTTAAAATAGTACTAGGAATGGCAGAGTTTGCGTTAGATGTTGATAAGTGGCGAGAGATAATCAAGAGTCATGCATGTTTATATACATTACTAATTATTTAAGCATAATTTATAAGAACTTATAATTAAAACCCTTTACCCAACGTAACGGCCAAAACCGGCCAGCGCTATTCTCAAAAATCGTCAATTAATTTTCAAAATATTTTCATTTTTTGTCTCAAAAACATAGGTTATGACCCCTCGTTGGAACGAGCTCGTCGAGCTCGTTCCAACGAGGCGTCATAACCTATGTTTTTGAAACAAAAAATGAAAAAATTTAGTTATTCAAGAATTTTTTTTGCAAGTGTCGTCTGCTTTTCATGTTAGGTAAAGGGTTAAGTTTTGTACAAAAAAAAATGATCAGCCCAAAGTCTCATTCGGTGTGTACAGTTTTGAATAGTCCGGTATAAGTTCACGATTGCAGCCATTATGAACACAACAGAAGGTACACGTGACCGGAGCGCCGGGGCTGCCCATTGGACCCTCATCAAGGAGTTGGCAGTCCATGTTGTTGGCAGTCTTTTCCCACCAGTCACTCTTACACCTTTCTTCTTTCATGCATCTGCAATAAGAAATGGGATGACAGCATAAATGAACGTTTTGTAAACATTTTGTAAAGACAGGTCAATCTGAACGTGGACGATGTAGTTGGATGGGGTGGGGAAACTTATCTGGTGCGCTACTCTCTCACCAATTTTCCCAAGAAAATGTATAGGCCTACACCCTTGGAGATATTCACTGGCTTTACACCTTCAAGATTGCACTCTAAAATCAATTTGGTTAAAAATTAACTCCAATTACAACTTAAGGGCCTTCACAGGTTCTTGTCTCAAAAATGGGTTTCTATGAAACCAATCGCTTGACATTCTCTGTGTCAAAATACCTCTGTAAAATCTTGGGATCACATAAGGAATGTCCAGAAACGTTATAAAATGGACCTCGACAATGCAATTTTTACCACATGAATCTGGAAAAGTGCTAAAAAATTGATATATGATGCTGAGAGGGGTGGGTGTCCAAAATATGTTGGAAAAACATATTTTTTTTTTCGCAGGATATGGGGTGGGGGTCAAAATCACCGGAAAAAATATACGGAAGGTAAGAAAAATCTGGCGGGTTAGGGGTGGGTGAGTGTCCGGGAAGGTCGAATGCAAAAAAAGAAAAAAAACGGCATCGTGTACTGCAAAGTTTTTCCGACCCATCTCCCCATAGAATAAGGGTTATAACCACTCGGCAGCGCCTCGTGATTAGAGCCCTTAACCTACTCGTGGTCTAAATCTGATTACCGACCCCAGTACCCATTTATTCCATATTTTATTTTTCATACAAGGTTATATAAATGCAATGGCGTTTGATGAAGTGAAAGCTGTTACGCTAAAGCGTAACAGCTTCCACATCACCAAACGTCGTGAATTGGGAGCAGTTAACGCATTGATTGACTTGACGAAATTTTGGGGATGTGGGGGTGGGGGTGGGGTGGGGGGGGGGGTGAGTGTCGACGATTTTCGCTGACGTTCCAGCAATCCACTTTTATATAGATCATCGGCCTTTTGACCTCTTGAAAATTCTGTAAATTAGTCTACTTCAGTTTGTTCAACTTACCCTTTGGAAAATATCCTGTGACCAGTGTTATCCTGGTACACGGTCGTTGCACAGTATGGTGAATCGGATTCAGCTGGACACGTCAATAGCGTCTTCACTGCGCAAGTGGCGTCGCTACAGAAGTAGCATTGGTTCGGACCTTTGAGAAATATAAGAGAAACAACACGCAATAAAAATGTTGCGGTATAAAACTGGTAGAATGGAGGTTATTTACCAACCTCTAATATCTCAAACCCTCGTATGCACTTCCCCTGTAACCTATTCTTCATTGGCTATCGCTGTGTGAAGACATGTTCTAGACCCGAGAAAAGCGAGAAAATCTATGCTGGTGCAGAAATGGTGACAACTAAAAGCTGTAGAAAACAGGGTATCTGAAAACTAACACCAGGTAACTATTTTTGATGGTGGAACGATATATCTGTCTTCGGCGTGAAAAATAAAATTTAATTTTGAGGAGCGACCACATGCCTTAATTATTGTATTCTACTATTTTTCAGGTATATATATTGTGCAGTTAGGGCCGGCGTCAGACTATTTTGCGCCCTAGGCAAGGTCAGCCACGTCAGCTCTCAGCGCCGGCAGAGGATGCCCTCCCGAAAGAATTATTGAGCTAACACCCATCAGCTCTCAGCGCTCGGACCAGTACCCCAATATCACTACCAACAGAGTACCAGTTCTCTCGGCACAACTTGCTGCTACCAAAGGGACAGCTGTTTACCTTTTCAACAGTGTTCAGTCAACAATAATATTACCAAAAATAAAAAGTCATGTCACATTCCGACTCTCACACTCATGATTGCCTTACCTAAATATCTGTCACTGTATTAATCCTGACCAACAGGATTACACCTCGGACTTCCTTAACCCTTCGAACCCTATAGCGGCCGTTTTTTTTCTGGCCTGGAGCATTATACGCCATAACGTCATTAAATAGGATGGGTGTTCAGTTAATGTGTGGGGCAGACCAATCAATATTTTCAACGTGCAGCCCCGAGGCTGCACGTTGAAAATATTGATTGGACTACCCCAAATAATGAATATAGACTCTTCTAATTGTTGCCATTGAACTGTCATGGAAGATACCACTAGAGTTCAAAGGGTTGACTTCTACCCACCTAAGTCCGATTTTGTTACATTACCACTGAAATACAACAGATCTCTGTATTTGTTTATTTGGTCAAGCTGAACGGGCTGAAACCTTGGTTACACTTTGCGGATATTAATTCCGGACGAATATACGAATAGAGGCCCCCTCTATCTCACCTACCTAATCTTACCACCTCATCTCCGTCATGGAGACGTTACATCCTGAAACACACTGCAAGCTCCGACTACAACTCAATAACACTCCGGGCTCATGTTTCGGGAATTTGATACATGCATACATGTAAACCGTCGTGACATAAGTATTAGGTCATCTGACACGTGCAGCTCTTCATGGGCTTGGCTGTCGGTTCTTCATGGGCTGACCACTTTGCATACATTTAAACCAACGCGACATAAGTATTAGGTCATCTGACACGTGCCGCTCTTCATGGGCTTGGCTGTCGGTTCATCATGGGCTGACCACTTTGCATACATTTAAACCATCGCGACATAAGTATTAGGTCATCTTACACATGCCCTTCATTTACCAACAATGCAACTCACAAAATCTCGTACCCACCGATCTCCTCAATACCACACAAACAGATCTGCGCCACACCATTAATGGTATACTAGAACGGCATGGACATCAATACTTTAGCTCTTAACCCTTCACCCAACGTAACGGCCAAAACCGGCCAGCGCTGTTCTCAAAAATCGCCAATTAGTTTTCATTATTTTTTCATTTTTTCTCTCAAAAACACAGGCTATGACCCTTCGTTGGAACGAGCTCGTTGAGCTCGTTCCAATGAGGGGTCATAACCTTTGTGTTTGTGACAAAAAAATAGTTATTAAAGAATTATTTTTTTTGCAAGTGTCGTCTGCTTTTCATATTACGTAAAGGGTTATAGCCACCCAGCGTTTGACACCGCTCCTACCGCCGCCGCGGGACTACTTCGCGAGGGCACCAACATGTCAAACGAACATGGGAGCGGCTCACGCGGAGACAAATGGAACGACAGGCCCATCTTACAACACTGGCTGATAAGGCTAGCAAGCATATTACCAACATATCGACCTATACCCTCGGTACACACGAGAAAATTGTGCTTGGTAAGGGACTGAAATTTATACCAACGCGTCCACAGCCTACCAAATCCTTCTTCAATGAAGACAATACGGGCCCTCACCATGTGGAGCCCACACCCCACACATCGCAGAAGGCGTCATTGCTAACGCCGGCCCTATGTACAGTTTTGGGTGTTTTTTGCAGTAAATCTAACCTATAATCCAGTGTTTTACGAGTAAAATGAAAAAATCTTACAGGGATTTCAGCAAACGTAGGTGTGAGGTAAAAATGAGATTATCATTCATAATCCCAGCATATTGATGTCAAATTTTCAAGCTGCAAATGTTTCTCATAATTCAACAAGGAATTTAACCAATTTCTATATGTTGTTTGCCAGAGCCCATTGAGCTCTGGCAAAGAAGCCTGAATTGGTTAAGTTACTTGTTGCATTTAGGGAAATTTTGCAGCTTGAAATTAGGGAATTTTGTTCATCAAGGCGCAAAGGACTAAGTTAGCAATATCTTTGTGTATTTGAAAAAATGGTACCGGAAGTAAGAAGCATCATAATGTGTGTGGAAAGGTGTTGAAAACTCACTCGTCTCTTTATTTGAGGATGCCCAAAAGGTAGCAGTGGTGGCGCAGTGGGGTAGCAGTGGGGATGGGGCAGGAGCCTGTTGCCAATATATTGGGGAGGTTTAGCCTCCCATCCCACCGTCGGGGAAACTGCCTCCTTTTTGTGGGCTAGTCGGGAAATAACCTGCCCCCCCCCCATCCCCAACGGGAGGCACAACACCTCCCCATTGTGTAAATTTTGGCGCCACTACTGACAGAAGCAAAGAAATATGAATGTGTACCCAGCCCAATAACGTTAAAAAGAGAAGAGATACATTGGACGTGTCCTCTTTTGTACAAATCTTCCAGTTAAAAAAGGAAAGAGATACCACAATGCACAGGATAACCCGCGCACCTTTAAGATAAACGAGCTTAGCGATCGAGGTACGGACCGGATCGCCCCCGCTGTACCGGTACCCAAACGAGCTGGACAGGTCTGATACGGTCCAAGGCCAAGAAGGCGGGGGGGGGGGGGGGGTGGGATTGTAATGTGCTACATTATCGGTAGTTGCATGGAGATACAGCTCTCATTTTTGGACTTTACCTTCCAACATAACCTGTGAAATAACTCTAAAAGGTTAATTGTGGAAACACGCTTACCTCACAGTCTAAAATCCGAAGCGTTCCAGATTGGAGACGCCCGTCCATTACGAGTTGAAGGCAAAAAATATATCGTCCCTTGTTGCACTCAGTGTCAGCAAGAGAAGATATAAAACTCGCTTGTTCCAAGGGTATAATGCCTTATAGAATTCTTTACTTTGCTGGCAATTTATCAAACACATCCAATATCCATTAAAAACCTGCTGTCACCCTTTACCAACCAATGCACCCGCGGAAGGCAAAATTGGTTTAATGAACAAGAACACTGTAGTGCACCGCCTTGGACCAGTCCAGTGAAAAAAAAACCGACCCGCAACCCTGTTAGTTTTAGTAGTGGTGGTCCCTGTGTCTTATAGTGGCATAGAAATACAATACACAACGCTATGTTTGGGACTCACGCGCCTCAACATAGAGGCGATGGAGCCAGGGGGCACAGGGGCACGTGCCTCTCCACTTTTTTTCCACGTTTATATATATGTGTTTCGCAGTTACACAGTGCATTAAAATGGGCACGTGCAAACGTGTCAATATACTGTAACATTATTTGCAAATCCAAACAATATTTAGCCAAAGAATCCTACTTTCGGTCGTTTCGGTCCGTTTCTGCTACTTCAACCATCTTCCAACCCAATTTTTCATACAAGGTTATATAAACGCAATGGCGTTTGATGAAGTGAAAGCTGTTACGCTAAAGCGTAACAGCTTCCACATCACCAAACGTCGTGAATTGGGAGCAGTTAACGCATTGATTGACTTGACGAAATTTTGGGGATGTGGGGGGGGGGGGGGGGATTGGGGGGGGGGGGGGGGGGGTGAGTGTCGACGATATTGATGTCAAATTTTCAAGCTGCAAATGTTTCTCATAATTCAACAAGGAATTTAACCAATTTCTATACGTTGTTTGCCAGAGCCCATTGAGCTCTGGCAAACAAGCCTGAATTGGTTAAGTTACTTGTTGCATTTAGGGAAATTTTGCAGCTTGAAATTAGGGAATTTTGTTCATCAAGGCGCAAAGGACTAAGTTAGCAATATCTTTGTGTATTTTGAAAAAATGGTACCGGAAGTAAGAAGCATCATAATGTGTGTGGAAAGGTGTTGAAAACTCACTCGTCTCTTTATTTGAGGATGCCCAAAAGGTAGCAGTGGTGGCGCAGTGGTGTAGCAGTGGGGATGGGGCAGGAGCCTGTTGCCACTATATTGGGGAGGTTTAGCCTCCCATCCCACCGTCGGGGAAACTGCCTCCTTTTTGTGGGCTAGTCGGGAAATAACCTGCCCCCCCCCCCCCCCCCCAATGGGAGGCACAACACTTCCCCATTGTGTAAATTTTGGCGCCACTACTGACAGAAGCAAAGAAATATGAATGTGTACCCAGCTCAATAACGTTAAAAAGAGAAGAGATACATTGGACGTGTCCTCTTTTGTACAAATCTTCCAGTTAAAAAAGGAAAGAGATACCACAATGCACAGGATCACACGCGCACCTTTAAGATAAACGAGCTTTGCGATCGAGGTACGGACCGGATCGCCCCCGCTGTACCGGTACCCAAACGAGCTGGACAGGTCTGATACGGCCCAAGGCCAAGAAGGCGGGGGGGGGGGGGGGGATTGTAATGTACTACATTATCGGTAGTTGCATGAAGATACAGCTCTCATTTTTGGACTTTACCTTCCAACATAACATGTGAAATAACTAGAAGGTTAATTGTGGAAACACGCTTACCTCACAGTCTAAAATCCGAAGCGTTCCAGATTGGAGACGCCCGTCCATTACGAGTTGAAGGCAAAAAATATATCGTCCCTTGTTGCACTCAGTGTCAGCAAGAGAAGATATAAAACTCGCTTGTTCCAAGGGTATAATGCCTTATAGAATTCTTTACTTTGCTGGCAATTTATCAAACACATCTAATATCCATTAAAAACCTGCTGTCACCCTTTACCACCCAATACCCCCGCGGAAGGCAAAATTGGTTTAATGAACAAGAACACTGTAGTGCACCGCCTTGGAGCAGTCCAGTGAAAAAAAAAACCGACCCGCAACCCTGTTAGTTTTAGTAGTGGTGGTCCCTGTGTCTTATAGTGGCATAGGAATACAATACACAACGCTATGTTTGGGACTCACGCGCCTCAACATAGAGGCGATGGAGCCAGGGGGCACAGGGGCACGTGCCTCTCCACTTTTTTTTCCACGTTTATATATATGTGTTTCGCAGTTGCACAGTGCGTTAAAATGGGCACGTGCAAACGTGTCAATATACTGTAACATTATTTGCAAATCCAAACAATATTTAGCCAAAGAATCCTACTTTCGGTCGTTTCGGTCCGTTTCTGCTACTTCAACCATCTTCCAACCAGAAGGCTGGCCTTCGGGTTGGAAGATGGTTGAAATAGAAGAAACGGGCAGGACAGTGAACACAGAACGGCATATTCATCTAAACGAGAGACTATAGTGAGTCATGGTACATTTACTGATATACGACTGTAACATTTCTCACACTGGGTCGAACCATGGTAGCAGTGTTAATTTGTGCCCCTCCACTTTTATCGAGCTTCGCCGCCCCTGCCTCCATCTTGAGAAAAATGCATATCGGGGGAAAGTGGTTAAAGATGGAGCACAAAGTGTGCACTTTTCTCGACTTTAAAGGTCGAAATAGAGACAATAAAATGAGAGAATATTTGGTCACTTCTTCAGAGTAAAGAGTCTGTACATTCCCTTCCGGCAAATTCCCCCAAAAGATTGCAATGACGGGTTGCCGTCGCATGCACGCACGGAAACACGCACGGACGCACGCACGCACGGAAGCACGCACGCTCTCTCTCTCTCTCTCTCTCTCTCTGAAACATTTCTGGAATAAATTTGGGGGCACAGGGGTCTTCCGGTTCATACTTCCCCGAATACAAAAATAACTCAGTTGTAATCTCATTATCTCACCTTTTGTTGTAGCCGGTTGTTGCGTTGTTCGCTTTGTTGTGAGACGTGTGGTAGTTGTTGGCGGGTTAGTGGTTACAGTTGTTGGTATTGTTTTCTGAGTGGTCTGTGTTGTTGTTGGAGGATTTGTGGTTCGCTTCGATGTCGTCGTTGGTGCCGCTGTTGTTGGTTTTGGTTTCTGTGTGGTCTGTGTTGTTGTTGGTGGGTTTGTAATTCGCTTCAATGTCGTTGGCACAGCTGTTGTCGGCTTCGTTTTCTCGGTCGTTTGTGTCGTTGTACGTTTTGTTGTTGGCTTTGGTGCGGTGGTTGCTTCTGTTGATGGTTTATAGGTGGATGCTGCTTTAGTTGTAGGCTTCATCGTGGTTGGGAGCATCGGAATAGGAATTTCCGTATCTGTATGTTTTTCTGTTGTAGTTATAGAGGAAGAAGGTTGTTCAATTTTGAGGTGAATATTTTGACTCCCTGAAACAAAACGGATCTATCAAAACACAGCCTTTGGTTGGTGCCGCTTTAATTTTAGGAATGTCAAAGCACAAACTGAATAAGGGACTAAAAGGAAAGGGGATTCTACCACCACAAACAGTACTTGCTAAAACTAATCATTCAAGTTTTATTATTATTTGTAATAAATTGCATCAAAAACAAAGCTTATGATCTCCTCAAGGGAACGGACTTATTAAGCTCGTTTCCATGAGTGACCGTAACCTATGGTTTTGAGGGAAACATTTAAACTTGTTAGTTGTTCAAGACTTGTTTTTGCTAGTGTAGTCTTCTAGTGTAGCTAGGATTAATTGAGGGAAAACGCGAGAGAAAATGGTTAATCAAAATCACCCCCAACGTTTCTACCGACAATGTAAGTAGTATAGTACGCCCGGTTCAACTCTGAATTGGGATCTCATGGATGATCTCATGTGACGTCACAGTCACTGAATATGATAGGTGCAACGTGTGTTGCAGCCTGCGTTAGCGGCCATTCTGTGACGTCATTGTCATGGTGATATGTAGAGTTAGAGTAATAACTGTTTCCGTCGACCATTTTGTTTACTGACTGCTGCCATCCTTGTTCGGTCTCTATGGTAGTACATGGTTACTATGACTCTGGGATGGGGAGGGTCGAAGGCATTAATTGAGGGAAAACACTAGAGAAAATGGTTAATCAAAATCACCCCAACGTTTCTACCGACACTGTAAGTAGTATAGTACGCCCGTTTCAACTCTGATTTGGGATCTCATGGATGATCTCATGTGACGTCACAGTCACTGAATATGTTAGGTGCAACGTGTGATGTAGCCTGCGTTAGCGGCCATTCTGTGACGGCATTGTCATGGTGATATGTAGAGTTAGAGCAATGACTGTTTCCTTCGACCATTTTGTTTACTGGATGCTGCCATCCTTGTTTGGTCTCTATGGTAGTACATGCTTACTATGACCCTGGGAGGGGGAGGGTTGAAGGCATGTTCGATTGTATGGGAGTATATCAAATTACCGGAAACGACTCGAAAACCAACAAAACTCGGCGAAGATGACCTGTGTTTCCACAAAACTCCAAGAGACTATACGTAACCTATCTAGAATATTTTCTAAATTACTCCGTCTATACCCCGAAAACTGCTAAACTTCATGCAGACATCCAGTCCTATATCCTAGTCTGACACGACTACTGATAGTTTAGATATTATTTTTAAAAAAAGCCTCCACACTGTTAACATCAACTGAAATTCTCCTTTTTCTTTTTATGAATAACTGGTATCTATTTATTCCTTTACTTCTACCCATGGGAAGAAATGTTCATGAAACGATGGCGGATTGACCAAGCAGTCAATTGAGTGATTGCCCTTTGAACTCTAGTGGTATCTTCCATGCCAGTTCAATGGCAGCAATTGGAAGAGTGCATATGCATTATTTGGGGTAGACCAATCAATGTTTTCAACGAGCAGCCTCGGGGCTGTACGTTGAAAATATTGATTGGTCTACCCCACACATTTACTGAACAGCCATACTATTTAATGACGTTATGACGTATCATGTTGCTGGCAGGAAAAATCGTAATACGCCTACAAGACGTCACATCCCCAAAAGTTGGGAGCGCGGTAGCTCGTTGGCTAGCAGTCAGAGGCGTAGCTAGGATTTCCTACTGATCGGGGCCATAATTATTTTTTTTATTTAATTATTATTTTTTTTTTTTGGGGGGGGGGGGGGGGGCTCCCCGGACCCCCACCAAAGGAATGGCCATGCCCCTCCACCTCAGACATACGGTACCCCTCTCCCATTGGTGGGAGAAAAGTTTGAAAACTCAATGCCCTGAGACTGAATCTGGGAGCCTCTGGTGCTTTAGTTTTCCCATTTTTAGGGGGCCACTGTAATCTTTAGGGGCGGGGTGCATGGCGCCTTAGCCTCTCCACCCATAGCTATGCCACTGCGCCGTGTTCTTCGGCAAGACACTTAATTCCAATTCTTACGAGGGAGTACGGTGGCGTGGATACCAAGGCGCACGGTACGTCAATGGCGCACTTATCTTCAGACGCTTCTAACTCTGTTTGTACAAGGTTAGTAAGTTGGAAAGTCTGATAGTTGCTAGCCATTGGTAGGTGGTTCACCCCGGGCACTCCAGCTTCCCCACCCGTAAATCTGTCCGACACGATATGACCCTGGCTGTTAAAGTGTCATTAACCCCAATAAACAACAAACAAAAAAACAAACAAAAAAAAAAAACAAACAAACATAAGGTCACATATTTCTGCATAGTGGCTAATTGTGACCACAACATGGATATAAAGTCCTCCAGCCATTTTCGAGGACTTCCACCCGAGGCACTGGTGCCCGAATCCTACTTTACCAGTAAACAGAGTTTGTTCACCACAATAAACAAACAATAAACAAACACTACTTCACTTCCCGGGCTTCCCGCGGGAGATTTTTTTTTACTAAAAATATAAGTTATGAGTTGTATAGCATGTACCCGATCGTCCCCCATTACCCGGAGCTTTGCCGGTGCAGCTAGTGTTAAATTCCCATAGAAACGGAGCCATTGCCGGTGCAACTTTTGCCGGTGCAAAATATCGGCACCACACACCATTTACCAGATCTAGGGAGATGTGGAGATCGGCCCAATTTAGGGGGATCTCGTGGGGGCCCCGCAGGGGGTGCCGATGAAGGGAGTAGTATAGCATGTACCCGATCGTCCCCTATTTCCCGGACCTAGTGGGGGACCCCACAGGGGACTGATGAAGGCAGCCAATAAGCTATCGTGTAGTTACTGATAAGTCACTGCTCGAGCGCCTCGAATCCCATCGAGCAAATAAGCTATCGAGCAATTGCTCGTTCGAGTGACTCGCACATACTGCTCGAACGACTCGAATCCCATCGAGCAAATGAGCTATAGAGCAATTGCTCGTTCGAGTGACTCGCACATACGACTCTTAGCCTCATTTCAGAAAAAAGGATTCCATAGCCACAGGCGTTTTCAAAAAAGGGATTCCACAAATGGGATTCACAAAAGGGATTCCATAAGTGGGATTCCGTCTAACCTCGAGTGACTCGCACATACTGTTTGAACGACTCGAATCCCATCGAGCAAATGAGCTATAGAGCAATTGCTCGTTCGAGTGACTCGCACATACGACTCTAAGTCTCATTTCAGAAAAAAGGGATTACATAGCCACAGGCGTTTTCAAAAAAGGGATTCCACAAATGGGATTCCACAAAAGGGATTCTATAAGCGGGATTCCGTCTTACCTCGAGTGACTTGCACATACTGCTCGAATGACTCGAAACCCAACGAGCAAATAAGCTATCGAGCAATTGCTCGTTCGAGTGACTCGCACATACGACTCTTAGCCTCATTTCAGAAAAAAGGGATTCCATATCCACAGGCGTTTTCAAAAAAGGATTCCACAAATGGGATTCCAAAAAAAGGGATTCCATAAGTGGGATTCCATCTTACCTCTAGTGACTCACACATACTGCTCGAATGGCTCGAATCCCAACGAGCAAATGAGCTATTGAGCAATTGCTCGTTCGAGTGACTCGCACATACTGCTCGACGACTCATTTCAGAAAAAAGGATTCTATAGCCACATGCGTTTTCAAAAAGGGATTCCACAATTGGGATTCCATAAGTGGGGCTTTTTCCCAGATAAGCCAAAGAGCCAAGAGAGTAATTGCTCCATGAGCAATTGCTCGAACGACTTGAATCCCATCGAGCAAATGAGCTAACGAGTAATTGCTTTTTTGAGTGACTCGGACATACGACTCTTAGCCTCATTTCGGTATTTGAGGATACCTATGGCCGGGTATTGTATTATTTGAGGATACCCATCGAGGATATTCTCTGGAGAATCCCTTTTTTTGTCGTATGAGGCCATGAGTGCCATGAGAAAATCCCTCAATAAGGTCTAATTTACTGTCCCCTTAACCTCATTTCTTTTGATTTCATGAGGTCCATAAAAAACTCCCTCAGTGAAGCCTAATTTACTATCCCTCTTGGGCCTCATCTCGGTATTTAACAGCCATAGCCCCTGGGACCCCAATTTCAGCATCCCTTTTTGGAAAACGTTTGGCTTTTTCAGTCGTATGAGGCCATGAAGGCAATGTGAAAGGTATGGCGGTCCTATTGCACTACGTGCTGCAAAATATTGAAGAATCCATATCACATATAGTCGGGTTTTTTGTTGGTGATTTGAGGACTGGTGGGAAGTAGTAGGGTCTGGTGGGAACAAGCAGACTAATTGTCGTAAAAACCTGTGGTTTCTACACCCGGATCTCCACACATATCCTACTACTCCTTTCATCGTCCCCCTGCGGGGTCCCCCATGAGATCTCCCTAAATTGGGCCGATCTCCACATCTCCTACTACTCCCTTCATCGGTCCTCCTGTAGGGTCCCCCATGAGATACCCCTAAATTGGGCCGATCTCCACATCTCCTACTACTTCACTCCCCCTCCGGCTATCCCTCCGGCCAATAAGGCCCAATCTTCGTATCTCCTACTACTCCCTTCATCGGCCATCCCGTGGGGTCCCCATGAGATCCCCCTAAATTGGGCCGATCTGCACATCTCCTACTACTCCCTTCATCGGTCCCCCTGCGGGGTCCCCCATGAGATTCCCCTAAATTGGGACGATCTCCACATCTACTACTTCACTTCCCCCTCCGGCTCTCCCTCTGGGCAATAAGGCCCGATCTCTACTCTCCTACTACTTCACTTCCCCCTCCGGCTCTCTCTCCGGCCAATAAGGCCCGATCGGGTACATGCTATACTACTTCCTTCATCGGACCCCCTTCGGGGTCCTCCATGAGATCCCCTTAAACTGGGTCGATCTCCACATCTCCTACTACTCCTTTCATCGGTCCCCCTGTGGGGTCACCATGAGATCCCCCTAAATTGGGCCGATCTCCACATCTCCTACTACTTCACTTCCCCCTCCGGCTTTCCCTCCTGCAATAAGTCCCGATCTCCACATCTCCTACTACTCCCTTCATCGGCCACCCTGTGGGGTCCCCCATGAGATCCCCCTAAATTGGGCCGATCTGCACATCTCCTACTACTCCCTTCATCGGCCCCCCTGCGGGGTCCCCCATGAGATCCCCCTAAATTGGGACGATCTCCACATCTCCTACTACTTCACTTCCCCCTCCGGCTCTCCCTCTGGCCAATAAGGCCCGATCTCCACTCTCCTACTACTTCACTCCCCCCCCCCCCCCCCGGCTCTCCCTCCAGCCAATAAGGCCCGATCGGGTACATGCTATACTACTTCCTTCATCGGACCCCCTTCGGGGTCCTCCATGAGATCCCCTTAAATTGGGTTGATCTCCACATCTCCTACTATTCCCTTCATCGGTCCCCCTGCGGGGTCACCATGAGATCCCCCTAAATTGGGCCGATCTCCACATCTCCTACTACTTCACGTCCCCCTCCGGCTCTCCCTCCGGTAATAAGTCCCGATCCCCACATCTACTACTACTCTCTTCAACGGTCCCCTGCGGGGTCCACCATGAGATCCCCCTGAATTGGGTCGATCTGCACATCTCCTACTACTCCCTTCATCGGTCACCCTGCGGGGTCCCCATGGGATCCCCCAAATTGGGCCGATCTCCACATCTCCCTAGATCTGGTAAATGGTGCATGGTGCCGACATTTTGCACCGGCAATGGCCCCGGTTCCTATGGGAATTTAACACTAGCTGCGCCGGCAAAGCTCCGGGTAAAGGGGGACGATCGGGTACAAGCTATACTACTGTTATGACACCGTAACGTTTAGGGACGATTAAAAGGCGTGACCTGCGACAAATTAGACATTTCAACCCCGTGTTCTTGAAAGGCATCATTCAAAATAAAACTTTCTACAGAAAATTAACAAAATTTCTTAGTATCTGTAGTGAACATATGAATAATAATTTAATCATTTGGCCCTGTAGGATCCAGAATTAAATTACTGCTGTTCCTCGTCAACGGATTATTGTGTCTATTATTAAAGGAACGTAGGAATGTTGCGAAGACGACCCGTTTGGGGGGGGGGGGGGGGGGGGGGCAGGCGTGTATGTACACGTGATATGTCCCGACTGTGATGATTGATGCTTCGATTGACGAAAAAAAATTCTCAACCATTTTATCAACAGTGTGCGCATTGTGACATATACTGCAGCCTCTGCCTTCTATTAACCCTTTACCCAACTTAACGGCCAAAACCGGGCAGCGCTATTCTCAAAAATCGCCAATTAATTTTCATTATGTTTTCATTTTTTGCCCCAGAAACACAGGTGCTGACCCCTCGTTGGAACGAGCTCGTTGAGCTCGTTCCAACTAGGGGTCATAACCTATGTTTTTGAGACAAAAATGAAGAAAATTAGTTATTCAAAAATATTTTAGGAAGTGTCGTCTGCTTTTCATGTTAGAAAAAGGGTTAATATAAAAGTCTAGTGGATGACGTTTGCTAATGTTTTTTTTCAGTTTTTCCTGGGAAGATTAAAAACTTATAAATTACTGCAAAAAACAACACATTCGCTAAACGAAGAACCAAAGTGGACGTTTAGTGTATATTGAAGGGCACAATCATGTTTTTGGAGAATTTGGAATGTTGATATCTGATCCCCGCCAGGAATCGAACCGTCGGCAACTCCGCCTGGCATTCAGGAGTCCAACACCTAAACCACGGGATCATTGCACACCACCAAACACGGTGGCTGGAATCCAGCTTGTTAGAAGATGTTCCCACGAATAATTGGTTTACTTTCTTTACAGCAGCTACACGAAAGTGTGAAACGCGCAGGCTACAGCACGACGAAAGTGCTGTGGTTAGCCTTAGACGAAGACTGTCACGGGCCTGTGTGTGTATATTGAAGGACACAATCATGTTTTTGGAGAATTTGGAATGTTGATTTCTAATCCCCGGTCGGGAATCGCACCGTCGGCAACTCCGCCTGGCATTCAGAAGTCCAACACCTGAACCACTGGAACATTGCACACCGTCAAAAAACGAACGATGGCTGGAATGCAGCTGGGTGGGTAAAATACTAATAGATATTCTAAATGACTGATTGTCTGTGAACTAGTGGCTTCAAATTAGCTTGCCATAAAAGGAAAAGTTTCCTTTTGTTACTTTTAATAAACGAAAACAACAGACAGCTCCGACAGCTGTCTGTTGTTTTCGTTTATTAAAAATAACAAAAGGAAACTTTCCTTTATTTTTCTGCTGATGTCATAGGGGTTTTCCCAACAATCACTTGCTTCTTAATCGGACCCTCCTCGCTCGACCAATAATTTCAAGGGAGATAACTTTATCGAAGTTGATTTTCATGACGATATAAGTCAGGGATGATTAAAACAGGATTGCAGTCTTGAACATCGATTCGATCGTGCTAAGGATCATATACTTTCTTCTTAGACTAAATTTGACACTTGGACTTGTGTCACACACACAATCGGTTATACAAACAGAGCCGGATTTAGGACTGGGTGAAGTGGGCAGTTGCCCAAGGGGCACCACAAACAGGGAGCTCCACATATTTCATAAAAAAAATTGTAAGGAAAAATGTAGGCTGACCTGAACGACATGCACGTATCAATCAAAACCATATTGCGAGCGTTTTATGACGTAAAACGCGCGCAACGTGGTTTTGATTGATACGTGCGTATTGGAAATATATTTATTATATACTACTCAAAGTTTGCTAAGCACCAAATATTTGACACATCATTGTAAAATTTGCTTGTGACATATTTACAATATTTTTAGTGGATATGATTGAGGAATGTATTGAGATGGTCCCCAGTGTTTACATTAGCTCGCTTGACAGGCAGACTTTTCGTGACAGTCATGTAAAGCATGTACCCCTTGATTCATGATGTTTTCGTTCACTGTCTGCATGTACATGACATGCGTAGGGTATTCAATCTTCTTTTCAACACAAACCCTTGTGATTTAATGATTGAATATGGCAAATGCAATGTAAGAAGACATTTGTCTGAAGCAGAAATGTGGCGGGCTGTAGGGATGGTGGAGCAAGGGGCTCGTCAGGTTGGTGAAGCCCTTGGTGTGCACCATACGGTGATCACCAGAGAATGGGAAAGATTTCAGCAGTATGGCACACCAGTAAGACAGCATGGTGGTGGCAGAGACAGGGCAACATCTGCAGCTGAAGACCGGTTTTTGATCATTCAGGCCCGTAGGAACCACTTTGCCACAGCAACCCAGCTTCGAAGTGACCTTCAGAATGCATCCGGGGTAAATGTTTCGACGCAGACAACCCGAGCAAGGTTGCACGAAGATGGTCTCCGATCGAGAAGATCATGTATTCGCATTCCGCTGTCCCAGAACCACCGCCAGGCACGATATGAATGGGCCATGGACCACGTTGGATGGACCAGAGAAGATTGGCGGCCTGTCCTTTTTACAGATGAGTCAAGGTACTGCCAAGACCACACAGATTGGCGTTCTTGGGTATGGAGAAGACCAGGAGAGCGATTCTATGCAGCCAACATTGCTGAGCATGACCGTTATGGTGGTGGGTCAATCATGGTCTGGGGCGGCATCAGCTGGGATGGACTTACAGAGCTCTGTGTCCTTGAACGTGGTACACTGACTGCACAACGGTATATTGATGAGATCCCAGATGTCCAAGTCAGATTGTATGCAGGTGCAGTGGGTGATAGATTCCATCTGATGGACGATAATGCCCGTCCTCATGTTGCCCATGCTGTCAGGAAGTACCGACAGAGGGGGGGGGGGGGGGGGGGGGGGGTTGAGCGTATGGACTGGCCAGCAAGATCCCCTGACCTCAATCCAATTGAACATGTCTGGAATAAGTTGCAACTTGCAATTTCAGCCCGTCCAGTTCAGCGAGGAAATGTCCAGGAGCTTGGTGCCATGCTGGTCCAAGAATGGAACAACATCACACAAAGGACCACCAAGAACCTGATTGGGAGCATGAGAAAGCGATGTCAAGCTGTAATTAACAGTAATGGGTCTCATACTCGATATTGAGCCCATATCAGTTCGCTCCGTCAACTTTTTGGCATATTGAAAAATTTCCTCTTATATCAATAATATCCATTTCCCATAGTTATCGTATTCAAAAGCTAAAAAATAATGTCAAACACAAATAAAACCTTAATTTCTGTACTTAAATCATTAAAGATATAATTAAATAAAAAATATATACAGTTTTCATTACAATATTTCAACTAAAACGTAAAACAGGTAGTTGGATATACTTGGTGCTTAGCAAACTTTGAGTAGTATATATGATTATGTAATTTAATCGCTAAATATCACTATTGTTTGACGATCTTTTCCTGGTCCCCGTAAAATCCAGTGTGGAATCCGATTTCATATCACTATTGTACTACGGACTATTTACGGGTGCGTTCGAATTCGCATAATTTGTTATTCCGGTCGTAGAGAGTACTTTACTCCGAGATGTAATGGGGGCGCTCAAACGGCGGTCCGTTTTTTTTTATCGCGTTCATAATATTTTTTATCGTATTCATGCGCATCGGGAGATTCCCCGGAAGTGTGCACCTGTTACAAAAATAAGTTTAAACAAAAATAGTTCTTTTTTACTTCAATCCAACTGACCAAAAAAAGGTTGGGGGAACTGTTAATGCTAGCGTTGGCATGCGATGTTGAACTGTAAATCATTTGATAAACCTTTTATCGCTACAGTGAAGTGATCTGGGTCGTCGCATCACGTCTCGTTGAAGAGGTCACATCGCCGGATCAAAAACGCTGCCTGTGGCAGCTCGTTTGATCCGGCGATCTGATCTCATCAACTCTACGTGATACTACGACCCACATCACTTCACTGTTGCGATAATGTGTATTTATTACATTCCAAAGTGTGATTTAATGGGATTCCCGGGTTTAATTATAAACGATAACTTCACAAGTGAATTATGCAATCAACAATTGTGTCATGTATCCGTGCGCGCAAACGAAGACGCTTTGCCGTGGGTGTAATGGGGACTTCATTGTTTTTTGTTTTTTTAACCCTTTACCTAACATGAAAAGCAGACTACACTTGCAAAAAAATTATTGAATAACTATTATTTTCATTTTTTGTCTCAAAAACATAGGTTATGACCCCTCATTGGAACGAGCTCAACGAGCTCGTTCCAATGAGGGGTCATAACCTATGTTTTAGACACAAAAAATGAAAAAATAATGAAATTTAATTGGCGATTTTTGAGAACAGCGCTGGCCGGTTTTGGCCTTTACATTAGGTAAAGGGTTAAATAATATAATTATCGTTAATAATGAAAAGTAATAAACAGAATAATCGCTTGACTGGACTGGTTACGTGAAATAATTCATTCGAGGCGAGGGACTATATTGTAAAACACTCGTGCGCATTCGCGCACTCGTGTTTGTACAACGTCCCTCACCTCTCATGAATTATGTCACGTAACCAGTCCAGTCAAGCGATTACTCTCTATGTACTGTACTATAGTCTTGTTATGATTGATCATAACTGACTTGCTTGCTTGCTTATTCAGACTGTTTCTACTTGAAAAAAATACTTTATGGATGACTGTAACTTTGTCTTGTCACCTTTTAGGTTTTAGTATTCTAAGGTAGGATCGGCCTCCACTACTGAAGGCTTCCCGGGGGCCTACACATGTTTAAATCCGACCATGTATACAAATGGAGGTACCCGTTTCTGGCTGTTGAGGGCCCAGTGTGACCAATTTGGAATACCCGTACGCCACGTGTAAATTAATTAAGTAGTTACGTCACGAATATTACATGTATATTTCATTTATCCACAAAAAAATTTCCAAGAAGTCTAAAGTTTTGTAACAAAGGCATACCTGAATGGTGTGTTATGTCTTGGGACTTGACCAGCACAGTCGAGACAAATCAGGTTTACCCCCTCCCCCCCCCCCCCCAGCCCCTCACCCCACCCCAATCGCACAAGTTCAACGAAATTCTAATATACTCACCGGGACTTTTCGGGTTTTTCACATTAGAAAGATCCGTTTTTCCTTCACCATTTGTTGGGTGCTTCACAACGGTTGCAACGATTTTATTTCCATTGCTGCAGCCTTCGGATGAACCATCTGTTATACGCACGTTAATCATTAAATCCATCAGACGGGTGCCGTGATTTTTACAGCATTGCTTCCCTCCGTGGCAATGACACCGCTGTTTCTCATTGGATCCACTGGATTTTCCCTTATGTTTCTCGTTGCTTTTGTTTTTACTCGTTTTTTGGTTCTTGTCTCCTGGCAAGGTAATCGGCCTTTTATTGTTTTCAGCGTGATGATCTTTATTTGCCGAGCCATGGTGATCTTTATTTGCTGATCCATGTGGGTCTTTGTGTGCTGAAGCATGGTGGTCTTTGTTTGCTGACCCAAGGTGCCCTTTGTTTGCTGATCCATGGTTTTCTTTGTGCACCGAAACGTGGTGGTCTTTATTCGCTGATCCATGTGGGTCTTTGTGCGCCGAAGCATGGTGGTCTTTGTGTGCTGACCCAAGGTGATCTTTGGTAGCTGATCCATGGGTTTCTTTGTGCGCTGAAGTGTGGTGCTCTTTATTCGCTGATCCATGTGGGACTTTGTGTGCTGAGGCATGGTGATCTTTGTGTGCTGACCCAAGGTGATCTTTGGTTGCCGATCCATGGGGTTCTTTGTGCGCTGTAGTGTGATGGTCTTTATTTGCTGAACCATGTGGGACTTTGTGTGCTGAAGCATGGTGATCTTTGTGTGCTGACCCAAGGTGATCTTTGGTTGCCGATCCATGGGGTTCTTTGTGCGCTGAAGTGTGGTGGCCTTTATTTGCTGATCCGTGCGGGTCTTTGTGTGCCGAAGTATGGTGGTCTTTGTGTGCTGAACCAAGGTGATCTTTGGTTGCTGACCCATGGGTTTCTTTGTGCGCTGAAGTGTGGTGGCCTTTGTTTGCTGATCCGTGTGGGTCTTTGTGTGCTGAAGCATGGTGGTCTTTGTGTGCTGACCCGAGGTGATCTTTGGTTGCCGATCCATGGGGTTCTTTGTGCGCTAAAGTGTGATGGTCTTTGTTTGCTGATCCGTGTGGGTCTTTGTGTGCTGAAGCATGGTGGTCTTTGTGTGCTGACCCAAGGTGATCTTTGGTTGCCGATCCATGGGGTTTTTTGTGCGCTGACGTGTGGTGCTCTTTATTCGCTGATCCATGGGGGTCTTTGAGTGCTGACCCTAGGTGATCTTTGGTTGCCGATCCATGGGGTTCTTTGTGCGCTGTAGTGTGATGGTCTTTATTTGCTGAACCATGTGGGATTTTGTGTGCCGAAGCATGGTGGTCTTTGTGTGCTGACCCAAGGTGATCTTTGGTTGCTGATCCATGGGTTTCTTTGTGCGCTGAAGTGTGGTGGCCTTTATTTGCTGATCCGTGTGGGTCTTTGTGTGCTGAAGCATGGTGGTCTTTGTGTGCTGACCCGAGGTGATCTTTGGTTGCCGATCCATGGGGTTCTTTGTGCATTGTAGTGTGATGTTCTTTATTTGCTGATCCGTGTGGGACTTTGTGTGCCGAGGCATGGTGGTCTTTGTGTGCTGACCCAAGGTGATCTTTGGTTGCTGATCCATGGGTTTCTTTGTGCGCTGAAGTGTGATGGTCTTTATTTGCTGATCCGTGTGGGACTTTGTGTGCCGAAGCATGGTGGTCTTTGTTTGCTGACCCAAGGTGATCTTTGGTTGCTGATCCATGGGGTTTTTTGTGCGCTGACGTGTGGTGCTCTTTATTCGCTGATCCATGGGGGTCTTTATGTGCTGAAGCATGGTGGTCTTTGTGTGCTGACCCAAGGTGATCTTTGGTTGCCGAACCATGAGGTTCTTTGTGCGCTGTAGTGTGATGGTCTTTATTTGCTGATCCGTGTGGGATTTTGTGTGCCGAAGCATGGTGGTCTTTGTGTGCTGACCCAAGGTGATCTTTGGTTGCTGATCCATGGGTTTCTTTGTGCTCTGAAGTGTGGTGGCCTTTATTTGCTGATCCGTGCGGGTCTTTGTGTGCTGAAGCATGGTGGTCTTTGTGTGCTGACCCGAGGTGATCTTTGGTTGCCGATCCATGGGGTTCTTTGTGCGCTGTAGTGTGATGTTCTTTATTTGCTGATCCGTGTGGGATTTTGTGAGCCGAAGCATGGTGGTCTTTGTGTGCTGACCCAAGGTGATCTTTGGTTGCTGATCCATGGGTTTCTTTGTGCGCTGAAGTGTGATGGTCTTTATTTGCTGATCCGTGTGGGACTTTGTGTGCCGAAGCATGGTGGTCTTTGTTTGCTGACCCAAGGTGATCTTTGGTTGCCGATCCATGGGGTTTTTTGTGCGCTGACGTGTGGTGCTCTTTATTCGCTGATCCATGGGGGTCTTTGTGTGCTGAAGCATGGTGGTCTTTGTGTGCTGACCCGAGGTGATCTTTGGTTGCCGATCCATGGGGTTCTTTGTGCGCTGTAGTGTGATGGTCTTTATTTGCTGATCCTTGTGGGATTTTGTGTGCCGAAGCATGGTGGTCTTTGTGTGCTGACCCAAGGTGATCTTTGGTTGCTGATCCATGGGTTTCTTTGTGCGCTGAAGTGTGCTGGCCTTTATTTGCTGATCCGTGTGGGTCTTTGTGTGCTGAAGCATGGTGGTCTTTGTGTGCTGACCCGAGGTGATCTTTGGTTGCTGATCCATGAGGTTTTTTGTGCGCTGACGTGTGGTGCTCTTTATTCGCTGATCCATGAGGGTCTTTGTGTGCTGAAGCATGGTGGTCTTTGTGTCCTGACCCGAGGTGATCTTTAGTTGCCGATCCATGGGGTTCTTTGTGCACTGTAGTGTGATGTTCTTTATTTGTTGTTCCGTGTGGGACTTTGTGTGCCGAAGCATGGTGGTCTTTGTGTGATGACACAAGGTGATCTTTGGTTGCTGATCCATGGGGTTCTTTGTGCGCTGAAGCGTGGTGATCTTTATTTGCTGATCCGTGTGGGTCTTTGTGTGCTGAGGAATGGTGGCCTTTATTTGCTGACCCATGATGATCTTTGTTTGCTGATCCGTGATTTTCTTTGTGCGCTGAGGCATGGTGGTCTTTGTTCACTGATCCATAGTGGTCTTTATTTGCTGATCCGTGGTGGTCTTTGTTTGCTGACCCATGGTGATCTTTATTTGCTGATCCGTGGTTTTCCTTGTGCGCTGACGCATGGTGATCTTTGTTTGCTGATCCATGGTGATCTTTGTTTGCTGACCCATGGTGATCTTTGTTTGCTGATCCGTGATGGTCTTTGTTTGCTGACCCATGATGATCTTTATTAGCTGATCCGTGGCTTTCTTTGTGCGCTGAAGCATGGTGGTCTTTGTTCGCAGATCCATGGTGTTCTTTGTTTGCTGATCCATGGTGGCCTTTATTTGCTGATCCGTTATGGTCTTTGTTTCCTGACCCATGGTGACCTTTATTTCCTGATCCATGGTTTTCCTTGTGCGCTGACGCATGGTGATCTTTGTTTGCTGATCCATGGTGATCTTTGTTTCCTGATCCATTGTGATCTTTGTTTGCTGACCCATGGTGATCTTTGTTTGCTGATCCATGGTGGTCTTTGTTTGCTGATCCGTGGTGATCTTTGTTTGCTGACCCATGGTTTTCTTTGTTTATTGACCCATGGTGGTCTTTGTTTACTGATCCATGGGGATCTTTGTGTGCTAATCCATGATGATCTTTGTTTGCTGACCCATGGTGATCTTTGTTTGCAGATCCATGGTGGTCTTTATTTGCTGATCCATGGTGGTCTTTGTTTGCTGACCCATGGTTTTCTTTGTTTGCTGATCCGTGGTGATCTTTGTTTGCTGATCCATGGTGATCTTTGTTTGCTGACGCATGATGATCTTTGTTTGCTGATCCATGGTGATCTTTGTTTGCAGATCCATGGTGGTCTTTGTTTGCTGACCCATGGTGATCTTTGTTTGCAGATCCATGGTGGTCTTTGTTCGCTGATCCGTGGTGGTCTTTGTTTGCTGACCCATGATTTTCTTTGTTTACTGATCCATGGTGATCTTTGTTTACTGATCCATGGGGATCTTTGTTTGCTGATCCATGATGATCTTTGTTTGCGGATCCGTGGTTTTCTTTATGTGCTGAAGCGTGGTGGTCTTTGTGTGCTGATCCATGGTGGTCTTTATTTGCAGAACCATGTTTGTCTTGGTGGGCTGAACGGTGCTGTCTTTTATGTCTTGTATCAAGCGACTGGTTGGAATCTTCTCCTTCCTCATCTTCAGATTTCTCGTTTGAAGCACCTGGAAAAATAGATATTTTAATTAATATTATATAAAAGTCATTGGAATGGCCGGAGTTCGAACCTATGTACGTGGGTCGTCAATAAAATGAAATTAAAGATGACGCACTGCGTTTTATATGTTCTTTTGAGCCTCAAATAAGGGCATATTTTTATATTTTTCAAAATTTACCCGGAAATTTTTGAAAAATATTACCCTCCCAACCCAGAAACGTGAGAGGAACACAATCTTGATATCTTTCCCAAACTCAAAACTTCAGTCTCTATGATATTTTTTTATTTATTGGTGTTTAAGGTCATATATTTATGCACAATGGCTAATCGTGGCCGTGACATTTTTACGGGTGGAGGAAGCCGGAGTACCAGAGAGAACCACTGAGCAACGATGAGCAACTGTCAGCTACTCAACATTCTAACTCTGTTCAAGCTCCGCTCAAGCAGGGTTACAGCGGTTGAAGACACGTGCACCACGCCTTAGTACACGGCGTCATCGTGCCCCGTGTAGGCAACTGCGATAAAGTGCCTTGCCCAAGGACACAACGCGGGTCGTCCCGGACGAGGATCAATCTCGGGACCTCTAGCATAGAAGTCCAACAGTGATCTCCATGATATGCCAACGTCATAAAAATGCATGGACTCCCTCAAAAGATCCCACCTCCTTAATGTTGATACCTGGCTGCATGCCTGCGCCGCCCGGCGAAGATGTACCAATTACATGTACCTCGCGGCTTTCGACAGATCATAAAAGTGAAATGCTAACAGAACGTGGCTGGCCGGGGCGAGTGCACATCAAATTCGGAAAAAGATATAAATTCATACTGATATCAAGTGGGACTGAATGGTATGGAATTTGGTATTGATGTCCCAAATTATTAAATAATAATAATATAAATAAAGCTACCGAGGGGAAACAAGTAATGCGTGTGTATAACGAAGGAAGGAGTGTAGGACCCGGTGAATTTAAAAGTTCGGGTCAAGTAGAATCTCGAATCGAATCAGGCAGAGAATTTCGAATTGAATCTCACCGCTTTTCAAGTTGAAGATATTGTCCTTCGTATCTCTCAATCGGGGTTGACTCTTACCCGCTGAGTATTTTCAAAATATATCAAATCTAGTTATGGCTGCTGTGAAGCGGCCATGACTAAATATTTGATGAAAAATCTTCTAAATTTTAGTAAAGAAATCATTGGTCAAATAGTTCCTTCAATTTACAGGAGAGAAATTTGTTTAGATGTGTCCAAATTACCATGGGCAGACTGGGTCAAGAAAAGTTACCGGGGCATGCACCAAGGATCGGGAGGTTTGGGAAGCGGGGGGGGGGGGGGGGGGGACCCGAAGAAAAATTAGATTTTGCGAACTGAACGAACGCAGTTTCATCAATGGCAGTTCACATATATAGAGGACAGACATTTCGATGACATTTTGCTTCATCTTGATCGCTAATTCGACAAAAATGGTTCTACCGTGGCGAGGGGAGAGGGGGCACCATAGTTCGGCCCAATCGGAAAAACTTTCATTTTTGAAATTGAAGGATTGCTTTTTCTTGTAGTTGAGCGGTCAATGGCAGACTAGACTGCTGGTATATTGAGATGTCCTCTATGTGGACTGCCAATGGCAGTCCACATAGAGAACATTTCGATATGCCGGCAATCTATACAACCAGATCTATTTCGCCTTTTGGTCATTTTCACGAAAGTTCACGTACCAGCAGCTGTTGGGCTGCCTCAATTTTGGAGGCCCCAGAGAGAACTCAATAGGGGGGCCCGTTGGGAAATTTCCTGGTGGACCATACTGCCAGTACGCGTCAGCAGATTATACTTATAATCATTGGCAACAGGTGGCACATTGATTTTGTGTCCAGACAGGAATATCCTCCAGCAGCATGCAAGGAGTTAAACATTGTCAGTTTCCACTCAAGTGTTGTATTGAAGGACGACTCATCTGTTTGTGCAAGTCAACCAAAAAGTGGAATATCCCAGAAACGGAATCAAAGTAGAGTCAGATACGGAATCTCCTTGACCCCTTCCGCTATCATCGGGTCTCCCTGTAAGGAGACCCGACAACAGAAGAAGAGTTCAAACGGAGACATTTTGAAGGATTTTGAGCATATATTGACAATTCAAAAATGTCCAAATCAGCGCCACTCGAATCAAATTAAATCATGGGGAAGATTTTGAATCGAATCGAATCTCGAATCTTCGCCGGACTCTAAGGGAGTGATGTGTGAAAATGAATGCGTGTATGTGCGCGATGGGCACACGCATGCGCACATATGTGTGTAGGTGTCTCCGATAGTGTATACGTGCGTGTAACGTGAGGTGTGTGAAGATGTGTGTGTGTGTGTGTGGGGGGGGGGGGGGTGGATAGGTGGGTGTGCATTCAGAGCAGTTCTTCTCGTGGCACCATTTTGTGTATATAAGCTGAAAAAGACGCATTGGCAAAGAGATTTCCTTCTGGTAATATGGCGCTAGGGTATTGTTTAACAATTTCTACAATGAGCTCCTGAATGTAGGGGACCAAAACCTTTGAGAATGGACAGGGGTGGGTTGGTCCGCCACATAACCTTGTCTGCCTGATATTTTTGTTGCCTAATGCCAACATTTTCTCTAAAAGCTGCTAATTTGAACAAAAAGTTTATACTGATGTCATAGGTGTTTTCTCAACAGTTATCTGCTTCTGAATTGGACCTTCCTCGCTTGTCTAATAATTTCATGGGGATAAGTTTAAGTCGATTTTCATGACGAGATGTATGAGGGTGTGAAAAGGAGCAGGGAGAAACTAATCAACTGTCGTGGCAGTAGCAGTCGCAGAAGCAGTAATTATACACACCTGTGTTACAACCTGATGTATCGCAGCATTTCAGACATTTGCCTTCAAAATCTTCATCTGGTTCAAGGTCATCACATTCTGGTTCATTTTCGTGATTTTTTTCACAAAACTAGAACATAATAAAAACAAACTTGACAAAGAGTGAAAAGGTCTGATTGCATTCCATGGATTTTTTTTTAAGTTAGGCTTTTCAAATATTATGACTGAAAACATGTATTTTTGATATGGTCCATTTGTATTGTGTTTGTGACATACATTCCTTGCCCGGGACGGATGTGGTCTTGAAGAAGAGTCGTTGGAGGGTTAAATCTGGAAGAAATTGTTATCCAGCTATAGTTTTGGTGTCAACTTATGCAGAAGTGACTCGTGAAAAAGCGGGGGTGTAACTATGTGGTGTAAGGATTGAGAACCCCAATAATTTTCCAGTAGGGACATTTTCATCTGGATTGGAGACTTACATAGCGATTCGTTCAGGAGCTCGGTGGCTCAGTGGCTATGACTCTGACTTTAACCCTTTTCCCAACGTAACGACCAAAACCGACCAGCGCTATTCACAAAAATTGCCAGTTAATTTTCATTATTTTTTTCATTTTTTGTCTCAAAAACATAGGTTATGACCCCCATTTGGAACGAGCTCGTTCCAAAGAGGGGTCATAACCTATGTTTTTGAAACAAAAAAAAATGAAAAAAATAGTTATTCGAGAATTTTGTTTGCAAGATTAGATTAGATTAGATTAGATTTATTGCAAAAAACACCTTCGATGAGGCAGATTGCACACAAGTAAGTTATGAATAAATTTGTAACTGAAATTACAATACAATCTTTGTACCTTCATACAATTGTGAAGAGTGTTGGAAATGAAACGGAAATTTCAAGAAATATATACAAATACAAATATTTACAGAGAACACAATACTATCTGCGTGAAAATATGCCTCCACAACATGTAAACATATGTAGCTTGATAATTATGCTCTTAGTCAGGACTGAATGCTTGCCTATGAATTGAACCCTGAGCTTAAAATGATATTGTATTCATGGATTCATGTATTCATGTTCATGGGTATTCTAATTACTGATTAAAAAGTTACGCTTTATAAAGAACAACTGGATTATGTTACAGACGGCAGCACATGTTGAGGGATTGTCATTTTTCATGATCACTTGAAATTTGTCTAAGCTGTTCAAGGCATAGAACTCCGGCCGGGCATTCGATACAATATCAAACAGTTGCTTTCTCTCTGATTCGTATGCTGGACAGTCAATGAGGAAGTGTTTTTCACTTTCAACATCTCCCGTTGAGCAAACGCGACATAATCTTTCACTCAGTAGTATGGGGGCTGCATGTGTCGTCCTCTCTATAGCGAGATTGTGACTGCTAATTCTCAGTTTCGTAAAATTAATTCTTGCTTCATGTGATTTTGTATGAATGAGAAATAGTTCTATAGCGTAATCACTCTTAAATGTTCGATAGGTTCGAAGTTTGTTTTTACCCGTTCGTTTATTATCATTAAAAATTTCTTCTTTAAAAGAATTCAAATATTCGTTCCTGAGTTTTTCGGTGAAGTGTTTCAGTGTTTTGCCCAAATTGGTGATTTCCTCCACTTTCGGTACCCCATAATGGTTAAGCATTTCTGACAGTATTTTGAAATCGGCATATAATTTTGATTCTGTGGAAGCGTGGTGAAGAAGCATATTTGATTCATTGTTCTGCAGTTTGGCAATATATTTTAAACGACGGACTGAAGCGTCAATAGTAACTGGATACCTTCCAAGTTCGGCCTTCACTGCATGATTAGATGCGTTTTTATTGACATGAAGTATCATCTTACAACATCTTGTATGAACTGCCTCGCATGGCATCTTTTCAAGTTTGTATAACGGATTTTGCAAGTGCCGTCTGCTTTTCATTTTAGGTAAAGGGTTAAACCGAAAGGTCCACATTTCGATCCCCGCCAAGGATTGCTGCGTTGTGTCCTTGGGCAAGGAACTTCATCCCGATTGCCCATGTGGAGGCACGGTGGTGCTGTGCACTGAGAGGTAATGCACGTCGATGATGCACTTGTCTTCAACCAATGCTCACCCTGCTTATGCAGTGTTAGTACGTTGCGGAGTCTGGCTGTTGCTCACCGTTGCTCGGTGGTTCTCTCCGGGTACTCCGGCTTCCTTCGCCCGTAAAACTGTCGGACACCATGTGACCCTGGCTGTCGAAACTGTCTTTAAAGCCCAATAAATAAATAAATCGGTTCCCTCTTGCTGGTAATCATGTTCTTTCTTGTGGGACTAAATTTGCCTCTTGGACTTATGACGCAAATGGTGGTCTGTGGCTGATTGGGAGGGTGAGTCTCACCTTACCGGTTGGTCGTAGGTAATTAATAACTAATATGCTAAGTAAACACGCTATAGTCTGTTCCATATATAACATAACATAACATAACATTTATTAGCATAAAACATCCTATAGAGGACAGGATGCGATAATCTACAAGCAATATGAACAAAATTAGTACTCAAAACATTACAATTACATCCACCAATTTTCAATGATCAAAGTACTATATATGTTTTTTTTTATTAATTTGATACGCGAAAGAACGTGGAGATGTGAACTAGAATTTCCAATACACATCACTAAACATATCACAATCATCTGGCGAAAAAAAAAATATATGTTTGTCTGTGCTGATGATTGTCCATGTGTATTTTAACTTTTCATTGACACTCATCCCACTAAACTCTTTTAACGAATAAAGCGGGTTATTTTAAAGTGTGTTTTTTTTAGTACTCGCAGAATTTGCAGTTTATTTTAAAGCGAGTTCTATTTTAGTACTCACTGAATTCACAGTGTATATATATGCAGCAGTATTTAGATTCCTCAGCCAATAATAATGCGCTGAAGACTAGCGACGGAACTATGGCCCTGGACGACAAGGCAGAAGCCAGCGCTTTGTCGATTTTCTAAAGAAAGCTCATCGTTCACAAGAAGGGAACAGATATGACAATAATTTCAAGGTAAAAGTAAATAAATTTGTCCAAGATAACAACTCAATTTCCAATGAACCCAACTTCGATCAAAGGCATGAAGATGGGGACGACCATGAATTAACCGAACCAATTAGCGTAGAAGATGTCATTTTTATAATCAGAAAACCAACAAACTGCGGTTTCAGTACTACCAGAAATATGCCCACGTCTCCAAGCAAACACAGAGCAGAATTCTTGTAGTTATGCAGTTTTTAATTAATATACTGCACCTCTGGGTCAATCTGGTCTGACCCACCTATCCGGTTGTTTGTTCGTAATGAACACGAATTGAGTTAAGCTAACAAAGTTACTGAGTATAATCCGCCTCCCTTTGATCAACCTAATTTTCACACATTTTACCGAAACAATAGCAACCAGGTTAGTGAGACGACCCCGATTGGGAATGTTCGAGTGCCAGCAAGACCAATTTGGAGTGACCGAGTCCGGTACGTGCTTAGCGATTCATTCCCACTAGACCAATTCCCTTTAGAACATCTCCCACTTGGCCAATTTCCATTAGACCAATTCCCCTTAGACCAACTGATGCATTCTACTTTCAAAATATTTTTTTATCAATAATTTGAGTTGAGTGCTAGAAACCACTATCAGTGCTTTCAAAAACAAGAGATACCGGAGCAAAAGCCAGTATTTTCCTTTCTTATGATTCACCCTCGGTCAAATGCAAATAATATTTTGTTTATGTAAATTTGTCTTATTACAAATTATTGGAGAGTGCCTGTGGGCACTCTCCAATAATTTTGTAATAAAACAAATTTCATGAACTAAATTAGACCACCAAAACAATCTAGCCATCAACCAGTCAATAAAAATAGTTGGTCTTTTGGGAATTGGTCTAGTGGAGTTGGTCTAAAGGGGGAATTGGTCTAGTGGGAAGACACCGCTAATTTAATAAGAAGTCCACGCAACACGACAACTACATGTATTTATCCACTAACTAATTTCCTGAGTTTGTTTTTAACTATAATCCCCAATAACAAATATTCCAACTGCATCATGAAGGCATGCCTTCAAGGAATTCAAGCCTTGATAATGCAGTTGGAATATTTCTTCAAGCGGGACTTGAGTGATGACAGTCGGGACAAATTGGGTTTACCCCCACCTCTTTCTCTCCCTCAGTTAGTCGTTTTGTGATCTACATGTGAACAACGTACACAAATTCTGATAAATCCTCTTTGGGGAAACTTCTGAATACAAGGTGGCACCCAAAATCTTTAAATTGCACCATGTACCGAATAATCACAAACATACACTATTTTAGTACAGCGGGACTAAATGGGGTTGTATCTATTAACGACTGCGTTCTGAGAGAACTATTTAGAGTTCGTTTGATATCTAGCGAAACATGATGACCGCCAAAATGGCCGTCAGAAATTAGAAAAAGTAGTACTATCAATCCAAGACGCATCACGTCGCCAGAATCGCCACGTACAATGAAGTTTCATTTCCCTCTCTTTTTTCACGCCCCTGAGCTAAAGAAACATTGACTCACGTTTTTATTAAGGGGTTATTGATTTTTATAAGCTGAGCACCAACAAAATTGCATATCCATGTCGGCGTACTATTTCTTTCATCATTTACCTTACAAGGCTATCGGGTGACACAAGGGTGCCAATTTTTTTTTTAACTACTCAAAATTCACATTTTGTCTCCCAAAACAGAGCTCATGACACCTCAGTGGAACGAACACAACTAGTTCGTTCCAATTAGGTTTATAAGCAATGGTTTGGTGGGAAAGTTGAATTTCATTATAAAATTTGTTTGACGCTTTTCGTAAATAAGGCTAGGCGTATATTTTCGCGACGTTAGATAAAGGGTTAACCCTTTACCCAACGCAGACGATATCAAAATTTATTATTTTAAATATAATTTTTTCAATTTTTTCAACAAATTTCAACAAAACCATATCAAGTGACACCTCGTTGGAACGAGCTCAACGAGCTCGTTCCAACGAGGGGTCACATGATATGGTTTTGTTGAAATTGTTTGAAGAATAATATTTTTTCAACTGCTGAATTTGGGCGATTTGTTGGGTAAAGGGTTAACGCCCTATTTGATTATTTGAGTAATAGAGTCAGTAGGTAAAGAAAAGAATAACTTACCGCGCTGCTAGCACAGCCTTTAGTTACTATAGCTGATCCATCTAAGAAAAACGATTCTGTCATACACTGGTCCTGGAAGATGAAAAAAAACAAAAACATTCTGTCCATTTAAAGTGGATGCTTCAAAACAATATGTGTGGAAACTTTTCAATACTTGACGTTACCATCATGAATCTGAGCTGCCATGGCCAACTGAATCAGATTGCTCAGAAGGTGATGGAAATCGTGACTTTTTTCAATACTTGACATTACCATCATGAATCTGAGCTGCCATGGCCAACTGAATCAGATTGCTTAGAAGGTGATGGAAATCATGACTTTTTTCAATACTTGACGTTACCATCATGAATCTGAGCTGCCAGAAGGTGATGGAAATCGTGACTTTTTTCAATACTTGATGTTACCATCATGAATCTGAGCTGCCATGGCCAACTGAATCAGATTGCTTAGAAGGTGATGGAAATCGTGACTTTTTTCAATACTTGACGTTACCATCATGAATCTGAGCTGCCATGGCCAACTGAATCAGATTGCTCAGAAGGTGATGGAAATCGTGACTTTTTTCAATACTTGACGTTACCATCATGAATCTGAGCTGCCATGGCCAACTGAATCAGATTGCTTAGAAGGTGATGGAAATCGTGACTTTTTTCAATACTTGACGTTACCATCATGAATCTGAGCTGCCATGGCCAACTGAATCAGATTGCTCAGAAGGTGATGGAAATCGTGACTTTTTTTCAATACTTGACGTTACCATCATGAATCTGAGCTGCCATGGCCAACTGAATCAGATTGCTTAGAAGATGATGGAAATCGTGACTTTTACCTATATCTTTATTTTCTTCACCAGCTAAATTGAAACGAACTTTATGCCCACACAAAGCTCGCCCATCCATTTTACTAACCCGTATCTTATGACCCTCCACAATTGGAAGGAGCTCGTCCCGATGAGGGATCAAAAAGCTGTGGACTGGAAATAAAAAAAAAACTTATTGTAAGGCGACAAGAAGATGGCACAATGAACAACAAAAAAACCCAGATAGTGAGAATCTGATTAGATTTAGATAAGATTCTTTATTTACAGTATACTTAAAAAACAGTTACAGTTATATAGTACAAATAGTATTGATGTGTATACTGAGGGAGATAACATAGCCAGATTGGATGTCTACCTGTTACTCCCCTTGGAATTGCAGACAGACGGTGACCAAAAATTATATGTAGCAGATTACATGTAACTGATATATGATGACAGAGCTTGGATAATTTCATAGCTGGGGACCAAGCTACTTCCATATACAGGTTCCGTCCTACACTTACACCTACACCTATACCGGCTAGAGACTGGTGGTTTCAAATTGAAATCTGTGCAATCCATCCAACGCTGATGACGAGATAACAGAATTTCACCCTGTAAATATTTCCATAATACAATGAATTTAACACTTTACCTAACATGAAAAGCAGACGACACTTGCAAACAAAATTCTTGAAGAACTCATTTTTTTCATTTGTTGTCTCCAAAAGATAGGTTATGACCCCTCATTGGAACGATCTCGACGAGCTCGTCCCAAAGAATGGTCATAACCTATGTTTGGGAGACAAAAAATGACTGAAAAAAATAATGAAAATTAATTGGCGATTTTTGTGAATAGCGCTGGCCGGTTTTGGCCGTTACGCTGGGTAAAAGGCTAACCAAATCAATCTCTGTCAAACAAGAATGAATTGGTTAAAATTCTAGTTGCACCATGGGAAAAATGTGCTGCATGAAATTTGGGTATTTAAATATCATGTGCAGAGGGTTGGGATAATGACACGGGTTGCTTGTTTGTTTATTGAGCTTTAATAAACTATACTTTTTCAACAACTAGAGTCACATCGTGTCGGGCAGTTTTGCGGATGATGAAACCGGATTTCCCGGAAAGAACCACCGAGCAACGGCGGGCAACTTTCAGACCCTCCAACTTACGAACTCTGCACAAGCATAGTTAACAACGTTAAACGCAAGTGCCCCATCGACGTGCAGTACGTCTTAGTACACAGCGCCACCGTGTCCCCCCACACCCACCCCGTATGCACATTCGGGATTAAGTGACTTACTCAAGGACCCAACGCAGTTATTGCTGGTCAAGAATGAACCGTAGACTTATTGGTTCAAAGTCTAGTGCTCTAACCACTGAGCTATCGCCCCCCCCCCCCCCACCATATAAGGTAGGGTTAAAATGCCACATAAACCTTAATACCAATGCAAAATGGAATCGCCCAACCTCTGGGGATTATTAGTTACACAGTTTGTTAGTGACCTAATAAGGTTTAAATGGTGTAAGTCAATCCAATATTGGGCAAGTGCTTCGCTGTGGAATTAACTGACACCAAATACACCATATCTTGCCACTAACAAAATGTTTAGCAAACAAATCGTCTCTTGGGTCCAACAAGGTGCCATTTGCAATGCATTAGCTTTCCGACTATTTTTATACAGTGAATATGTAACTGCAGTGAATAATAAATGATAGAATTCCTAATTGTTTAACGTGAATCGGTTATCGTGTACCGATATTGTGAAAGATAAATTAACAAAATTCGAAAAATCAATATAACCTGATACTCTGGGCGGCCGTCACAAGCAATTCAAATAAATTCAAGTGAATTGCAGTCAAAGGGAGCTAACTCCAAATTCACATACCAAAACTTCAGGCATTGTTTTTTTTTCGTGGAATTTAGAGTTAGGTCCCTTTGCAATTGACTTGATTAATTTAAAACCTCGATAAATGGAATTTTGGGTTTTCAAAGATCAAACAAAATGATGCTGAGAATAGACGACACTGTATGAACATTCGGGCTAGATATCGTGTGTAGCAGTCACTAAGCTGGTGGAGGTACGGGTGTGTGTGTGTGTGGGGTGGGGGGGAGGGGGGGGGGGGGGTCATGCCCTTGTCTGTTTTCATTATGCAAAATACCCTTATCACTCGAATATCTTTTGTACGATAATCCTCACCATAAGTGTATGGCAATCGAGATGTCGAGTACATGAAAAAAGATCGTGTATTATTATTATTTTAAAGAATTAGTTTCGTTCACGAAAGTAGTCCTTCAAGATAATAATAATAATAACAAATGCAGGGAAGCCGGAAGCACTTCAGGGCGGGGGTGGGGGTGGGGGGGGGGGGGGTCAGACCTTGGGTAAAGCGCATTTACTCACAGTAGCAGCCCCTCCATAACATGCTGAAACATGCTTAAGGGGAGGTGCCCCCTCCCATCGGGAGCATCTTCCCTCAACTCACCCATTGAATTTTGAAAAGCTCCGAGAACGGATTTTGGGTCTATTTTAGCTTTACCTCGAGAATAAATCATTGAAAAAAATTGAGTGACGAACCGGGGAAGGGCATTGTCTGCCCTCTCTCACCCCCATGGTCCAAAGGCAGCTGCCCCTTCTGCTCCCGCGCTTTCGGAGTCCCTGAACAAACGCTTACGGTCTGTTTCGTTTATTTTTTATTTTAATGATATGCATTATTGAGTTATTGAGTTAGGTTTCAAGTTCGTACAAACGGTTAACGACCCGAGAGAGGCGCGTAGCCAGGATATCAAAGTTAGGGAGGCAAGGTAATATCTGGGGAGGAGGGGGGGGGGGGTGTAGTTCAGCGATCTGTACGTAGCGGTTACCTCGTATGAAGGAGGTAGCCGCTACGTTCAGATCGCTGAACAATTAAGGGGCATACAGAATAGGATGCACAGCATCATCGGAGCCACGTAGATGAATTTGGAGTTAGCTCCCTTTGACACCCCCTCTCGATGGAGGAGAGGGGGGGGGGGGGGGGGCTCCATCGGGAAAAAGTTTGAAATTCGAAACAAAAAAACCCGCAATTTCCTTGACTCTGAGTTTGTTTGTGTCCATAATTTATAAGTTGTGAAAGGCATCAATAATTAGGGAGAAGGGGGAATGACTAACCCCCCATAGCTACGCTACTGACCCGAGAACACAGTCGGAAAAGTTTCCGACAAAAATTTTACTTTCGCCCCACCATGTCGGTATATCGATATGCTCGGACCTGCATGGTGTATAAATATAAAAACTTTAAAAGGCTCTGGATATTGTTACCTCATTTTTTTGACTGAACTAAGATTTTAGCCTGGAACTTCGGAAAGTGGAAGATAAAACTTGCGTTTTTCTTTAATCGAATAAACAGATACACGCGCAAGAGGGTTTCGCTTTTCATTAAATTATTCGTTTTGTGTTTTAGAGACCCGCCTTTATCCCATTTATTCAACAGTACAAACTTACCTGTCCCACCATACATTTGTCCATGGAATCACAATCAGCGCCATTATAAGAATTCACACAGCTGAAGCAATATAAATCCACGCTTGAAACATTTTCCTCAATCGGTGCGCCAATTGTGCCATGAATGGCTGAAACAAATAAATATAGACTAGAACCCAAGCTGAGAAAATCACGTTATTGTATAGTTTACCTTCACGTCCAATTTAATTTGTTAACCCTTTACCCAACGTAACGTCAAGAAAACCGGCCAGCGCTATTCACAAAAATCGCAAATTAATTTTCATTATACTTTCATTTTTTTGTCTCAAAAACATAAGTTATGGCCCCTCTTTGGAACGAGATCGTCGAGCTCGTTCCAATGAGGGGTCATAACCTATGTTTTTGAGACAAAAAATGAAAAAAATTAGTTATTCAAGAATTTTGTTTGCAAGTGTCGTCTGCTTTTCATGTTGGACAAAGGGTTAATGGAAAACATCAAGAAAAGCTTTTTTTATTGAAGATATCACCAGTGGTGACGCCAGGATTTCTTCGATAAGGTGGCTTGTGTTTTCCGACAAGGGGTGGGGGCTAAGGGTGGGGGGTTATGGTATTTCCTGAAAATCCACAATAAGCGAGACAGTTTCCCCGAAGGGATAGGTATCGTCCTCCTCCGGTGCCACCACTGAATACCATAAGACTTTATAACAATGATAATCAACGCTAGACGTTAGCATCACCAATCATGGGCGGAAGAAGAGCCCCACCCCCATCCCCTCTAGAGACAGTTGATGTGAATTTGTTTATGTTGATTTTTGAGCTCCTCCTCTAATATCTTTCTACGGTACAGTGGATCCGGGAGGGGCACACCCACCACGCGACCCTCCTATTGGTTTGTAACCCCAATTTTTCACAAACACCGAGACCAGGGGACACGGTATCATCCGAGATTACCAGAGGTAGTAGATGTCCATGTGAATAATATAGCACCCCATGCAATGAGCTATAACTCCTGTGCGGGTCTAAACTGGCTTCTCTTTCCATTTCAAAATTTAAATGAGTCTATATAAAATTGTGGGAATATTTTTGCTGGAAAAACAGTGGATTCATGTGCAAAGAGGCCACCAGAGGGCTAGATTGACCGTCCATTTTCTAAAATATTTCCGGGAGTGACTCCCAGACCTTCCCGACGAGAGTAGGATGACCCCTCTCATGTCCGCAGCTGCGCTCGTCGGATGATGCATCGCGACATGACCCACCATTAAAAAATGTAGAAGCCCAGAATCCGGGATCAGCCACTGAACCTTGTAAATTGAATATCCAGTTCGCCAGTGAAAAATACTTGTTTAACCCTTTACCTAACCCGAAAAGCAGACGACACTTGCAAAAATAATTCTTGAATAACTAATTTTTTTCATTTTTTGTCTCAAAAGCATAGGTTATGACCCCTCGTTGGAACGAGCTCGTCGAGCTCGTTCCAACGAGGGGTCATAACCTATGTTTTTGAGACAAAAAATGAAAAAAATAATGAAAATTAATTGGCGATTTTTGAGAATAGCGCTGGCCGGTTTTGGCCGTTACGTTAGGTAAAGGGTTAAAAGTATTCAGTTAACGTGAGTTTGGTCATTTCCCTGTATTCTAGCGATAAGCTGAGCATTTATTCAGTTATCCCTTTACCCAACGTAACGACCAAAACCAGCCAGCGCTATTCATAAAAATCACCATTCAATTTTCATTATTTTCTTATTTTTCGTCTCAAAAACATAGTTTATGACCCCTCATTGGAACGACCTCGTTGAGCTCGTTCCAATGAGGGGTCATAAGCTATGTTTGTGATGCAAAACAATAAAAAGAAGTTATTCGAGAATTTTGTTTGCAAGTGTCGTCTGCTTTTCGTCTTAGCTAAAGGGTAATATCTTTTTGGCAGAGCTCGTTCAACTCTCTCAAAGAAGAGAAAATAGATTAAATTCTTATATTGGTTGCATCAATTGTTGATACACGGAATTCCAAATGAACACCGAAGTTATCTATAACAGCATGGCCCAGTTTTTTCTGTTAACTCTGTTCTTGTTTTTTGTGATATATGCACAGTGGGGGATTCTGGTGGGGTGAGGTGTGGTGAAAGTGGACCCGTTGCACACTCCTTTAATTTCCTTACTAATGCGCACTTTTGGGCGTAAAATCGAGAATTTTGCCATTTTTTTCCAGGAAACTGCAAAGCATTGTATAATGTTTATATTTTTACTACGAGTATTTCAGTCTTTATAGCACACAATGCCGGTCGGTGACCTAATGTCGACGAAATGGGCAGGCATGGACCAGAGAGGACCTGTAAAGAGTGCCACGGTTCGCCATGTATTGTCATGTATCTATACTAAGGGGTTGGGGGCACAGGGCTCTTTCAGTGGCCCAAGCATTTGTATGCCGAAAGGTATGCAAGTGGTGTTCCTCTCGCGTTACAACGGTAGGGGTATATATTTTTTTTAAATTGAAAAATATGGCCCAAACGGCATTTTTATTTATTTATTCTTTATTCATTTTGTTCACCCAATCGTTTTTACCCATTTATTACTTTCCAAAGTGTGATTTACTGGAATTTCCGGGTTTGATTATAAACAATAACTTCACAAGTGAATTATGCAATCAACAAGTGGGTCATATATCCGTGCGCGCAAACGAAGACGCTTTGCCGTGGGTGTAATGGGGACTTCATTGTTTTTTTTAACCCTTTACCTAACATGAAAAGCAGACGACACTTGCAAAAAAAATTATCGAATAATTATTATTTTCATTTTTTGTCCCAAAACATAGGTTATGACCCCTCATTGGAACGAGTTCGACGAGTTCGTTTCAATGAGGGGTCATAACCTATGTTTCAGAGATAAAAAATGAAAAAATACTGAAAATTAATTGGCGATTTTTGAGAATAGCGCTGGCCGGTTTGGGCAGTTATGTTAGGTAAAGGGTTAAATAATATATTTATCGTTAATAATGAAAAGTAATAAACAGACTAATGGCTTGACTGGACTGGTTACGTGAAATAATTCATTCGAGGCGAGGAACTATATCGTAAAACATTCGTGCGCATTCGCGCACTCGTGTTTGTACAACGTCTCTCACCTCTCGTGAATTATTTCACGTGACTAGTCCAGTCAAGCGATTACTCTCTATGTAGCCCATTTTTAGTTGACCTTCACCCCAGGCATTAGTTATCGGGTCCTAATTTACCAGTGAAACAGAGCTTGTTTACCACAGTAGACAAGTACTGCTTCACTTCCATGGGTTACCATGGGGAAAATGGCACTATTTGATAAAATTTTGAGACTAGGAAGAATGCAGGTCAATTTTGACCAGTGTGGTATGTCATCTGTAGTTTCATTAGATGACGCCCAATGGCAAATTGTAGAATTTGAAATATTTAGGGAAGCCAGTGAAAAGTATTGGGGGATAGCAGCCCCCCCCCCCCCTCCGGTTATGCCACTGTGCTGTGTATTGTCCCAAAATGCCACAGTATACCACGGTATTCAGGACAGTATCATGGTTTACTATGAGGGACCGCATAGCCGTCCAGCTCGAGTCTTTGGCTGACCTATACCACTCGACGATTTGTGATTAATTCTCGCGACCCGCTTAATTACAATTCCTGCATCCGCCCCTGATAAAGCTGCAAAGAAAACATCCAACAAGAGCACTTACCCAAACTGGCGATCAAGAGGCACACTAGGATGCGCATATTGAATATTAAGCTTGCTTTGAACTCCAAATCATACCAAATGAGAAATGTCTTCTTGGAGCATTGTAAATATAGGCACTATCATTGGGTGTGGTCGAACACAATTTATCGCGCTTAACCCTCTTGATTTCTGAAACTGCATTCAGTATGGCAACCCTGTTGTCACACGTGCATTCACTTTATGCTCAAAGGAAGATTCTTAATGATATGGTGGACTAAAAAATGGAAGAGCCTCCAATGCATCATGAGTTTCTCTCCATTCAGATGTCAACGCATTTGCAAAATCGAAATTGTTGTCAGTACTTGGGTCAAAATAACTGCCTTTGCTTCATTTGTTTCTTATCTATAATATCAACAAACCCCCGGGATTGCTTGCACAACAAACATATAATTTAGTTACAACTCAAGTTTTTTTCTCTTGACATCGAAGAGTGTGACCTTATATAAATATATTTTGTGATATTTTAAATACAATAAATTATTCCTTCTCAGACTTTCATCTTCACTTTTATTAAATGTATTGGTTTACCGTTGTCTGTAGACGATTCTTGAAGGACATGTAAGCAACTCTGTCAAAGGTTGCCCTGTAATTTGTAAAGATAAAGTCCTTTTCCTAGCCGTGTACATTATTTTAGATTTATTTACCCTATTTTTGAGAGTGCTGTTCCCATCCACATGGCCATGGACTATTCACAACAAAGTATTGTGATCCTTTCTAAAACTTCCAAATAAAGATACTGACAATTCACCATTTTTGTACAATGCGAAAAGGAGCATTGGATATACATTTTCCATCCAAGCAGACATGGGGCGGTGGAAGCTCGATAAAAGTTGAGGGGCACAAATTTATAATTCTACCATGATTCGACCCAGTGTGAAAAAGGTTACAATCGTGAGTAGTAGTGTATGTACCTTTCACCCCCATTCGGCAGGACCCCGGAAGTGACGTCATGTCACGTGACCTAGTGCCGCCATGTTGTGTTGTTATGGTAATCCGCGTGAGCGGCCATGTTGTGACGTCATCTCCATAGTGATACGTGGTGTTAGAGCGCATGCGCAGCGCGTGTTGTTAGGGTGATACGTGTTTCCGTCGTCCATTTTGTATACTGGAAGTCGCCATCTTGGTTTCTATGGTAGCACGTGATTGCTATGTTACCTAAGGCCTACAATAAGACAGGGGTATGTTCGGAGGGTATGTTCGATTAAATCGGAGTATTTTCTGGATTAGAATTCTCCCAGAATCCCTTTTTGGATCCCTATCCCATGACGTTTTTCCCATTAAAAGACAGGTTCCTTTGGTAATTACCCAGAATTCTCCGCTTCTATCTATATATGCAATAGTTATCGTTTATCTGGCCATGTTCCTTTATTCTAGAGTATACTCCAGTAGCGTAGAAGAGCCTATCAACCGGAACAGTTTACCTTATTATTGCTATATTTAGCAATTTCTGGTCAATTCTTGTTAGTTCTGACCCTATTCTAAGTACTCTTGTTGTTTCATATATATAACTAACCAATCAGATTGCTTGATTTCCCATAATCTGTATACAGAGTTATCTCCCTTGTGTATAACAAAAGCAATCCCAAAGCCAATAAGCTATCGAGCAGTTACTGATAAGTCATTGCTCGAACGACTCGAAGCTCATCGAGCAAATGAGCCTTAGAGCAATTGCTCGATCGAGTGACTCGGCATATTGCTCGAACGACTCGAATCCCATCGAGCAAATGAGCCAACGAGCAATTGCTCGATCAAGTGACTCCTCGAACGACTCGACGACGCATTTCAGAAAAAGGGATTCCATAGCCACAGGCGTTTTCGAAAAAGGGGTTCCACAAATGGGATTCCAAAAAGGGATTCCATAAGTGGGATTCCGTCTTATGTCGAGTGACTCACAACTATTGCTCGAACGACTCGAATCCCATCGAGCAAATGAGCCAACGAGCAATTGCTCGTTCGAGTGACTCCTCGAACGACTCTTCGACTCATTTCAGTATTTGAGGATACCTATGACGTAGCCACGTATCAGTTGAGGATACCTTTTGAGGATACTAAATTGAGGATACCTATCGAGGATACCTTTTATAGGATACTTATCTGAGGATACTATATAGGCTGTACATATCCCTGTAGGTCTCTTGCTGGCCCTTAGTACTATTAATCCACCTAATGCTTCATGTTATCCTATGACTGGTATAGGTAGTATGCAATGCTAGGCATAGGGGTATTGTGGGTAGGGGTACTGCCTGGTAGTTTAGAACGGTACTATAGTATGGGCGGTATATACACCTATAGGCCCCTGTTAGTGCTTGGTACTATTAACCAACCGATTGCTTTGTTTTATTATATGGCTGGTATATGTAGTACGTTATGGTAGACCTAGTGATTTTGTGGGGGTGGGGGTAATGCTTGGTAGTTTAGAACGGTAGAATAGCATAGGCTGTACATATCCCTGTAGGTCTCTTGCTGGCCCTTGGTACTACTGATCCACCAGATGCTTCATATTATTGAGCGGTATTCTGGGGTGGGGTCAATGCCTGGTAATACAGAACGGCAGCAGAGTATGGTTGGTATATTCCCCTATAGGTTCCATCCTAACCGTTCATAGTATTAACCTACCAAATGCTTTGTATCATTCTGTTACTGGTAAGGTGGTGCGTAATACCAGTAGTTCCTACCTTATTCTGAGTACTCTTGTTGTTTCATTTATCTAGATCATTTATATAAATTATAATTAACCAATTAGATTGCTTGATTTCCCATAACCTGTACTTAATCGTACAGAGTTATCTCCCTTCTGTATAATAAAAACCTATATCAATGGCAATATCCCCGGCACCCCAATTTCGGCACCCCTTTTTTGAAAAGCATATGGCCTTCGGCACCCCTTTTTCTGAAATGAGGATAAGAGTCCTATTAAAAATCCCTCATTGAGGGATTTTTAATACGACTCTTATCCTCATTTCAGAAAAAAGGGGTGCCGAAGGCCATATGTTTTTCAAAAAAGGGGTGCCGAAATTGGGTGCCTTCTGGAGAATCCCTTTTTTCTGAAATGAGGATAAGAGTCGTAGTAAATTCGACCTCCCTAAGGATTTTTTATTACGACTCTTATCCTCATTTCAGAAAAAAGGGGCCTTCTGGAGAATCCCTTTTTTCTGAAATGAGGATAAGAGTCGTAATAAAAAATCCTCAGGGAGGTCTAATTTACTACGACTCGTATCCTCATTTCAGAAAAAAGGGATTCTCCAGAAGGCACCCCAATTTCGGCACCCCTTTTTTGAAAAACATATGGCCTTCGGCACCCCTTTTTTCTGAAATGAGGATAAGAGTCGTATTAAAAATCCCTCAATGAGGGATTTTAAATACGACTCTTATCCTCATTTCAGAAAAAAGGGGTGCCGAAGGCCATATGCTTTTCAATGAGGGATTTTTAATACGACTCTTATCCTCATTTCAGAAAAAAGGGGTGCCGAAGGCCATATGCTTTTCAAAAAAGGGGTGCCGAAATTGGGGTGCCGGGGATATTGCCATTGATATAGGTTTTTATTATACAGAAGGGAGATAACTCTGTACGATTAAGTACAGGTTATGGGAAATCAAGCAATCTAATTGGTTAATTATAATTTATATAAATGATCTAGATAAATGAAACAACAAGAGTACTCAGAATAAGGTAGGAACTATTGGTATTACGTACCACCTTACTAGTAACAGGATGATACAAAGCATTTGGTAGGTTAATACTATGAACGGTTAGGATGGAACCTATAGGGGAAAATACCAACCATACTCTGCTGCCGTTCTGTATTATCAGGCATTGACCCCACCCCAGAATACCGCTCAATAATATGAAGCATCTGGTGGATCAGTAGTACCAAGGGCCAGCAAGAGACCTACAGGGATATGTACAGCCTATGCTATTCTACCGTTCTAAACTACCAAGTATTACCCCCACCCCCACAAAATCACTAGGTCTACCATAATGTACTACATATACCAGCCATATAATAAAACAAAGCAATCGGTTGGTTAATAGTACCAAGCACTAACAGGGGCCTATAGGTGTATATACCGCCCATACTATAGTACCGTTCTAAACTACCAGGCAGTATCCCTACCCACAATACCCCTATGCCTAGCATTGCATACTACCTATACCAGTCATAGGATAACATGAAGCATTAGGTGGATTAATAGTACTAAGGGCCAGCAAGAGACCTACAGGGATATGTACAGCCTATATAGTATCCTCTGATAAGTATCCTATAAAAGGTATCCTCGATAGGTATCCTCAATTTAGTATCCTCAAAAGGTATCCTCAACTGATACGTGGCTATGTCATAGGTATCCTCAAATACTGAAATGAGTCGAAGAGTCGTTCGAGGAGTCACTCGAACGAGCAATTGCTCATTGGCTCATTTGCTCGATGGGCTTCGAGTCATTCGAGCAATAGTTGCGAGTCACTCGACATAAGACGGAATCCCACTTATGGAATCCCTTTTTGGAATCCCATTTGGGGAATCCCTTTTTCGAAAACGCCTGTGGCTATGGAATCCCTTTTTCTGAAATGAGTCGTCGAGTCGTTCGAGGAGTCACTCGATCGAGCAATTGCTCGTTGGCTCATTTACTCGATGGGATTCGAGTCGTTCGAGCAATATGCCGAGTCACTCGATCGAGCAATTGCTCTAAGGCTCATTTGCTCGATGAGCTTCGAGTCGTTCGAGCAATGACTTATCAGTAACTGCTCGATAGCTTATTGGCTTTGGGACTGCTTTTGTTATACACAAGGGAGATAACCCTGCATACAGATTATGGGAAATCAAGCAATCTGATTGGTTAGTTATATATATGAAACAACAAGAGTACTTAGAATAGGGTCAGAACTAACAAGAATTGACCAGAAATTGCTAAATATAGCAATAATAAGGTAAACTGTTCCGGTTGATAGGCTCTTCTACGCTACTGGAGTATACTCTAGAATAAAGGAACATGGCCAGATAAACGATAACTATTGCATATATAGATAGAAGCGGAGAATTCTGGGTAATTACCAAAGGAACCTGTCTTTTAATGGGAAAAACGTCATGAGATAGGGATCCAAAAAGGGATTCTGGGAGAATTCTAATCCAGAAAATACTCCGATTTAATCAAACATACCCTCAGAACATACCCCTGTCTTATTGTAGGCCTTAGGTAACATAGCAATCACGTGCTTCCATAGAAACCAAGATGGCGACCTCCAGTATACAAAATGGACGACGGAAACACGTATCACCATAACAACACGCGCTGCGCATGCGCACTAACACCACGTATCACTATGGAGATGACGTCACAACATGGCCGCTCACGCGGGTTACCATGACAACACAACATGGCGGCACTAGGTCACGTGACATGACGTCACTTCCGGGGTCCTGCACCGGGGTCCTGCCGAATGGGGGTGAAAGGTACATGACATACCACTATCGTGAGTTGCAGATGTGGAGATCGGCCCCCATCAGTCAGACCCCGGATGTGACGTCATAGTCACGTGACTCAGTTACGTCATGTTTGGTTGTCATGGTAGCCCGTGTATGTTCGATTGAATAAGAGTAATTTCCCCATTCCTAGAATTACCACAAACAACCCGACAATCCCTTCAAACCAGCAAAAACGACTTTTATTTGATGTGAAACCCCAGACTGGGTTATTATAGTAGCTCGCTGTGCTATAGTACCGAGGGGGCTTAGGGGTAAGTTCCTTTGAACTAGAGTATATCTAATTACCCAAATAGACCCAACAAGTTGTACTAATCCTCTGTTTCTATCTATCTATGCTATCGTTTTTGTCTACCCGACCCTGTTCGTTTGTTCTGGAGTGTACTCTAGTAGAGTAAAAGACTCTAACGGTTCGAACAGTTTTGCTTATTGTTATTATATTTAGCTTTTTTCTGGTTTGTTCTAACCCTATTCCGAATACATTTGTTCTTGTTTCATTTATCAAGATCATCCAATCAGTTCACTTTATCATCACGACTGGTCTTCGGCACCCCTTTTCTATCGTATGAGGTCATGAGGACCATGAGAAAATCCCTCAATGAGGTCTAATTGACTATCCCTCTTAGCCTCATCTCGGTATTTAACAGCCATGTCCCATGGAATCCCTTTTTGGAAAATATCTGGCCTTAGGCATCTCTTTCTTCGGAAATGAGGCCCACATTTCCGAAGAGAGAGATGCCGATGCGGCCACGAGGGCAATGTGAAAATCCCTCAATGCAGTCTAATTTACTATCCCTCTTAGCCTCATTTTGGTTGAGGCCATGAGGGCCATGAAAAAATCCACCAATGAGGTCTAATTTACTGTCCCTCTTCCCTCTTAACCTCATCTCTGTATTTAACAGCCATGTCCCATGGAATCCCTTTTTGAAAATGTCTGTCCTTCGGCACCCCTTTTTCTGAAATGAGGCCATGAGGGTCATGGGAAAATCCCTCATTGAGGTCTTTGAGAAGCCCTTCTGAAAATGTCTGGCCTTCGGCGCCCCCTTTTCTGAAATGAGGCCATAGGGCCATAAGAAATTCCTCACTGAGGTCTAATTTACTATCCCTCTTAGCCGCATCTCCCAAACTTTTTACATTTCGTGCGCTACACATCCAAATATATGGCTTTTGAATTGTTGTTTTAATAAATTATATTATTGAATTTTAATAACTGAGTCAGCTGATTTTTTGGAGCGGACACTCTACTAAATATTATTTTTAATAACATAATTCGAGGCAGGTCGTCGCGAAGACTTCTGTGAATGCTTTTCTGTATATATATAAAACTAGCGGGTGATACCCGGCGTTGCACGGGAGAAGATGGTTATATCAGCTGTTTTCGAAATAAAAGGTCAAGGTCACCAATTTCAAGGTCAAGGTCACCCCACGTGGACACCCCGATAAAGTCAAAATAATCGATGGGTCAATATACCCGCACATATGAAATTTTAGACCGATCGGCCCAGCCGTTTTCGAAATAAAAGGTCAAGGTCACCAATTTCAAGGTCACGGTCACCCCGATAAAGTCAAAATGATCGATGGATCATTATACCCGTACATATGAAATTTTAGCCCGATCGGCCTAGCCGTTTTCGAAATTAAAGGTGAAGGTCATCAATTTCAAGGTCAAGGTCACCCCGTATGGCCACCCCGATAAAGTCAAAATGATCGATGGGTCAATATACCCGCACATATGAAATTTGAGCCCGATCGGCCCAGCCGTTTTCGAAATAAAAGGTCATGGTCATCAATTTTAAGGTCAATGTCACACCGCACGGGAACGGCACCCACCCCATGTTACTCGCAGGAGCGAATTACCCCCGTGTACAAAATTTGAGATCGATCGGTCGAGAAACGGAGGAGTTCACCCGAAACAAAGATAGATAGATAGAGAGAGAGATAGAGAGATACAGATATAGATCAGACATTCGCACTTATATGTTAGATATAAATGTTGTAATCGTAACGCAATAATATATTTAATTAAAATGTACCATATTAGTACTCCAAATTGGCCAGCTGGACTTCGTCAGAAAGAACAGGACTGCAAGCAAGAGGGATATCTAAGGCTCCAATCCAAAACGAAAATGTCCCTAATGGAAAAATAGGGGGGGGGGGGGGGTCACCCAAAACCCTTTTTAGCTACGTCCCCGATTTGATGCCTCACGGGAAGCGATGTCCGTTTCTCGACCCAGTTAGGCATCTTTAAACCTTAGAACCCGAGGGGCCGCTTTTCTGACCCTGGGACACGGTACGTCATGCATTCATTAAGTAGAATGGCTGCTAAGTTAAGAGTGGGATAGACCAATCAATATTGTCAACGTGCAGCCCTAAGGTTGCACGTTGAAAATATTGATCTACCCCCTAATAATAAATATGGACTCTTCCAATTTTTTCATTGAACTGACACGGGAGATATCACAGGGTTCAATGGTTTAATGGGTTTCAGATCAGTAATAAATAGAATCTACAACTCGTCCCCGGTCTATTGTGAACCTGACAGAACTCGTCAAATAAAATAGATCTGAACCTCATGAGAGACTCTGTTCAGACCTATTTCGTTTCGTAATTGTGTGTGTGTGTGTGGGGGGTGGGGGGGGGGGGTAGATCAGGTAATTAATAGCATTTTTAACTCGACCCCAGATTATTTTGAACTTGACGAAACTCGTCCAATAGGCCTAAATTAGGCCTGAACCTCGTGAAAGAATCTGTCCAGACCTATTTACTGAACTCCTTTCGTGATTGCCACTATAAACTTGAAACTCGTTGGACATTTTCAAAATAACACCAGAGTACACTAAAATGTTTGATTGCACACACTGAATGCAATTGAAATAATATAGTGGCGTCAGTTTACCTTAATCTCTTTACTGATTCGGGGTATTGGGTGTGACAGTCTTCGGTGGCAAAGATGAAGACTGGAACATTGGACAATAGGGAACTGTCATTAATGGATCTCAAAGGCCGGTGACAGTGAATGCACTTGATTTCAAGCAGTTTTGCAACTCGAGGAATCGACGTAGTCACGGTGGGATTTGGGAGGGGACGTTTCCTGAAAATGTTCTGATATACATTCATGCCTGAGATCCCTAAAACTGGTTCATATGCTTTCACCCTGATATTTCTGGAGTAATTTTGCTATGTTACTTTTAGTACTTAACCCTTTTAACACTGACGCCCAGGAAGGTATCATTTCTGTCAATACTGTCAACGGCGAAATCCACCCTGGTTTGTTGGGAGGTCAGTAATAATTCCAATCCAACAGCTCTGTCGAGCTGTTGGATTAAATTATTACCGAGCCTCGCTTCAGATTTTTTACTCTTTATATCGTCTGCTCATCCACTGCCAATTTGTCCTTCACGCAAATATTTATGCACATCCAAGGAGCGGGGGCGGAAAAAAGTGTGTGACACAACGAGTGTGTGTGGGCTTTGGGTTATGGGGGGCGGGGGGGGGGGGTGTATTTTTTGTTCCGAAACAGCTTCACCTTGCATTGCATCTATTTGCATACCAAGCCATAAGGCATTCCGAGCAGTATATATGCATCCGATGACAAGAAACTTGTGTGATTGTCATTAGAACTCATGTGGAGACAGTGGTGGGTGTCGTGGGGACAAGGGGAAAAATGCATGCATTTTTCCAAACTGTGCCTACTTTGTAAGCACTCAAAGCAGTATGTGGGTTTTCATAATTTATGCAACCCACAGAGTCTGCAGAAAAATGAAGATATCCCTGGACATTCCCTTTGTCTAGAGCTAACTTTAGAGTTGTGGCAGTAAGCCAAGTTCATCATTGTGAATTCCACCATGTGCAGTGTCCAGCATAGGAATTCTTTGAAAAACACAGTTATATGCCTTCAGTCTTTTGTAATCATAACGAAATAAATAAAACTTTGTTTATTGACTGGCATGAAAGTGAAAAAAAAAGGAAACAATAAAATCACCTGCAGTATGTCGTCGTCGCCTCTGGGCACTTGCCAATCAAATATGACAGATCAATGTGTCTTGGCTTCCGGCACTCTACCAGTTAATTGTTTGAGTTATATCTGGTGACAGGTATTGAACATGCATTGATGGTATTCATCATGCACATCACATTACATATTATTATATTGATTTGAAAAACCACCCAGATTCCGTTTACCTGCAAAACATAAGCTTTTGATGTGGGAGGGCTGGGCGGGTGTCAAACATTTGTCGGCAAAAAATTGCAGGTTAGGGTGGGTCGGAAAAATGGCAATACCAAGAAATGAGACGTTGAATCATCAGTTGGCAGTCCATATAGAGGACATTTCGATAAACCGGCAGTCTATGCAACAAAGCCTGAATATAAGCAGCCTGTCACTTGTAAAATGAGGGCCTCAGAGGGTGAATTTGCTGATGCTATCCCATAGAGTGGGCCAATTTATCCTCAAGGTACATCTTTCTGTTTTGGCTTGAGACATTGATTCAGACTGAGGTTCACAGAGGGTAAATTTTGTGATGCTACCCTGCTGTGCAGGGTAGCATCACCAAATTCACCCTCTGGCGACCTCATTTTGCAGATGACATTCTGCTTATTTTCAGGCTTTGCCATTTCGCCGTTTGGTGATTTTCACAAAATTTCACGCGCCAACAGGTGTTGGGCTGCGTAAATTTAGGGGCCCTGGGTGACTCCGAATAGGGGTGGGGGGAGGCACCGGGAAATTTCCCGGTGGACCATACGGCCAGTCCGGCACAGCACTCCGGGCCCTCACCAATACTTCTGATAATGAAATTACACACTATCCTCGCCCCCAATTTCTCCCCTTACTCCTCACCACAGCCGTCTTACAACTAAAATTTCATTTCGTGTAACGCCATTCTTCCTTGTCAAACAGTATTTTACAATTGAGACAGTTTTATTTAGGCACACGCAATACTAATTAACATAGAAATAAATTGGATAAAATATAACCTTCCTTGTCACTATAAATGACAATTATTAAAAGGAGTGTATCTAACTTATCTGTATTGTGTAGAGTAAATAGACTTTGTGATACTTTTTGGGCGGGCACACCTAGTGTTTTATGTGTCACTATCAAGAACATCAGGAATGCATTCTAGTTCTGTTACAGCTTCAAGAAATCAAGATATCAGACCATATTAACCCTTCGGGGAGCATTTGACTCTTATTTAAGTTTACACTGAAAGATCAACGGCTCGATTCAGACCCGTGCCATCTGCACTGTGTCCTTGGCCAAGACACATAATCCCCCATTACCCACCCGTGGGCACGGTGGCGCTATCAGGGGCGGATGGGTCAAGAAAAGTTATCGGGAAATGCACCAAGGGGCCCCGGACGAAGAGAAAAGTTTGATTTTTCGAATTGAAAGAACGCGGCTTCCCTGCATCTGAGCGATCAGTGGCAGTCCACATCCACATAGAGGGCATTTCGAGGCATATTTATATCAGCTTTATCGCTCGTTCGGAAAAAAATGGTTGCACCCTGGGGGGGGGGGGGCGGGGAGGGGGGCATCGGGCCGACCATAGTTAGACCTAATGGGAGAAAATTTTGTTTTTTAAAACTGTCAGAACGCTGTTTCCTTGCATCTGAGTGAGCAAATGCAGGCTAGACTGCTGCTGTATCGGAATGTCTCTATGTGGACTGCCGACTCGTTAAGTGTCGTTAAACCCCAATAATGGATCAATTATTCATTAATTCTTTTCCACAAACACGAGCAGCAGACGACACTTACAGAAAATGTTCTTGAATAATCGAGCGTTTCTATTATTTTTGCTTCAAACACATAACTTATGACTCATCATTGGAACGAGTTCTTTCCAATGAGGGGGTCATAAGTTATGTTTTGGAGACAAAAACTGAAAAATATTAAAATTTGAATGGCGTTTTTTATGATTAGCGTTTGCCGGATATGTCCGATAACATAACATAACATAACATTTATTAGCATAAAACATCCTCTACATGACAGTAAGCGATAATCTTCAAGTAACATGAACAAAAGTAGTACTCAAAACATGACAATTTCATCCACCAATTTTCCATGATCAAAGTACTATATTTTTTATTAATTTGATACGCGACTGAACGTGGAGATGTGAACTAGAATTTCCCATACACATCACCAAACATACCATAATCGTCTGGCGAAAAAATCCCGGGTCACGCTACAATTTTTTGGCATAAACTGGGGGTTCAGTTTTCAAATATTCATTTGAATTTATCAAATTTACTCAGATCACTAAAAGCGTCGATCTCACTGTTGATCGGAACAAATAGTTCTGATCGAAGCTCTGAATAATGTGTACATTCCCTAAGAAAATGATATTCATTTTCTATTTTCCCAGTGTTACCTTCACAGTGAGTACATGTCCTGTTTATAACAGGCTTCGGCGGTTGATAATGTCGCCCTTTCTCAGTAGCTAGCTTATGATTGCTGATACGAAGCTTAGTGAAAATTTCCCGGTCTTCCACCGAGTTCGTTTCCACTAAGTACGTTTCCATTGAATAGTCATTTTTAAACATCCTGAAAGTTCTCAGTTTATTATCTCCATTCTTTGTGCAGTCCTCAAACATCGACTTCTTGAACGTGTTTATATGATTGCGAAAGAAGCCATCCTACTTACCGCCTCGATAAAAAGAGGATATCGACCAAGTTCTGCGCGAACCGCGTGGTTGGAGGAAAATTTTCCAACCCCCAAGACTTTTTTTACAAAAGGAAGTGTGTAATTTTTCACAGGCTATGTTGTAACGCTTACCGTACGTTATTTCTGATCCCCAGATTTCACACCCATATAAGGCTATAGGTTGAATTAATTTATCAAACAGCTTTGACATTGTCTTTATTGGAACCCGTGAAGTTTCATTAAATGCACGAAAAAGTGAATATAAAGCGTTTTGGGCTTTAACAACCAAATCATATGAACGTAAAAGAATAACACATCAACAAACGCAACAACACAATATTTCGTGAACAATGAATCACTATCTTTGTCGCAGGTGGAATTTATGAGGGTGGCTTGCACACCACATTTAATTCATGTACTTTCTCATTGCGATTCAACTCAAAGATGCGTTGTGGGGTTAAATTCGCAAATTGCGTATCTTAATCTCATAAGCCACCCTAGACTTGGTGTATGCTGAGTTGATATATCCATGTTCGTAACTATCCAAGTTATCAGAACTTGTTTTCATGCGATCTTTGAAAATATTTATTACTTTTAAAAAAAAATCTAGCCCTATTTTCGCTTTTTAAACAGACATTTGTTGGGATTGGACCTGACAAGCACAACAGGCTAATATCTCAAAGGTTCTGGAAGCATCTGAGGGCAAGGGGGTAGAGGTATCAAAAAGAGAACTAGACTATGAGGTATGAGTTAAGGCCGGGGGCTTATAACGCATCATAAAGTGCAGTGTGACACCCAATAGTATTGACATTATATATAGTAGCGGAAAAAAGAAACGCAAATTTTTTTCACTGATAAATTTCAAATGTGTTATGGATGATTACCCTACAGTCCAGATCCAGAGCTGCACAGGGGGTCAGGAAGCGCGTCAACGTCCCAAACAACGTCGCTCTGCCCACGCAGGCCCTTCTTCGAGAGTGGAATAACATCCCACAAAGGACCATAAACAACTTGATGGGGTCAATGGTAAGGAGAGTTAGAGCAGCAACTGAAGCCCGGGATGGCCATATCCGCTGATGATTTTGATCAGGAAATACCGTCGAGTTTGAACGTTATTTATCTGTACCATGCAAACGCCGTCTGTGTTAAGACAACAAAACTCGTCAAAATTTAATCAGCAATGAAGAAATAACAGCAAAATCCTAACAATCAGATAATCACCCAAAACACATTTGAAATATTTACTACAGAAAAAAATTGCGTTTCTTTTTTTCGCAAGTATATATCGTCCCTTGAGATGAACAAGATGCCATCCGCAATGCTTTGGCATTGCGGATGGCATCTTGTTCCTCTCAAGGGACAATACAAAGCTTTAGAAATCTCTCCGCCGATTGTATAGCTTCTTTGTTGGTGATTATCGACCAGTATCCGTCATTATACTTTATACACCCCACCCTTCATTGACACACATAAAATATGCTAGAAACGAATACTCGAGAGTTTCTCTGCTACAGTTCTCGGAAAGTAAAGTCTTTTCCACTGGTGCCATTCCGATGAAAAGGGTACGCGTTGTCACCCTTGTCCCGGGCCCAGCGTTGGGGCAAGAAGGCGTCCCATAGCCTTGGGGCAAGAGGGCATCCCAGAGTACCGCTTCGAGCCTCATTTATCCCCGTGCTGCGCATATTGCCCCGCCTTGCTTACTTTCCACCTGATACATGTATCCCTTACACCACGCCGCATTTCTTCGGGAAGTCAATCCAGGAATTTGATTTGGACAAACTTGAATATTCTGCCCTTAAGCATGCTGGGAGACAAGCATCAAATGATTCCTGCATCGCTTCTTGAAAACAAATTTTTTAGATAAATTTCTCAATACACTGGAAACCTGTTACTTGAATAGCTACTTTGCAAATGTCAATTATTCAGTTAACAGGAGTGTTCAATTAACAGGGATTTGGTCACTCCCTGTGTACTTGAGATAAACTGTGTCAAACAAAATATAATATATTCAGTAAATGCATGACTCTCCAATGTACTAACTCTGCACAGGCAAGGTTTGCATTGATTGACGACATGTACACTATCGATGCATAGTATGCCTTAGTATACAGCACAACTGTGCCCCCCCCCCCCCCCCCCAACTGGCTCAAGGAGACACTGGGACTTAATTTGAACATGTCCAAAGCAAGCCTGAAAATAAGCAGACTGTCATCTTCAAAATAAGGTTCCCAGAGGGTGAATTTGAAGATGCTACAGGGTAGCATCACAAAATTTATCCTCTGTGAACCTCAGTCTGAATCAAGGTCTCAAGCCAAAATAGAAAGATGTACCTAGAGGATAAAGTGGCTAACTGTATGGGATAACATCAGCAAATTCACCCTCTGGGAACCTCATTTTGCAATGACAGGTCGCTTTTATTCAGGCTTGGTCCTAAGTTGCATTGTATCAAATATCAAATGTATTTGTGAACTCGTTTTTCTTGATATTTTAAAACATATTTTGTCATAAATCACAATTTAAAAAGTTGGGCTCTCACAGGAATCCCAAATATCAAGCAACAGACTCCATTTAACTGGTTGAGTGCAAGAAGCTACTATAATGGCTCTATTGAAAAGTACTGAAATCAACTTTAGTGGCTTTAAATTGTATGCTTGTTGCTTGCACAGCAGTAAAATAAAAATGTTTATATAAAACTGTTTGATTACAATTTATGGGAGAGTGTCAATAGGTACTCTTTGATAAATTTAAACAAAACAATTATTTATGAGCAAAATCTTACTAAACTAAGGCCACTCTTGCTATATATTTATTTATTTAAATATACAGTGGAGCCCACTTAATTGGATATCTCTTGGATATCTCTTAATTGTATATCCCTGTTAATTGAATATAATTTCAAACACAAAACCATTTACCACACCTTCAGTACAAATTTGATCTGTCAATTGCATATGGGTTGTAGAGTAAACTCCTGTTAATTGTATATAAATTTTTGTAATATGTCGAAAACAATTACTGTGACATGCACCAAATTCTCCTTATTTATCAACTTCTTTTTGGCTCACTACATCCAATACAGGCATTTATTCTATTATATCTTGTTTGACAGAGCTCTATGAGCTCTGTCAAACAAGATACAATAGATTAAATGCTCAGTTTACCTCCAGAACATAGGAAACTGACCAGATCCCTGTTAATTGTATACTCCTGTTAATTGAATAATTTTCACTGGCAAAATGTATATTCAATTAAGAGGATTCTACTGTACTAACTCTACACAAGCAGGGTTAACATACTAACTCTACACAAGCAGGTTTAACATTGGTTGAAGACAAGTACGCCATCGACGTGCAGTATGCCTTAGTACACAATGCCATCATGTCCCCACGTTGGCAATGGGGGTGAAGTGTCTTGCTCAAGGACACAACACAGTCGCGCAGGTGGGATTTGAACTGAGGACCTCTCGGCTTGCAATATGCACCTCCACCTACTCAGCCACCACACCCTCACTCTAGCTGATAGCATATCTTTGAAAAAAAAAACTTGTTACAAAATACCGTTGAAAAATAATTTAGCAATTGTCCAGTTAACCCTTTACCTAACATAACGTCCAAAACCGACAAGCACCATTCACAAAAATTGCCATTCAATTTTAAACATTTTTTTCATTTTTTGCCTCAAAAACATAGCTTATGACCCCCTATTGGAATGATCTTATTGAGCCCATTCCAATGAGAGTCCAAAAGCTATGTTTTTGATGCAAAAAATAAAAAAAATTAGTTCTTCAATCATTTTGTTTGAAGTTGTTGTCTGCTTTTCATGTTAGGTAAAGGGTTAAACAAACTTGAATCACTCACCCCTCAGGGTGCTTCTGGTCCAGTTTCAAAACATTCTGTCCCCTGGATCTTCAGAAGATTTTTGTAAAAATGTCCCCATAAAACACTTTTTAATATTTGGGTATAGTGAGCTCTGGTATGACTCCATAGATTCCATCTTAAGAAACTTGAATCTCATACATGACAAATGTGCCATATCAAATATTGAAACATTCTGATCACAGAGTCTCTTGAGAAAAAATCCACTTTTCTGATGAGAGTTTAAATTTGGGTTCCTACAGTGAGTCAAAATATTAACCAGGAACTTGGCATGAACAAACATGAAAGCTATGCCCTTAAACATAATGCATACCGATTATCTAATGATTCTACACAGTTGTTCCTTAGAAGAAGATTTTAAAGAAAGCCGTTCATTCAGCACAGTCAAAATGCAGAGAATCATAATGAGCTAAATAACAAGAGGCCCCAGGGGACCTGAAGGCGCTCATCTGACATGGTAGCGTAAATATCAACCCAGGGAATTGATTTGAACAAGTTGCATCTGTCCCTCCAAAGAAAAGCTTATACTAAATATCAAAAGATTCTGACTGGTGGATCTGAAAAAAAAAATTTTTTAAAGAATATTCCACATATTGAACCAAGTTATAATTTGGGCTCCCACAGGGCCCCAAATATGAACCCAGGGACTTGGCTTGAACAAACTTGAATCTCACCTCCCTAAGGATGCTGTTTACCAAATATCAAAAGATTCTGACTACTGAATCTGAAGAAAAATATTTTTAACCTTTTATCTAACACGAAAAGCAGACGACACTTGCAAATAAAATACTTCAATAACTAATTTTTAAAAATTTTTATCACAAAAACATAGCTTATGAACCCTCATTCGATTGAGCTTATTCCAATGAGGGGTTATAAGCTATGTTTTTGTGATAAAAAATAATGAAAATTGGATAGTATTTTTTGTGAACAGCGCTGGCTGGTTTTGGCTGTTACGTTAGGTAAAGGTTTAAAGAATATTCCTCATATAGAACTAAGTTATAATTCAAGCTCCCACAGGGAGCCCAAATATGAACCCAGGGACCTGGCTTTAACAAACTTGAATCTCACCCCCTACAGATGCTGCATATCAAAAGATTCTGATTGGTGGATCGGAAGAAGAAGATTTTTAAAGAATATTCCTCAAATTGCACTAACCTGAACATTTGGGCTCCCATAGAGAGCCCAAATATGGACCCAGGTATTTGATTTCAACAAACGTGTGAATGAATCTTCCAAAGATGTTATATGTGAAATATGAAAGCCTGTGGAGCAGTGGTATGGGAGAAGAGTCTTAAATGTTACTCAGTGATAAAAAATGATGACTCAGCATTTTTTCAAAGTCCTGGAAAAGAACCCTAAGATAAAACTGATGGCAATTTTTTTTTTTGACCATTCCTTTTTGTTGTTCCTAAGGAAGTTTCACACAAAATAAAAATTCTTAGTGCCATGTAGTTTTGGAGATATGGGTGTTTTAAATTTTTTATATTTTTAGTTCCTGTCTTCCCGTGGGACAGGAAAAATATTTTTGCCCTAAATTAGGTACTTATGATCCAATAAGCCCTCATATCAAATTTGGATCAAATCGCCCTCTCAGTTCGGAAAATAGAAATTTTGGTACAATTCAGGTTCCCACATGAAGTCTAAATATGAACCCAGGGACTTGGCTTTAATAAACTTATATCTGACCTCCCTAAGTATACTGTATACCAAATATCAAAAGATTCTGACTGGTGGATGTGACGAAGATTTTTGAAGAATATTCCTCATATTGAAGTTATAATTTGGGCTCCCACAGGGAGCCCAAATATGAACCCAGGGACCTGGCTTGAACAAACTTGAATCTCACCCCCCTAAGGATGCTGCATACCAAATATCAAAGGATTCTGAATGATGGATCTGAAGAAGATTTTTAAAGAATATTCCTCATATTGCACTAATTATCCCCGCACTTTAAAAAATGTATGTCCGGTTTTGTAATTCGAAACGCTGTAACTTTCTATAGTTGTTCAATAGGGTCTGTGCAATCCAAAAATACCATTTTTAAAGTTTTGCGCCACCGGGTGGCTTCTGTGGTGCCACTTGAAAAATGCACTAATTTTTCACTTTTCTTTTGAATAATCCCAACCTATGTAATTGAGAGTTCTATAACTGCACTAGGGTGTTGCTAAATGACCTGTAGATGTGCACGAAGGTTTCAGATTTTTCAGGTGCCACGTGGCTGTGCCACCATTGCCACTTTCATGTTTTCTTAAACCGTTTCTGGCGAAAGGCTCCTAGGATATGTAATTCAAAATCCTAAAACCATGCGCAAATGTTGCAGTAGGGTCTGTAGATGCGCACAAAGGTTTAGGATTTTGCAGGTGCCATGTGGCTGTGTCACCGTAGCCACTTTTGTGTTTTCTTTGACCGTTTCCGACGAAAGGCTCTTGGGTATGTAATTCGAAATGCTAAAACCATGCTCAAATTTTGCAGTAGGGTCTGTAGATGTGCACGAAGGTTTAGGATTTTTCAGGTGCCACGTGGCTGTGTCTCCATTGCCACTTTCATGTTTTCTTAGATTGTTTCCGGAGAAAAGCTCCTAGAGTATGTAATTTGAAATGCTAAAACCATGCTCAAATGTTGCAGGGGGTCTGTAGATGCGTGCCAGAAGGTTTCGGATTTTTCGGGTGTCACGTTGCCGCTCCTAGGGTATGTAATTCGAAATGCTAAACACATGCTCAAATGTTGCAGTAGGGTCTGTAGATGCGTATAAAGGTTTCAGATTTTTCAGGTGCCACGTGGCGGTGCCACCATTTTGCTTTCGTGTTTTCTTAGACCGTTTCCAACGAAAAGCTCCTAGAGTATGTAATTTGAAATGCTAAAACTATGCTCAGATGTTGCAGTAGGGTCTGTAGATGTGCACGGAGGTTTCGGATTTTTCGGGTGCCACGTGGCTGTGCCACCGTTGCCACTTTCGTGTTTTCTTTGACCGTTTCCGGCAAAAGGCTCCCAGGGTACATGTATGTAATTCGAAATGCTAAAACCATGCTCAAATGTTGCAGTGGAGTCTGTAGATGCGCACGAAGCTGTGTCACCTGTGCCTCAATATGATTTTAGTGTGTCAAATAATACATTTCATCTTTGTATCAAGCTTTCATATAAAGTCAAGGATGCAAATGCGGGGATACACCATAGTGTGCTTTGCACACAAGTGACACCATCTAGTTTGAACATTTGGGGCCCCATAGAGAGCCCAAATATGGACCCAGGGAATTGATTTCAACAAATAAGTGAATCAATCTTCCAAAGATGTTATATGTGAAATATGAAAGCTTTTGGAGCAGTGGTTTGGGAGAAGATTCTTTAATGTTTTTCCCATTACCCGCAGTGTTAAAAAATGACGTCTCAGCACTTTTTCAAAGTCCCGTAAAAGTACCCTATGATAAAGTCACTGCAACTTTTTTGGACCATTCCTTTCTGCTGGTCCTAAGGAAGCTTCACACCAAATAAAAATTCTCTGTGCCATGTAGTTTTGGAGATATGAGCATTTTAAATCTTTTCTATTTTTTAGCTCCTGCGGTTCCCATGGGGTGACAGGGAAATTTTTTATTGGCATAAATTAAGTACTTATGACCCAATAAGCCCTCATATCAAATTTGGTTCAAATCAGCCTCTTCGTTTGGAAAATAGAAATTTTGGGCGGGGCCAAAATTCTTGCCCCTCCCAAAACGATGGCAAATATAAACTTCTCTTGAACAAATCTGAGTCTACACCTCAAAAGGAAGCTGCACACCAAATATCAAGTCTCTGCTATTGCTGGTTTATGAGAAGAAGAATTTTTAAGATTTCGACATACTTTTTTGGTTTGGTCCTATCCAGGGGTGGGACAACTTGATTTGAACAAAATCAAAATGTGATGTCATAACAAACAAGCGTCACAAATTTCACTTAAATTGGTTCAGAGGTTTTGGAGGAGAAGTCACAAACACCATGTTCACGGACGATGGACGAAGAGTGATCACTAAAGCTCACCCTGACTTCCAGTCAGGTGAGCTATCAAGGGACCACATTTGGACAAAGTTGAAATGTTTGCTCTTAACTCCTTACATGATGCTGGCAGATATTCCTACCCAGGAGAGGAAATCTTTTGGCACTAAAATAAATAATATTTGCACCCATTTGAACAAACTTTCCCCTGCAAATTGTATCTGCTTTTTGACTTGTGATTTCATGAGTCAAATGTTTATAAATTTTTCATCAAGTCTAGTCATGGATGCTGCAAACCAGATTTAAAAAAAAATATTTTAAAAATACTCAAATGTTAAAGATGATGGGAACCAATATCACAGAATTAACTGGTACAGTGCTAGAAGCCACTATTATGGCTCTATTGAAAAGTCCTGAAAAACATACTAATTAGGATGAAAATCCACCAAGAAGTCATCTGAAGTTGCAAGTACAAGAACTGACGACAGATGAAGAGCGATCAGTCTATTTGTTTATTGAGATTTAACTAGAGGTACTGTGAGCAAACTCACAAAGTGATCCCCCCCCCCCCCCCCCTGAAATGTATAAGTTAGATTATCTCCCCTTGGAAATGTCAGAACGGAACTATATTGCTTCATGCACATCTTCATATGTAGTTCTTCCATTGTGTAAATTTTCATGAAAATTCTTCATACGGTTTAGGAGGAGTTGCGCTTACAAGGATGAACAGATGGTATAAGTTAGATTATCTCCCCTTGGAAATGTCAGAACGGAATTATATTGCTTCATGCACATCTTCATATGGAGTTCTTCCACTGTGTAATATTTCATGAAAATTCTTCAAACGGTTTAGGAGGAGTTGTACTTACAAGGATGGACAGACAGTCTAAGTTAGATTATCTCCCCTTGGAAACGTCAGAACGGAATTATATTGCTTCATGCACATCTTCATATGGAGTTCTTCCATTGTGTAAAGTTTCATGAAAATTCTTCAAACGGTTTAGGAGGAGTTGCGCTTACAAGGATGGACAGACGGACGGACAGGGTGATTCCTATATACCCCCCCAAACTTTGTTTGCGGGGGGTATAACAACACTTTCATCAGCCATTTATAGGGTGGAGGAAACTGGAGTACTCCAAAGAGAAACACCAAGAGCGAAGCAACTGGCAGGCTCTACAACTCACTAACCTTATACAAGCAGAGTTAACAGCATTTAAAGGCTAGACTGAACCATCGATATGTGGTACAACTTTGTACACAACACCAGTGTCCCCCCCCCCCCCCCCCCCCCTCCCCACATGGACAATCAGGATGAAGTGTCTTGCCCAAGGACACAGCGCTGATGGTCAAGCCTGGAAAGAAATAAACAATCTCTCATTTGTAGACTGAGGTTCCCAGAAGGTGAATTTGCTGATGCTATCCCATACAGTGGGGTACAATTCCATTAATCCTCTGGGTACCTTCTTGTTTTGGCTTGGGACCTTGATTCATATTGAGTTTCACAGAGGGTAAATTAAGTAATGCTACCCTGCTGTGCAGGGTAGCATCACAAAATTCACCCTCTGCAGACCTTATTCTGCAGATGATGGTCTGCTTATTTCCAGGCTTGCTAATGGCTTTCTTATGGCGCAAATCAGGATGAAATTGTTGACCTTTCAGTTTTCAGCCTCAAACTCCTGCTGTCACCCTTAATTATTGCACCATATGCCTCAGAACAAGGTGTCTCCCTGCCGTGGCCATTGCAAGTGTAGAAAGCGTCTTACTGGAGTACAAACTACAAGTAACTTTAGTCACATTTAACCTTGATTGAAAATCCAACTCAATGGCAATAGGACCCCATCCTTAACATAAGACAATCATAATGGAGACAAAAACTGACCATACTATAAATCAAAATGAACAAAACTTTTATTTTTAATCAATAAAATATAACATTAATCTATAAAATGAATGATAAACACAAAGACAAATATATGGTTTGCTTATAAGACTTAAATTGATTTCTAATTAATATAAAGTAGTTATATAGTAAAACTAAAAATGATTTCATGAGTCATGTACAGAAACATTCAAAATATGTTGTACCATAACTTAACCAATAACAATTCCGATCTCATTTGTTGTTGGTACCAAAGTTGAGTGAGTCACACTTTACTGGATACTGGTCACTGTGATCTATACAACAGAAATGCTCATTGGTCACAAACATAAAAGTGCCCCTGAGGGGAGAGTAGGGAAGGGAGGGGGAGGGGGGGACTACACCCCAAGCATTGGTGACTGGGTCCTATTTTACCAGTAAAACAGAGCTCGTTTACCATTGTAAACAAACACTGCTTCACTTCACAGGGTTCCCATGGGGAAACATGAGTATTCAATTAACATGAGTATTCAATTAACAGGGATTTAATCACTTTCCTGAGCTTGTTCCAATGAGGGGTCATAAGCCCAAGTTTTTAAGGAAAAAATTAAACTTTTAGTTACGCAAGAAATTTTTTTCACAACTGTCATCTGTTAAGTCATTTGGGGTAAATATTTAAAGCAAGAGAAAGGCAAAGTAAATTTGATATGTTTAACACTGTCAGAGCTGAAACAAGTTGGATATGTTGTACATGCAATGCAATGAAGTAATACATGGAATCATTTTCTTAACAGATTTTAATTTCCACATATTGCGGTGTCTCAAATTTGAACCTTGTAAAACAAATGCAAATTTTGACGGTTCTGAAACCAATGTTCACACCAAAGCATAAAATCTCAAGATATTATTGATTCAACAATTTGTTGCAACCATAAAATATACTCAGTGATGGTTATATCAGTGTCTGTGAAATTTTAAAATTCAATTCAATTTGAAATTTTCCGATGATTTGATTCGATTTGATTTGGAATTTTTCGAATCAAGATCTTTTCAAAACCCTACCAGGTGTTGTCTCTCCTTCTATCATCTGGACCCAAAACTATAAAACTTTTACAGTTGTATTTTTCAGAATTGCATTTTCTATTTATGGAAACAACTAACTCAAATGAATTATTAGCATTTTCAAAGGTTATCTCCCAAAACTTCTACAGCCAAAACTTCTACAACCCAGAACTTCTACACTGTGATTGGTCAGTTAATTATTCACACCTATTTTTGCAATGGAACAAACCAAACAGTGATTAGGAGATCACCTAAAATAACTGCTCATCTTAATAATAAAATTTGATGAGTTGTATGTGTATTTAGTAACAACAAATCACAAAATAATATTAAATAAAGTTAATTTTAGTCAGTGAATATAATTGTGATGAGTTTAAAAAATGGTATATAATGAAGTATCTCTTCATTTCATGTCATCAAAAATATCAGAATGGCTGGTTTGAGAAAAGTAGAGTTTGTTATGTCACAGAAAGGAACTTCCCAAGTACTCCAAGATGGATATTTGTATAACAAGAATGTTGCTAGAAAGACATGCATCCATTGGAAGTGTGTATTGTCTACATGTAAAGGACGTTGCACAACTGTGGGAGATATTTAAAAAAAATGTAACTGAACATTCACATGGCCCAGAAGACAGCAACCAAGTCAGATTCATGAGTTCTATGAGAAAGAGAGCCAGAGACGAAACTACACAGATGCACACTATGTACAACGAGGAGGTAGCAAGACAAAACCCGAATGAAGTTCACCAGGTTCCTTCATTTCCATCAATAATTCGTGCCTTATACAGACATAGGCAGAAGACTATACCCACTTTACCACAAACCAGGTCAGAGGTCAATCTTGATGGACACTGGACAAATACATTAGATGGATGACCATTTCTTCTTTTCACAGATGGTGAGGATGACAAAATTCTGGATTTTTCCACCACTGAACAGCTCGAGTCACTTCAGACAGATGAAACCATATATATGGATGGAACATTCACTTCTTCTCCTGATCTTTGGAATCAAGTTTACATTATACATGCACATACTGGTTCAACCACATATCCAGAGGACATTGAGGTACAAAAATGGGTCCGTAGGGCTGCTGGTCTAGCACTCCTTCCCGAAAATACTATACAAGACACTTGGGTTGATGTCATGAGCTCTACACCAGAGGTCTCAAGAGCTACAGACTTCAATGACTACATAGTGACTACCTGGGTTGACGATGATGCAAGGTACCCAATCTACATGTGGAATCATAACCTCACAACTGGACCATGAACTAACAACAATCTAGAAGGGTTTCCTAACCGACTGAACAGGACATTACCTCACTGTCATCCCAACATTTACCATTTTATTGAAGTCATAAAAAATGTAGAAAATGCAGACAGAGCAAAAATTGGACAATTAGATTTTGGTGCAGCCCCACCAAGCAGAAAATGTGTCTACACAGAAACGGAAAATCGTCATTTGAAGGAGCAGTTAAATAGAGGACAAAAGACAAACTTAGGATTTTTAGATGTTGTAGGTCATCTTCTGAGATTAGGTTGAGGTTGACCCTTTACCTAAACCTAAAAAAAATTTTTTTTTTTTTGTACTAAATCAACTGTTATATCTTTTGTTATAACTCCATTGTTATATTTATTAGGAACTAAATGTATTTAATTTTATGTCAAAAATCAAAACTACTTATATCCTGTATTTAATTTTGTGTCAAAAATCAAAACCACTTCTATTTATTATGAACTACCTGTATTTAATTATACGCGCCTAATCATGACATATGTCAAAAATCAAAACTACTTCTATTTATTATGAACTACTTGTATTTAATTTAATTTGGTATAAAAAATCAAAACAACTTTTAATTTATATGTGCCTTATCATAAAATTAATAATAAACAACCCATTTTTCACATACTGTGTTTTTATTTAATTGAACAATCCCATTCACAAGTTAAGGTAACATGCACAATATTAATCATGCTTTGGACCCTGAAATATGTTGTTTTAGACTGTAGAAGTTTTGGCCGTAGAAGTTTTGGGAGGTTACCTTTTCAAAGATGTGGCAATTTGCTAGTTGACAAATTGCCATATCTTTTGAAATGCTTATGATTCATTTCCGTCATTTATTTTCACTTGTAGAAAATACAATTAGGGAAAACACAATTGTAAATGTTTTACAGTATTGGCCCCAAGTCTCCTGTACAGACCTGAGGATGGAAGAACTCGAGTTCAAGGAAGTTCTGCTTCTGAAACAACTGTGATTCCCTCCTGAAATATTCTGCTTTTTTGATTGACTTCACCAAACCGACAAGATGATGTTCAATTCAATACTTGAGTCGAGACTGGCAAGACTTAACTGGTAGAGTGCTGAATTATTTTTGGCCATCAAATCTTACACACATGTCATTGCCTTGTTACAATTTATGGGAGAGTGCCAGCTGGCACTCTCTCATAAATTGTAACAAGGCAAACCCTTACAGACTAAATAATGTCACTTCAAAGATAATACAAAACACATACACTGAATATGAGCCTTCAAGTTGTGGTACCTGCGCTTCAGAATAAAGCCCTAATATGGGCTTCCAGCACTCTACCAGTTAAGATGTAAGAAGGTGCAATATTTACAAGTTGAAGAGCCAGGAGATTCAATTCAAAATCAGCTGCCAGATTCGATTTGGGATTTGATTTGAGCTGAAATTATAGATTTGCAGGACTTTATGGTATGTTTGACTTTGGATACTGGACCAGACACGTTAACCTCCAGAATAATTTTTCAGGGAACCTGAGGGTGATTTTCAGGGAAATGGGATGGATTTCAGGGAAAAGTTCGCGTGGGGGCAAAATAAAAGAAAAAACCTTGTGAATTTTCAGCTCACGGACCACTATTAACACAAGGTTATATCCAGAACTAGTTGTCAACTATGCTGATGCATTTATGCTATGTTGAAAAATTAAACAAATCATAAAATAACTGTTGATTTGACCCCCCCCCCCCCGGTATCCTCTACTTCCTGAGTCCCCCCCTCCCCACCCACCCACACTGTCGCACAGAGCACATCCACCTGTGGTTTGCTCTTATCAATGTCTATTTAGCTAATAATTTCCCAAGTCTGGGAATGTTAAAAGGAAAAGATGTCCTGTTGTTCAGTTACTTCAAGAACATTAGTACTCAGAAAGTATCTTTATCAAACTTCATGCATGTGGGACACTTATGCCCTACACAAAACTTTTCTTTTCATCACTGAAGCATTTTTGTTCAATTCCATTCAAAATTTTCTGGTTACAGATGGCCAACAGTTAACAGTTCTGTAGTCAGCACAACAGAATAAATGTGGTGTTAGAAAAAAAGTCCATTGTGTTTAAATATGCTGTCATAATTTTTCGGCATCCTAAGCGACATTAACCTACTTTTAAGCTGTGCGAAATAGTTGATGTTTACGTTTTGATTTTGGAAAAGGGATGAGAATTAAAGCTATTCTATGAAGGAATAAATAAATATATATTATTTAATTCCTTTTCATATATTTTAATTTCCAAAAACTGCATTTAAATGAAGGTGGAGTTTTCAATTTTTTGAAAGTAAGTCACCTATTTTCACTTCGACACTCGCACATTTATCACAAATCTCCGAAGAAAAACCCCTGAAATAAACATGAACACAGTTGAAATATATATCGTAAAATAGCCTTTTCTTAAATAAATTTAACTTAAATCCATATTTTACTGCTTCGTGAGTTTTTACCAGAGTTTGAAATGCATGTGATTTGACTCCGAACGTTTTTCATAAGTTACAACGGGAACGAAATATTTGACTGTTGTTTTCCGGGATTTTTGGTCCAAAACTGATTCCCGTCCGGGAGGCCGGGAACTACACTGAAATTCCGGGATTTTCCCGGGATTCCGGGAGAGTTAACATGTCTGTACTGGACTCATTTTAATTTATTATTATCTTTGTTTGACAGCAATGCTCTAATTAGCAGCATCACACTATGCAGAAACTCCAAACAGAGAAGAAAAATGAATATTACTTCATCGTATTGTCTGCAAAGCTTGTATTACATCTATTGTAAAGATACTCGACACTGATATGTTTAGCATTGTTTGTGTAAGGGCTGATGTAAGCAATCTTAGAAAATGCAGCTTACTTCATGGGTTTTTCCATTAACCCTTTACCCAATGCATACGATATCAAAATTTATTATTTTAAATATCATTTTTTTTAATTTTTCCAAAAATTTCAACAAAACCATATCATGTGACCTCTTGTTGGAACGAGCTTGATGAGCTCGTTCCAACAAGGGGTCACATGAAACGGTTTTGTTGAAATTTTTTGAAAAATAATATTTTTTCAACTTCTGAATTTGTATATTACGTGGGCGGATGCGGCCGATTCATTGGGTAAAGGGCTAACTGGTAGAGTGTTAAATTATTTTTGGCCTTCAAAATTTGTTTACATGTTTTTTACCCAGTTACAGTTTATGGGAGCGTACCTATAGGCAGTTTATGGGCACTCTCCCATAAAGTGTAACAGGCCACATCTATATAGACTAAATAATTCCACTTTCAAGATAATATGAATATATGGATCCTTTAATCTGTGGTACCTGCATTTCAGCATAAAGCCCAAATATCCAGCACTCTACCAGTTAATTTGATATGCTTCAATATGCTTCAATAGAATACACTGTAGGAAGAGGCTCAAAGAATATTGTAAAGTAGTGCACACTATAAAAGGCATTGTCACTGTTATTTTGTGTACCCAAAATACAGTACTGTGATCACAAAAAACAGTCTTTTGCAACCAGATCACAATCTGAGAACAATACACTTATATCAGTGGGCCTAGATTTTGTAAATTTTCTGTTTTTTTTAATGACACTTTTGACAGCCAGGGACACCTTGAGTCAAACAGTTTTATGGGTAGAGGAAGCTGGAGTACCCACAGAGAACCACTGAGTAGCAGTGGGCAACTGCCAGACTCCCCAACATACTAACTCTGCACAAACAGGGTTAGCATTGGTTTGAAGGCATCCTCGATGTGCAGTATGCTTTAGAACACAGCGACACTGTGCCCACACATGGGCAATCAGGATGAACTGACTTACCCAAGGACACAAAGAATGATTGAACCGTGGACCTTCTGGTTTGAAGTCCAATGCCATAACCACTGAGCCACCATGCTCCCAGAGATTTTGTAAATAACATACCGTGAAATCAAGAGAGCATCAAGAACAACATGTGAAAACATCATCTAAGAGTCAATGTTCTTGCCTCTTTCAACAGGTGAGATTCTGCAGTGTTAAGGGCAGGAAAATACTCAAAAGAATTTTAACGGCCCAAACCGGCCAGCTCTATTCACCAAAACCGCCAATTAATTTTCCTTATTTTTTCATTTTTTGTTTCAAAAACATAGGTTATGACCCCTCATTGGAACGAGCTCATTGAGCTCGTTCCAATGTGGGGTCATAACCTATGTTTTTGAGACAAAAAATGAAAAAAAAATAGATATTCAAGAATTTTGTTTGCATATGTCGTCTGCTTTTTCAGGTTAGGTAAAGGTAGAAAAGCAGTCAAAGAGTTTTAACTGGATCATGACCGGGTCAGAGTCTGGTCATAATAATCTGTCCGTTTTTGTGATTTATTTATTTATTGATGTTTAAAGTCACTTTCACATCTTTGGCTATATCATGACTGCAACACAGGTATTAAGTCAAGTTTAGCCAATCGTTTATACCTATGCTGCCCAGTTGAGAGGACTTCCACCCCAGACATTGATTCTGTGTCCTATTTTACAAGTAAATCAGAACTTGTTTAAGCCAGTAACAAGTATTGCTCCACTCTTGGGGTTCCCATGAGGGGCACTTTTGTGATCTATGTACTGTAGATGGCACTATGGTTAATCAACAACTTCTTTTGCATGCTTCTGTATATGTGATTAGAATAAACTAAATACCAATTGGTGGGTTATTTTAAATAACTTGTGAACAACCCTCCCAACTAAAGTGTACCATTGGCTTATATAATACAACCTTTCCATTAAAGCTAAGTGTCCTGGAATGAAAACGGTAATATTTAAAGCGGTAATATATATTTTCACATGTATTTTTATTTAATAATTTTATTATTTTTTTATTGTTTGAGAAGAAAACATAGCTTATGGCCCCTCATTCGAATGAGCTCATCCCATCAGGGGGTCATAGGCAATGTTTTAGAGCAAATATTTAAAATTTAGAATTCTTCAAGAAAACGTTTTGCAAGTGTTATCCTTTATTTGTGTTAGGTTAAGAGTTAAATCCAAAGCAAAGAATGCAGCTGGCTGCCATGCTCCTTCATCTGAGAGAAACAGAATAATGATTGTTTTCAGAGGACTTTTCATACATTATTTGTGCTAAGTTTGGTTCCCATTGGCCAAGTTGTTTCAGATAAGAAGATGAAAATGTGATTTTGCATAGGGTTTCCAAAGTAGCTATGAGCTGCAACTGCGGCGCTGTTTGCAACCCAATCAACATAAAATGATGATCATTGGTAGAGGGTGTTCCAGTCATCAATCATGTGAAGTTTCAAAACATTCGGCCTTTTAGTTTCAGAGAAGATTTTTGAAAATTTACCAATCAGAGTCTCTGGTAGCCATGTTTTTCATCTGACAGGAACAAAATGTAGAAAGTTTGTAGAGAACCTCCCATAGACCATTTCTGCCAAATTTGGTTCACATCAGCTCAGCAGTTCCAGAAAAGATGAAAATGGGATTTCCCATAGGGTTTCCATGGTAACGATGAGCTGCAATTGTGGCCATCTTTGCAACCCGATCAACATTAATTGAGGATCATTGGTAGAGGGTGTCCCAGTCATCAACATAAAATGATGATCGTTGGTAGACAAGAGGGCATCCCAGTCATCAAGCATGTGAAGTTTCAAAACATTTGGCCTTTTAGTTTCAGAGGAAAAGATTTTTTAAAATCAATAAATCAGAATCAAAGAATGCCTCAGGCAGCCATGTTTTTCATCTGGCTGGAACAAAATGAGGATCGTTTTTGGAGGAGCTCCCATAGATCATTACTGCCAAGTTTGTTCACATCTCTGTCAAAGAAGACTGAATTGGTTAAATTCCTAATGGCACTGTGGGAAAAAACTGCTACACAAAATTTTGTATTTTGACATCAGAGAGCAGGAAGCAAAATCCAAGTTAAAGGTGAGATAAATCACCTTGAAGCTGATGGAGCCAACGAATTTAAAAGTATTCACATGTCTATTTGATAGAATTCAGGTCAAGTTTAATTGGAATCCTTATATAAATCTGAGAAGTTGTGCACAAAAGAATTTCACCACACAGATTTTTTTTATCACAAATTCAAATCCAAGTTGAGACAATCTGGCTAAAATTACAAGAACGTAAATATTCACAAATTTTTGTATGTCCATTTGGTGGTGATCACATTCATGAAGTTGGTACATAAACATGTAATGAGTTGTTCACACAAGAATTTCATGAAGAAACAAATATTAAATTTATGTTCGAAAGAAGATAATTCAGTTGAAACTGATTGTGAGTGTGACTGAAAATTTAGAAGAATGCACATATTTACTTGCTTGGAATCACATACATGTAAGTTTGGTTTGCAAACCTAGAAATTATTGTGTACACAAGCAAGCCAGAAAATAAACAGGCTGTCATCTGCAAAATGAGGTCTCCAGAGGGTGAATTTAGTGATGCTACCCTGCACAGCAGGGTAGCATCACTAAATTTACCCTCTGTGAACCTCAATCTGAATCATGGTCTCAAAACTAAACAGAAAGAGGTACCCAGAGGATAAATTGGAACACTCTATGAGATAGCATCATCAAATTCCCCCTCTGGGGACCTCATTCTGCAAATGTCAGACTGCTTATTTTCAGGCCTGCACACAAGAACTATATATAGAAATCAATGGAATCTAAGTTTGAGAAAAGATCATTTAGATGACAATATTTGAAACTTGAAATATTTACAAGGACATGCATGTCTGCTTGCTGGTGACCATACATAAGAAGTCTTTAATGAAATTGGATCAAATGGTTATGAGGAGAATCTGCAACAAAAATTTCATACAACAATGTTTTTAAAAAAATGCTAGTTCAGGTAGATAAACTGATAATAGTATTGTGGTCTTCTGCATTCTATTTGAAGCTTCTGGCAGTGGGATGGCTAGCTAAAAGTACAGTCACAAGATTACTTTCCAGTAATTCTATCAATTTTCCTGATAAAACACCCCAATGTTATACATAAAAATAAACATCCAAATTTTATTTTTTGCTTGCAATACATAGCTTATGATACCTCATTGGAAAAAGCACATTCCTTTGAGAGGTCATAAGCTATGTTTTTGGAGCAAAAAAAACCCCAAACCATTGTTTAACCCTTTACCAATGCACAGGATATCAAAATTTATTATTTTCATTATTAATTTTTTAAGATTTTAAAAAAAATTTCATCAAAACCATATCATGTGACTCCTCATTTGAACAAGCTAGATGAGCTCGTTCCAATAAGGAGGTAACATAAGATTTTGTTGAAATTTTTTTTTTTCAACTGCTTAACCCTTTACCCAATGCAGAGAATATCAAAATTTATTATTTTAATTACTATTTTTGAAAAATTTTCAGAAAATTAAAAAAAACAAAACATATCATGTGACCCCCTCATTGGAACGTGCTCCATGAGCTCGTTCCAATGAGGGGTCACATAATATGGTTTTGTTGAAATATTTAGAAAAATTAATTTTGTTCAACTGCTCAGTTTGCAAATTACATGGGTGGATGCAGGAGATTCGTTAGGTAAAGGGTTCATTTGTAAATTATGCAGACAGATGTAGCAGATTCATTAGATAAAGGGTTAAGAAGAGCAACATTCCAGCTAACGGACCACAGAGTAACATGTAGACTTGGTAGTCAATGACCATTAGTTGAAATGTTGGTAAGGCCACACAAAGTAGATCTTCTGTTTCTCAGGCCATTATTTGTGAAATTGCATGCGGGCGAGCGGTTTTTTATTTTATTTTTTATTTCAGTAATTACTTCTTTGCCATCAAAAGTTCATGTTCTTGGTTCAAGTTTTAGGCCTCATAATCTACAGAATAGCATGGGTGGTGGTGTATTTCATCCCTTGAGTGCAAGAAGGCTTTGCAATTCTAAAGCACTGCAAAGCCTTCTTGCACTCAAGGGACAAATTCATCAATTGTTTTAACTTGGGTAAAATATCGGACATAAACCATTTAATTTTAATTTTTTTTGAGTTTATATTGGTTATAAAAAGAGAGCATGCGGCAGCCAAAAGGACCATGCGGGAGGGCCTGAGAAACAGATTTTCTATTTTTTTAGGCCTAAAGTTCTTTGTTTTTTGGTGTTTTTTTTTACAAATATCACCAATAACCATGCCAACAGGGGAATTCGACCATACCCTTACTTGCTAATCCAATAAAAACTTCAGATCCAACAAGCATACCTACAGTTCATGGAGCACGGGTCAGTTGATAAAGTAGTCCCTGGACTGAAACTTAGTTTGTTGTGTCTTCAAGTCGATTGGATTAGAATGAGAGGGCACAGGTAAATGCCCCCTGTGTGGACTTTGGTAAGTTTGTAGCCCTGGAAGTTATCATCTGACCAAAATGTGATAAGTGAAAGTAGAATGACAATGCTGAAGCCATGTATCCACTTAATAAATAAGGACTTCACCCTTTACCTAACTTAACACCTTACCTAACACATAAGGAAGACAACACTTGTAAACAAAGTTCTTGAAATGCTATTTTTTTCATTTTTTTTGTCAAAAGCATAGCTTGTAACCCCTCACTGGAATGAGCTCAATGCGATTGTTCCAATGAGAGGTCATAAGCTATATTTTTGAGAAAAAATAATGAAAATTGAACGGTGAATCTTGTGAATAGTGCTGACCGGTTTTGGCAAATATGGTGGGAAAAGGGTTAATGGCCAAAACCAGCCAATGCTAGTCAAAAAAATTATCATTCAAATCTTAGTATTTTTTCATGTTTTGATTCCAAAACATAGCTTAAGAACCTTCATTGGAATGAGTTTGGTGAACTTGTTCCAATGAGGGGTTATAAGCTATACTTTTTGTTTGCTTGTTCCAATGTGGTGTGATAAGCTATGGTTCTGTGGCAAAAAAAAATGAATATTTTTATTTAACTATTGGGGTTTAAGACTATTTTCAGTATCTTTAGCTATATCATGCAGGCCTGGCATTCTTAAAAAGGCAGGAGGGCTAAAAATCACTCCCCTCGCATGGCTTAGTGGAGTGATTAGCTCTCCTCAAGCTTACAAAAGCTAACACTGGAAAAATGAAATTTACTATTAATGAATTCTGCCTAGTGGGCTTTGTACATTTTATTTAGTGCTGCTAACAAGATAGTCTCTTTGAAATGGCTACATTGCCCCTCCAACACCTCCAGGCCTTGGCAAGGCCAGAAGGTGTGGGAGGGGGGCAGTGTGGCCATCTTACATAGACCACTAACCTAGCAGAGATCAGAAAATGTGGGTTTTAGGAATAGGCTGTTGTGGTAATCATTACTTTTCTAAGGCCCGGAGGGCTAGTTTTCAAACTCCTTAATTTTTTTAAGGCGAGCAGTAAGCGAGGAAATAAATCACTCTCGTGAAAATGCCAGGCCTGAGCATGCCCACAAAAAAGGTATAGTCAAGTTTAACTGATTGTTAATACTTACACTGCCTACTATAGAGGATTTCCACCCAAGTGTTGGTTACCAGATTCTATTTTACCAGTAAAACAGAGAGTGTTCACCATAGTAAATAAACACTCTTTTACTTCTCGGGGTTCCCCACAGGGAGAATTTTTAATTATTCAGGAAATTGTTTTAAAAGTGTTGTATGTTTTCATGTTTGGTAAATTTATTCATTTTATTTATTGGTGCTTAATGCCACATAAGCAGTGAAGGCTATATCATTACAAATGTTTGGAAAAAATAAAGAAATAAAAGTTCAAAGTGATGATGAGAATGCTGATCTTGATCAGTTACAATAATGGTTGTTTATGTTGTTCGAACAATGACTTTTCAAGTAAAATACATATTTCAAAATTATCAAAAGAGACAAGTAACAATAAATATATTGATCTGAAAGTTGTGAGAATTCAGCAGAATGCATGTTCATATGGTTTGAAACACAAAATTTTAACAATGGTACAGGAATTTTGAACAATAACCATTTACCTAACCAAGTGGCCACATCAGCCTGCAAAATTTACAAAGCGAGCAGTTAAAAAATATTTTTCAAAAGATTTCCACAAAACCATATCACTGTGCCCATCATTGGAACAAGCTTGCTTAGCTCGTTCCAATAAGGGGTCACATGATACGGTTTTGTTTAAGTTTTTTTATTTTAAAAAACAATCATTAAAATAATAAATTTTGATATCTAGTGTGTTGGAAAAAGGGATAAACAACTTTAACCCTTTACCTAACGAATCACCCGCATTAGCCTGTGTAATATGCAAATACAGCAGTTGAAAAAATATTATTTTAAAAAAGTTTCAACAAAACCATATCATGTGACCCCTCGTTGGAACGAGCTCATCGAGCTCATTCCAACAAGGGTCACATGATATGGTTTTGTTGAAACTTTTTGAAAAATTTCAAATAATATTTAAAATAAAAAATTTTGATATCGTCTGCATTGGGTAAAGGGTTAAAAACCTTCCAGTTTCAATTAGTTCAAAACTCTTCACCAACATAACCATTTGAACTTTATTTTGCACCATGACCCAGTTCAGCAGGTCAACCATTTGTCCATCACAAATAGATGACAATGTTTGCAAAATATTTTCTTCAGTAATACAGTGGAGCCCACTTAACTGGATATCTCTTAACTGAATAACCCTGTTAATTGAATATAATTTCCCAACACAAAACCATTTACCATACCTCCAGTACAAATTTGACCTGTTAATTGGATATAGGTTAAGGAGTAAACTCCTGTAAATTGAATAAAAAATCTTGTAACCTGTTGAGAAATAACTCTGACTCTCCCCAGTTTTCTTTTGTTTCTATAGACCAATTTGGCCTCAGGACAACCAATACAGGCATTTAATCTATTATATTTTGTTTGACAGACCTTGTGGAGCTCTGTCAAACAAGATATAATGGGAAAGTGACACAATCCCTGTTAATTGAATGCTCCTGTTCATTGAATAAGTTTCATTGGCAAAGTAGCTATTCAATTAACAGGGTTCCACTGTACTACATATTTTGATTTTTCCTCCAAAACAAAGCTAAATGAAGTGAAGGGATAAAATATTTTTCGGCTGCCATTAATGTTTTTTCCTCTGCACCTCATTTCACCTTATGCTGGGTCAAGAGTATTTATTCCCCATAGGTGAAAGTAAGCCTGGAAATAAGCAGACTGTCATCTGCAGAATGAAATCCCCAGAAGGGGAATTTGGTGATGCTACCCTTTTGTGCAGGGTAGCGCCACTAAATTTACCCTCTGTGGACCTCAATTTGAATCAAGGTCTCAAGCTAAACAGAAAGAGGTATCCAGAGGATAAACTGGCCCACTGTGTGGAATAGCATCAGCAAATTCACCCTCTGGGGACCTCATTCTGCAATGACAGATTGGGTGAAGGTTGAGGGTCTTCCACAGGGAATAATAACTTTTCATTCCAACTGGAATACCCTGAGTGCCTTCTGAAGGCTTAACTAGCAGAGTGCTGGAAGCCCATATTTAGGATTTATTCTAAAGCACAGGCTCAAGATTTATTTATTTATCTATTTATTGGGATTTAATGACACTTTTGACAGCCAGGGTGACCTTGTGTGGGACAGTTTACAGGTGGAGGAAACCGGAGTACCCAGGAGAACCAAAGGTGAGCAAATGTCGGACTCCCCAATGTACTAACTCCACACAAGCAGGGTTAGCATTGGTTGAAGACAAGTGCACAATTGACATGCAGTATGCCTCAGTATACAGCACCACCGTGCCACCACATGGGCAATCAGGATGAAGTGCCTTGCCCAAGGACACAATGCATAGTTGGGATTCGAACCGTGAACCTTTCGGTTTGAAGTTCGATGCCATATAACCACCGAGCCACCACACTCCCAACTCCACACATTAAAGTCTCCAAGTATATGCCTTGCTACAATTTATGGAAGAGTGCCTGTCACTCTCCCATAGACTGTAATGAGACAAAGACTCGGGAACAAATTCTGACAATCAAAAATAATTTAGCTCTCTACCAGTTAAGTATCCAGAAAGGGAAGGAATAACTATATAGAAAAAGGAACACAAACCAGTTTTAAGGATTTCAAGCATGAAAGGTTATAAGGTTGACATTTTGCAGGAAAAGAGTTGGAGGGATGAGAATGAGTACCCCTTCCAATCCCCCATGGTCACACCACTGGTAAATCAAAATTACAAATTGAGACAAAAAAATTCTTAATTATGTACTGTCACATCATGTCCAGTGTAAAAGAGCCGTATTTTCTTGGTGTTTTCTAATAATGAGCTGATGAAATTGAAAAACAGATCTTTTGAACAGAAGGGGTGAAATTAGAGGCTAGATCCTCTTTTCCCCCAAACTGCTGCAAGAGTGTTACACACAGTGTTACACTTGTGTTACATAAATCATGTCAGCTGAGGTAGGAAGTTAGAAACGCACACTGAGATTCAGCCTGCTGTACAATGAGACAGTGTTGTTTGTAAGAATGATCTACTTCTCATGAACTGTAATCACAGGAAGTCTACATCAAACATAATCTGCCTCCAGTTTTCTGTTTGCAATGTTAGCTGGTGCCTCTTTCTTTTTTTTATTAGTGATTAACCCTTTACCCAACGCAGACGATATCAACATTTATTTTTTTAAATATCATTTTTTTAAATTTTTCAAAAAATTTCCACAAAACCATATCATGTGACCCCTCGTTGGAACGAGCTCATTCGAACGAGGGATCACATGATATGGTTCTGTTAATATTTTTTGAAAAATAATATTTTTTCTACTGCTGAATGAGCATATTACGCGGACGATTCGTTGGGTAAAGGGCTAAGGTCACAGTCAGCATACAAAGGTATGAGGTCAAGTTTACCTATGAGGTCAAGTTTAGCCATTTGTTTATATTTATGATGCCTTATGACTTCCACCCCGGGCAGTGGTTACCAGGTCCTATGTTACCAGTTGAGCAGAACCTGTTTACCATGGTGGAAGATTACAGTAGAGCCCTGTTTGCCAGTGAGAATTATTCATTTAACAGGAGTATTCAGTTAACAGGGATTTGATCACTTTTCTGTATCTAGATATAAACAGAGCATATTTCTATTATATCTTGTTTGACAGAGCTCAAGGAGGTATATCAAACAAGATATAATAGATTAATGTACTAGGCTAACGTGGGCAATATACAAGGGTAATTCAGTGATTACCAGGGTAATTTCATAACATATTGCAAGATTTTTTGTTCAATTAACAGGTGTTGACAATATAACCTATATACAAATAACAGGGTAAATTTGTACTGAAGGCATGGTAAATGGTTTTGTGTTTGGAAATTATATTCAATTAACAGGGATATTCAATTAAAAGATATCCAGTCATACAGTTATTTGGGCTCCACAGTATTACCAGTGTTCTGCATCTGTTATTTTGGGCCATGTAAGGCTGTAATGTGACAATCTGATGGAAAGGCCTAACACAAGTAGAGGATGACAAGTTCAAACAAAACTTCTTATATTACTAACATTTTTCACTTTGAAAAACATAGCTTAGGCCCCCCACAAAGTAGATCTTTTGTTTCTCAGGCCATTTTTTTGTAAAATTGCATGTGGGCAGGCATTTTTTTTTAATTTTATTTTTTATTTTTGTAATTATTTCTTTGTCATCAAAAGTTCATGTTCTTGGTTTGTTTTGTAGGCCTCATAATCTACTAAATAGCATGGGTGGTGGTATATTTTTTCCATGAATGCAAGAAGGCTTTGCAATGCTAGAGATTTCCCAGGGTTCCCATGGGTGGAATCATGAAGTAGTAATTTATTGAAGGAAACAAAAGCAACACAAGAGCTATTGCTGAAGGCAATTATACACCCACCTAAGTGCTGGACCGAAGAAGCATAAATGTATTAAAAACAAAAGTAAGGACTGTAACTCTGTTGAAAAAGGCAGGCAACGTTTTTGTAACATGTGCAGGAGTGGCATGTCATAAGGATCCGTCATACCAAATTTCATTGAAAGATATCGCTACACACAGATGCATGGACAGATGAATGCACAGACAGATGGACACATGTAATTCAGTATACCCCCCCCCCCCATTCTCTTTGAGAGAGGAGGTATAAAAATACCACTTGGTTATACACTTTTTGTGACTGAATTAAAATAAAAAAAACCCAATTATTACACTCAATTTAATTGGAAAATTACGGCTAAGTTTTCTTGTATCAATGAAGGAAAAATAAAACTGAAATGAATTAACACTTCTTAAGATTCAACATAATTTAACTATCAACAAATGATCAACATAATTTAACTATCAACTACGTTATTAAGACAGTCGGGCAAATTATGCAGATGTACCATGAATATATGGTGAATTATGCTGTTTATAATTCACCCTGCTATAAATTATACAGAAAATTATCTCGCAAGCAAGTGATTAGAGACTAGGTTTCATGTTGACTAGGTTACCCCTGCTAAATTGCGGTATAAAAAATTTGCATTCATATCGATCTCAACATATTGCATAATGCAAGTCATTTTCCAGAGATACAGTGGAATCTGGTTAATTGAATAGCCTTTATGTCAGTGACAATTATTCAATTAACAAAAGTATTCAATTAACAGGGATGTGGACACTTAGCTGTATTCTTGGGTTAATTCTTTGACCATTTATTATGACCATTTAGTCTATCATATCTTGTTTGACAGAGCTCATTGAGCTCTGTCAAACAAGATATAATAGATTAAATGTGTGTACTGGATGTACTGATGCCAAATAGGTCAATAAACAAGGGGAAGTTGGTGACTGTCAGAATAAATTCTCGACATATTACAAGATTTTTTTTATTCAATTAACAGGAGTTTACTCTATAATCTATATTCGATTAACAGATCAAATTTGTACTGAAGGTATGGTAAATAGTTTTGTGTTTAGAAATTATATTCAATTAACAGGGTTATTCACGTAAGGGATATCCAATTAAGTGGGCTCCACTGTATTTTTAGTTACACAATGTTTCAGTAGGGTGCACAGGACTGTACTACCCTTCTGAGATCTGAATTTCCTGAGGCTGAGAGTATACTGAAGGGGAAGGGTAATAAATTTGTCACATGGTGTTTCAGCAGGGTGTATGGGAATGTACTACCCTTTTGAGATCCATGTTTCCTGGGGCTGAAAGCTGAAGGAAATATAAATTTCATAAGGGTAGTACAATCCCGTACACCTTACTGAAACACTGTGCAACAAATTTATTACCCTGCCCCTTCAGTGTGTCGAGTTTTGTTTTATTATATAATCCCCAAACGGTATTCCACTGACGAAAACCATGATAAAATTAATATTTAGAGAAACTGAAAGAAACATATCTTTCTTTATTACTTAACAAGAATGATTTGGAGTTATTTCCCTTTGATTGAACTCAAACATTTGGGAGACTTCAATTCAAGGACATAGGGGAATGACACGTCATTATTATTGTGGGACACAAGTTGACTTTATGAGTGTTTTATTCGATACAGTAGTGCGTTGTGTGTCTTGGAGAATCAGGGACACTATATTCAAACTTGGACAAGTGCTTTAATAAGTTTCATTTAAGAGACAATTCATATAACGAGGTAGGTTGCATGTTTCTCGAAACCGCAACAGATCTGTAGTGTAGAAACACCACAACAGAATCCCTCTTCTCGACAGTAAAATTGGACATTCGGGGTATGTACACATGTTTTATTTCAAGTTTTCGGAATATTCTCATGAAACAATATTGTACTCATTTTGTTTGTGAGTCTGAATGTTTATTATTACTGATGAAAATGTTTGAGGCGATGGGTGAGAGGGAAATCGAAGTGTACCATAGAGTGTCTGTACATCCCTTTGAACTTAGTACACCCCATTGGAGTTAAATGTATAGTACTGGATGCATTAGTTCCCGACCAATCAAAAGCTTTTTTTTTATAATTTTCAAGGGGGCGCGGTGGCGTCGCGGTAACCGGTTCTCGTCAGATCACCTAAGTTAAGCAACGTCGAGCGCGGTTAGTAGTTGGATGGGTGACCATTTTAGCGACTGATTCGTGCTCCCTCATTGTGACCTTGGGCAAGGCACTTAACCCCGATTGCCTACATGGGGGCATGATGACGCTGTGTACTAAGGCATACTGCACGTCGATGGTGCGCATGCCTTCAAGCAATCTAACCCTGCCTGTGCCGCGGTGCAGATTTCAGAGTTACGATGTTGGAGAGCTGACAGCTGCTTGTCGTTGCTCGGTGGTTCTCTCCAGGTACTCCGGTTTCCTCCACTCGTAAAACTGTCACCGACATGATATGACCCTGGCTGTTAATGTGTCGTTAAACCCTAATAAAATAAAATAAAATATAATTTTAAAAAGGAATTGATCATCAGTATCTTTGCAAAAAAAAGAAAAGAACATATTTATGTATTTTTGCATGAAATACGAGTTTGAATGGAGATATTTCCTTAATCCACCCAAAAAATGTTTCTGCTCACAACCAAGTATGTATGGAAATATACCACATGGGCATGTTTATTTGAATGTTTAATATGCCCAATAATTTCATTCAGATTAAATAGTAGATTGATTTAGATGCCACCCAGGAAGAGATATATGGAAACAGAGGTAGCAATCTTACATCTTTATTTATTTATGGGTGTTTAAGGTCACATACTTATGCACAATGGCTAATCGTGACTGTGACAGTTTTACGGGTGGAGGAAGCCGGAGTACCCGGAGAAAACCACTGACAATCGACGAGCAACTGTCAGCTCCTCAACATTCTAACTCTGTTCAAGCTCCGCTCAAGCAAGGTTACAGCGGTTGAAGACATGTGCACCATCAACATGCAGTACTCCTTAGTACACGGCGTCATCGTGTCTCCATGTGGGCAACCGGAATAAAGTGCCTTACCCATGGACACAATGCGGGTCATCCTGGACGGGGATCGAACTCGGGACCTCCAGCATAGAAGTCCAACAGTCTACCACTGTGCCACCACACTCATAAACATAACCCTCTGCACCCTGATGTCAAAACATCAAAATGTCTTAACACTTTACCCAACGTAATGGCCCAAACCGGCCAGCCCTATTCACAAAAATCGCCATTTAATTTTCAATATTTTTTCCATTTTATGTCTCAAAAACATAGGTTATGACCCCACTTTGGAATGAGCTCGTCAAGCTCGTTCCAAAGAGGGGTCATAACCTATGTTTTTGAGACAAAAAATTAGTTATTCAAGAATTTTGTTTGCAAGTGTCGTCTGCTTTTCATGTTAGGTAAAGGGCTAACACATTTTCCCCATAATGCAACTAAGAATATTTAACCAATTCAATCTTGTTTCACAGAGCTCACTGAAATCTGTCAAACAGGATTGAATTGGCAGATTTATTAGTTGCATTGTGGAAAAAATATGCATCTTGAAATCTGATATTTCGACATCAGTGTACAGATAGTTGAACAAAACAAGCCATGCAGTTTTCGACTCCAGCTCTATTTTTTCAGTGCTATTTTTTACATAAAAAATACTAAATCTTCAACAAATAACAGATTGTGTTATTCAAAATTAAGGGGTCAATGACACTGCAGCTCAACTTGAATGTGTGTAGTGTTCGATGGAAAGGATAATGTTCAATGTTTATGAAAGGATTATAAATGAGAATATGTTAAGTATGTACCCTACATGCTATGTTTTCAACAAGAATAATTTGAGGAAAAGACTGTACTAAAGAACTGAAGCCTGGGTTGATGTGGCTCACAGTTAACAGGTGTCAACAAAAGTTACCAAGTTACAGTAAAATCATTCCAAAAATAGGCCGATGAAATCGTCAGATGTGTACCCATACGCGCAACTAGTAGAAAGCTGTATGACGGAGGGCCACCACAGATGCTGACATTATGTACACCATACAAGGTATGGGTACATATAGAAATGGATTGGAGGAGTGTCTAATTTGATGGATAAAGGGTGAATATCTCGGGATCAAATCATCAGATTTACACCAAAAACTATACAGCTCGGCACATCAGTAACCTGAACACAAATATAAAGTAACTAGACAATCCAAGCAATATTTTTCAAGTTATCGAATGCCAAAGGGATTGGAGGAATTTTCAATTTGAAGGATAAAGGGTTAATATCTCAGGATCAAATTATCCGATTTACACCAAAAACTATACAGCTCGGCACATCGGTAACCTGAACACAAATATAAAGTAACTTGACAATCCAAGCATTATTTTTCAAGTTATCGAATACCAAAGGGATTGGAGGAATTTTCAATTTGAAAGATAAAGGGTTAATATCTCAGAATTAAATTATCAGTTTTACACCAAAAACTATACAGCTCGGCACATCAGTAACCTGAACACAAATATAAAGTAACTTGACAATCCAAGCAATATTTTTCAAGTTATCGAATGCCAAAGGGATTGGAGAAATTTTCAATTTGAAGGATAAAGGGTTAATATCTCAGGATCAAAATAACAGATTTACACCAAAAACTATACAGCTCAGTACATCAGTAACCTTAATACAAATATAAAGTAACTCGACAATCCAAGCAATATTTTTCAAGTTATCAAATGCCAAAGGGATTGGAGGAATTTTCAATTTGAAGGATAAAGGGTTAATATCTCGGGATCAAATCATCAGTTTTACACCAAAAACTATACAGCTCGGCAAATCAGTAACCTGAACACAAATATAAAGTAACTAGACAATCCAAGCAATATTTTTCAAGTTATCGAATGCCAAAGGGATTGGAGGAATTTTCAATTTGAAGGATAAAGGGTTAATATCTCAGTATCAAATTATCCGATTTACACCAAAAACTATACAGCTCGGCACATCAGTAACCTGAACACAAGTATAAAGTAACTTGACAATCCAACCAATATTTTTCAAGTTATCGAATGCCAAAGAAATGGATACGGACGCCGGACGGACAGACAGACGGACGGATGGACAGATGGACAGACGGACGGACAAAGGATGGACGAACGACGGATGGTCACCCCGGATGCCGGCATTATGTGTACCATACATAGTATGGGTACACATAAAAACAAGTCATCCTACCAAGTTATGACCCAAATGGGTCGTGCTCATCTAGACATGGCCTCGAACCTGCACATGAAATTTAGTGATGATCCGATAAGAACTGAGGAGTGCAGCCTGTGCTAAAGAAAATGTGAACAGACTTACAGATTCACAGACTTCTGCACGTGTGATGGCAATGGCTTATCTTGACTTTGTCAAGTTAAACTAAAAAGGAAAAGTAAGGTCCCACAAAGTAGATCCTCCATTTCTCAGGCCATTTTTTGGTAAAATTGCATGTGGGTTTTTTTTTTACTTTTGTAATTATTTCTTTGCCATCAAAACTTCATGTTCTTGGTTTGTTTTATGTTTTAGGCTTCATAATCTACAGAATAGCATGGATGGTGGTGTATTTTGTCCCTTAAGTACAAGAAGGCTTTGCAATGCTAAAGCATTGCAAAGCCTTGTTCCACTCAAGGGACAAATTGATCAATTTTATTAACTTGGTGGGAGTGCGATGGCTCAGTTGTTATGGAACTGGACTTCAAACCAAAGGGTTCACGATTTGATCCCCACCAGGGGTAACTGCATTATCCTCGAGCAAGGCACTTAATCCTGATTGCCCATGTGGGGGCACTGTGTACTAAGGTGTACTGCACATCGATGGTGCACTTGTCCTTCAACCAATGCTAACCCTGCTTAGTTAGTACATTGGGGGAGTCTAGCAGTTGCTCGCCATTGCTCAGTGGTTCTCTCCGGCTTCCTCCACCCATAAAACTGCCTGACACAAGGTATCCTGGCTTTCGAAAGTGTCGGTAAATCCCAATAAAAAAATTAACTTGGGTAAAATATCAGACATAAACCATTTTATTTTTATTTTTAAAAGTTTGCATTGGTTATAAAAAGAGAGCATGCAGCAGCCAAAAGGACCATGTGGTAGGGTCTGAGAAGAAAAAGATTTTTAACTTTTTTAGGCCTAAAAATGCAAAAACAGTTTTCATTATTTATAAGTCAACTGAACACTGTGGTGAATAATTTTTGCTAACTCTTTACTGAACATGAATAGGAGACAAAAAGTGAAAAATAATTCTTTAACAAACCAAAAATTTATAAACTTTTTGCACCAAAAACATAGCTTGTCACTCCTTGTTAGAATGGGCACAAAAACCTCATTCCAGGATGACATAAGTTTAAAGACAAAAATTGAAAAAAATTAATAATTCTTTAAATGCAGATTTTTATGAATATTGCTGTTAAGTATTACTTTTATTAAAGGTTACATTTATTTTGGTTTTGGATGATCAAACCATTTAAAATAATTTTATAACACATTTGTTTTAATCCTTTGAACCTGAGTGGCCACTTTTCTGGCATAGGAACATGATGTGTCATAACTGAATTAATTATGATAGCTGCTAAGTGAATGTGTGGGGCAGACGGATCAATATTTTCAACATGCAGCCTTTGGGCTGCATGTTGAAAATATTAATTGGTCTACCCCCAAATAATCAATATGGACTCTCCCGACTGCTGTCATTGAACTGACATGGAAGATACCACCAGGCTCAAAGGGTTAAATTTATTTTATCTTACAGTAAGTATGTATTGGGACAGTAATTACCTGAATGCAGCATGTATCAGGGGCCCCTCAATACCAAATCTGTATCTTGCAGCTGCATAATACAACTGCATGCTTGGTTATGATTTGTTTACATTACTTTTTATAAGATATAACACGCTTTCGAATTGCATTTTGGGAGGGCTCCTTGTATGTTTCCTATATGAAAAGAAAGAGAAAAAAAAAACACTTCTCAAAAGTATAATAATTAAATTATGGAACCACATTGCTTTTTTGATTTTATATCTGAATCACTGCAAGTGTTCAAGCTGGAACAATATGCAGTTATACTGTTCAAGCACACAATCTTTTCTAACTGTTGAACATGTATGAGCACGATAAGAGCTCAATGAGCTCATTCCAATGACGGGTCATAACCTATGTTTTAGAGACAAAAAATGAAAAAATAATGAAAATTATATTGTCGAGTTTTGAGAATAGCGCTGGCCGTTTTTGGCCGTTATGTTAGGTAAAGGGTTAAATAATTATAATTATCGATAATAATGAAAAGTAATAAACAGAGTAATCACTTGACTGGACTGGTTACGTGAAATAATTCAATCGAGGCGAGGGACTATATTGTATAGTGTATTCGCGCACTCATGTTTGTACAACGTCCCTCACTTCTCATGAATTATTTCACGTAACCAGTCCAGTCAAGCGATTACTCTCTATTTACATGGATTGGCAAGTAAATTATATGATTTTATTAATGCCTCTCTTTGGCCCAATGGCACAGGAATATGGGATGATATCTGTAGCAGCTTTGTGGACTCGCTCTTTTTGAATACAACAAAAGGCTCTTTAGCCTGCACAGAGTGGATCTCTCTCTGCACTGGGGACAGCCATTTTACATCTGCAATGACAAAACATTTTGCTGTGACTGGATCAGCCCCGCAAACAAACCAGAAAATAAGAGGACTATCATCTGCAAAATGAGGTCCTCAGAGGGTGAATTTGGTGATGCTACCCTGCACAACAGATAGCATCACTAAATTTACCCTCTATGAACCTCAATCTGAATCAATGTCTCAAACCTAAACAGAAAGAGGTACCCAGAGGATACATTGGCCCACTGTATGGGATAGCATCAGCACATTCACCCTCTGGGGACCTCATTCTGCAAATGACAGACTGCTTATTTTCAGGCTTGCCCTCAAATGATGCTGCCCAAGAATGTCTGGACAATTCAAGAACTTTCCTGTCTGAGGATTGATCCTGTGACCTCTGGTACAAGATTATAATACATATGATTTCTTACTTGCATATTCTGACACACCAACATTTGTACAGGAAATATACAGGACAAGCTTCTCAGCAGTATCACTCCAGCTAAAAACTTAATTGAAAAATTACATATAAAACTCCTTGTATGCTGCTGGCAGACAATTCCGCCATGACCAGCCATGACAAGAAATCTCTTGCCACTAAAAGAAGAAAAATTTGGGCACATTTAAGCAATTTTCCTCATGTAAACTGAATCAACTTTTTTACCATGTATTTCTCGTGTTAAATTTTCATTAATTTTTTATCAAATCTAGGCATGGCTGCTATAAGCAGCCATGCCTACATTTGATGAAAAATATTTTTAAAATACTCTGTAAGTTAAGAGTTAATTTATCATAGAGGCTTCTACAAATAGAGTAAACAATCGCTTTCTTTGGCTATTATATCATTTTTTTTTTTTTTAAAAAAGGGTGGTGGTTTTTCATTCATCCACCCGCAGCACTATTCTTAAGAAAAATAGGATGAAGGAGCATTTGAAATAACCATCATAGTCATTTGTTAAATGGTTGCTTGCTCGAAGCTATATCATGACTTTAATGAGCTCATGACTTTAATGAGAAGTGCTGAAAGCTACTTTAGTTGCTTTATATTGTATGCACTAGCTTGTGGTTGTCACAGTAGAAAGGAAAAATGTTCATATAAAAGCGTTTTTGTTACATACAGGCACTCTCTAATAAACTGTATCAAGCAACTATTTAAGGACAAAATCTTGTTAAACTGGCAGCATATCTTTGAAAAAAGTATTCTCTGGGGGATAAATCATCTTTGAAAAACAAGAAACAAACCATCGCATTGCAAAGCAAATCCCTCAGCTCCCTTGATCGGTCATGACATAAGCAATGAAGATGTAATGAACAACTAAATTTAATGAATTCTGATACTTACTGTTCAAGTTATTACAACTAAGTTTAGAGTACACTGAAACAAACAAAGGGCAATACACAGAGACTACCTTGATAGCAGCACCAAATAAAATGTACAAAGCCCACTAGGCAGAATTCATTAATAGTAAAACTTGATTTTGACACTTTTAGCTTTTGTAAGCTTGAGGAGAGCTAAATGCTCCCCTAGGCCATGCAAGGACAGAGATTTTTAACCCTCCTGCATTTTAAAGAATGCCAGGCTTGATAATTACCTTTCAATAATCGCATAAAGATTAAAAATTCAAGTAAAGTGGATAAATCAATGGACAACTCCCTCAATTTTTGAGAAATCGTTGTAGTTTTTAAACAGCTCAGACAACATACTTTGCCAATGAAAATGATTCAATTAACAGGAGCATTCAATTAACAGGGATGGTGTCACTTTCCTGTATTCTAGAGATAAACTTAGCATTTTTTCTATTATACCTTGTTTGACAGCGCTCCATGAGCACTGTCAAACAAGATATAATAGATTAAATGCCTGTATTGGATGTACTGAGGACAAATAGATCTACAAATAAAGGAAAACTGGGGAGAGTCAGGGTAATTTCTCGACAGGTTACAAGAGTTTTTATTCAATTAACAGGAGTTTACTCTATAACCTACATTCAATTAACAGGTAAAATTTGTACTAGAGGAATTGTAAATGGTTTTGTGTTAGGAAATTATATTCAATTAACATGGTTATTCAGTTAAGACATATCCAATTAAGTGGGCTCCACACTATTAACTGGCAAATCTAATTTTTTTTTTTTTAAGTCTGATGATTACTCTTCAAGCTATTACATAAAAAAATAACTCTCTTTATTTTTATTGGATAGTGGTGTTTATCAAACTTATTCAAGACATTATTAATACAAAGTTACACTTTTGTTGATGATTGGACAAACTGACATCATAAAAGTTACAAAAAGTTAGTTAATGAACAAACAAGGTGACTGGTTTTAGTACTTCTTGAGCTGACTATTTACTTGTTGCTAATAATTATTTCAGGAATGTGTGGTCATCAACATATAACAAATTGACAAAAACAAATATTTATAAACTAAAAAACAAACTGACTACATTTAGTGCCTCTTGAACTGCGGACTTTACAGTTGCAGTTAAAAAATAGTGGAAAATTGTTACCTAACAAAAGAATTGCATGCGTAAATGTTAAACATTTACCTTATTTCATGGGAATTACTGAAATTCTGTGCAGTGTTGTTCACAAAAAACCCCCATCCTTCAGTTGTTTTCAAGTTTTGTTTGAAATTTTGCCTAAAAAATATAGCTTATGACATCTCATTGGAACAAGCTAGTTTAGTTCCAGTTTCATAGGAACAAGCTAATGTAGTACCAGTTCAGAGTCATAAGCTACGTTTTTTAGGCTAAAAAATGAAAAATGTTAGGCCACACAAAGTAGATTTTCTGTTTCTCTGGCCATTAAAAAAAAAATGCATGTATTATTTTATTTTTTATTTTTGTTATTATTGTTTCTTTGCCCTCAGAGGTTCATATCGCTTATTATATTATGCTTTAGTATTGTAGATTGCACCTTTTGCACTCAAGGGATAAAAAAAAACTTGGGTTTTCACTGTTTTAGGCCTCATAATCTACAGAATAATATGGCCAGTGGTGTGTTTTATCCATTTTATGAACTTGGGTAATATTTATCTGATATAAACCAATTAATTTCCATTTTCTTAAGTTTGCAATGATAATAAAAAAAAAACATGCAGCAGCCTAAAAGACCAAGTGGGAGGGCCTGAGAAACAGATTTTTATCTTTTTTAGGCCTTATTCATAAAACTTCTTTGTATGTATTGTCTTCCATTTATTTTTGGTAAAGGTTAAGGTGAACCTTTATCAGGTTTCTTCATTTTTAGTATTTATGGGCTTCTTATATCCTGTTTGACACAAACCTCTGATTATGTCATACAAGATAATTTAATTTTCTTCAACCCATTACCCAACATAACGGCCAAAACCGGCCAGCGTTATTCACAAAAATCGCCAATTAAGTTTTATTATTTTTTTATTTTTTTGTCTCAAAAACATAGGTTATGACTCCTCTTTAGAACAAGCTGGGCTCGTTCCAATGAGGGGTCATAACCTATGTTTTTGGGACAAAAAATTAATTATTCAAGAATTTTGTTTGCAAGTGACGTCTGTTTTTCGTGTTAGGTAAAGGGTTAATGCTACCCAAACATGCTTGTTTATGATTGGTTGAGGTAAGTTTTTCATAACTCAATAACTTTCCAATTGTATAAATGTTTCTGCTTTGTCCTGCCCATATGTCAAATAAAAACCACGTGGGCTGTTAGATTACAATCATGTGAATTGTTCACTCTAATTTGTCTTGAGTATTTGAGATGACATGCATTAGCCTATGTTGAAAATACTAAAACTGCCTTGTGCACAAACGTTAATATGACTGCAATGATATATATGGCAGAGACTTCAGATACGTAAGCGTACATTATAATACAAACAGACACTCTGAATTACAGTGGAACCCTGGTAATTGAATAGCCACTTTGCCAATGAAATTATTCAATTAACAGGAGAATTAAATTAACAGGGATTGTGCCACTTTCCTGTATTCTAGAGATAAACTTAGCATTTATTCTATTATATCTTGTTTGACAGAGCTCCATGAGCTCTGTCAAACAAGATATAATAGATTAAATGCATGAATTGGATGCACTGAGGACAAACAGGTCTATAAATAAAGGAAATCTGTGGAGAGTCAGGGTAATTTATCGACAGGTTACACAAGTTTTTATTCAATTAACAGGAGTTTACTCTATAACCTACATTCAATTAAGAGGCCAAATTTGTACTGGACTGGAGGAATGGTAAATGGTTTTGTGTTAGGAAATTATATTCAATTAACAGGGTTATTCAGTTAAGAGATATCCAAATAAGTGGGCTCCACTGTAATTTATAACAATCAAAATGAATTATCTATCGCTTTACCGGAGTATGATGGACATGTTAAATTTTGTATGAAATACATTGGTAAATTGGGAAGAAGAATAATTTATAACACATTCATTAAATCAATTACACTGTACTGGCGGTTCCAGAATTCTGAATTGGGAGAGGGGATGGGAGGATGCCACATTTTGATCATGGGTCATGAGGTGAAGCATCATCCAGGAAGTGAAGTGATGAGTTAGAAACAAGTACAAGAAGAGGTTTTCCAATCTCATTGGCAGGGGCCTCCTGGTGAATTCTTTGCATGTGGCCACAATGTTTTCCAGCTAAAACATTCCTGCAATTTTGAAAAGATTTCTTTAAATTCTGAAAAAGGTAAGTAAATTTATGATGGATCACAAACTCCTTGTGCTGGAACTATAGCTGTATGTATGTGCTATGGTATTATTATGTGATCTATGTTGGAGCTATAGCTGTATGCATGTGGTACGGTATTATTATCTGTGATCCGTGCTGGAGCTATAGCTGTATGTGTGTAGTACGGTATTATTATCTGTGATCCATGCTGGAGCTACAACTGTATGCATGTAGTATGGTATTATTATCTGTGATCCATGCTGGAGCTATAGCTGTATGCATGTGGTATGATATTATTATCTGTGATCCATGCTGGAGCTATAGCTGTATGCATGTGGTACGGTACTATTATCTGTGATCCATGCTGGAGCTATAGTTGTATGCATGTGGTACGGTATTATTATCTGTGATCCATTCTGGAGCTATAGCTGTATGTGTGTAGTGCAGTATTATTATATGTGATCCATGATGGAGATATAGCTGTATGTATGTGGTACAGTATTATTATCTGAGATCCATGCTGGAGCTATAGCTGAATGCATGTGGTATGGTATTATTATCTGTGGTCCATGCAAGAGCTATAGCTGCAAGCATTTGCTACACAGTATTATTAACTGTGAACCATGCTGGAGCTATAGTTTTATGAAAGTGCTACAGTATTATTATCTGTGATACATGCTGGAGTTATAGCTGTATGCACACAGTATGGTATTATTATCTGTGATAACACATGGACATCCACCACCAGATGTAATGAATGGAGTGAATGTTCATGTCCAATAGCAGTTAATACCATGTCCCTTAATCTTGGTGCTTGTGAAAAAAGCTCAGTTAACTAAAAATAGGGAGGATGGAGGAAGCAAGTACTGGGTGCACACCCCAGTCCATTTTCCACCCATGCATCATTGCATAAAGTATGTTAACAGTGTAAACAATATCAGCTTCACTTTCTAATACATAAAAGACAAATATGCAAACAGAGCTACTTCAGGGATACCAAGCAAAGCTCAGAAACAATTTCCAGGACTTTTCAATGAACAATATGCACTTTACCCACGATGATGCTTGATCATTTTTCGATGGTAAACAGAAGACTAGAGGTGTGACTGTCCCAGATGGGCCTGTCCATACCCCCTGCAGCCATGATTATTCAAAGATGAAAAGAGCCATAACTCTAGCAAAAAAAGTCTGATCGAAACTATAATCTTAAGTGCACAGGTTCCCAGGGCAGTGAACATCCATACCCAGTTTCAAAGAAATCGACCAATAAATGTCTTGAGAAAATCTCCAAAAAATTCAAGCATTCTAAGAAGAAGAAGGGGCATAACTCTGGGAATTTTTTTCTGATCAAAACTATAATCGCAGGTGCACAGGTTCCCATGGTAGTGAACAATTGCAGATACATAGGTCCCCATGTTGAGAACATCCATACCAAATTTCAAAGCAATTGACCCATAAACAACTGAAAAAATCACCAGACAAAATTCACGCATTCTAAGATGAAAAGGGGCATAACTCTGGCAAAAAAAGCCAAATTAAAAGTTTATTTGCAAGTGCACAGGTTCCCATGGTAGTAAACATCCATACCAAGTTTCAAAGACATTGACCAATAAACATATGAGAAAATCTCTGGACAAAATTCTAGGCAATTCAGGCATTCTAAGACAAAAATGGGCATAACTGTGGCAAAAAAATCTGATCATAACTATAAATGCAGGTGCACAGGATCCCATGATAGTGAACATCCATACCAAGTCTCAAGGGAATTGACCCATAAACATCTGAGAAAATCTCAGGAAAATCTTCAAACATTCTAAGACAAAAGGGGGCATAACTCTGGCAAAAAAGTCTGATCAAAACTATAATCACAGACGCACAGGTTCCCATGGCAGTAAACATCTATACCAAGTTTAAAAATCGACCCATAAACATCTGAGAAAATCTCCTGACAAAATTTTTGGCCTGGTTTTTCAAGTCAAAAAGGGGCATAACTGTGGAAAAAATAATCCAACCAGAACTATAATCGCATGTGAACAGGTTCCCATGGTGGGAACATTCAAACCAAGTTTCCAGCAGATTGGTCCATAAACGTCTGCGAAAATCTCTGGACAAAATTATGTCTACAGATGGATGGCGGGTGGTATGACGGATGGACAGAGACAGATGGATGGACAAGCTGATTCCAGTATACAACCCCCCTCCCCCACCCAAACCTTTTGTGGAAGGTATAATAATATACCATGAAAGAATCAGATGATATGAGTTGATGGATACACACAAGAAAATAATTTGTGCCCATGTTTTCTCTGTTAATAATTCCAACACTTGACATCATTTCTTAGAAGCTCTCCTGAAAGCTTCCCAACTCATTATCAAGGGCTGGAGTTATCAACAAAAGTCAAAAAAAAAAAAAAAATTCTCAAGTTACTTTCAGCTGGTACTGTAATGATGAAGTTACATATTTATTATCAACTACAGCCAAGACATGAAAATGATTAGTGGTGGCATTTTTGAGTTCAATGAGCAAAACCAAAATCAAGATGGCTGCCATGGTCAAATCAATATGGCTGCCATGGAAGCCATACAGAATATGGAATCTGGATAATTAACAAACGGAACCTTCCATATGACCCATCCTCAATAATTCGTCAAGAGATGAGACTGATTAACCCTTTACCCAACGTAACGGCCAAAACCGGCCAGCGCTATTCATGAAAATCGCCAATTAATTTTCATTATTTTTTTCATTTTTTGTCTCAAAAACTTAGGTTATGACCCCTCGTTGGAACGAGCTCGTTGAGCTCGTTCCAACGAGGGGTCATAACCTATATTTTGAGTCAAAAAATGAAAAAAAATAGTCATTCAAGAATTTTGTTTGCCAGTGTCGTCTGCTTTTCATGTTAGGTAAAGGGTTAATCAAGGCATTTTTGAATTAACTGATGGAAAACAAATCAAGATGGCAGCCATTACAGCCATGCTGAATATTGAATCAGGACAATTATGAAAAGGAATCTTCTACTACCCACCCTCAATACATCATCAAAAGATGAAAACAATTAGTGAAGATGTTTTTGAGTTAACTGATGGAAAATAAAGATGGCGATCATGGCAAAATCAATATGGCGGCAATGGAAGCCATACTGAATATGGAACCTGGGTAATTATCCAAAGGAACCTTTCCCTACTCATCCATGATACAACTCCCAAGAGATGAGACTGATCAATCAAGGTATTCTTAACTAAATTGATGGAAACCAAAATCAAGAGGGCTACTGTGGAATTCATATTGAATATCGAGTTCAGACAATTATCAAAAGAAACCTTCCACTATCCACCCTAAACACATCATCAAGAGATGAGAAAGATTAGTGAAGGCTTTTGTGAGTTAATTGATGGAAACCACAAGTTTATGGATGGTCAGATAAATGGATGATGGATGGATGGATAGAAAAATGGATCAACAGAAATGATCTCGACATAATGCACCCTTCTCATGAGAGGCATCAAACTCGAGGCAGCATTCCATTACTTTTCCATAACTTCAAAACATGGATTTTTGTATCCATACTTTTCGACCATTTTCTATCACCATGACAACCCTGTACTTATTTTACAGATAAAAGGGACTATTTCACAGCAAAAATACTTCATACACAATGGTGACTTATAACTGAAACACATTACTAACACAGTGTGTAAAAACATTTAACATGTACATTATCACACAGCCTTAGAATACTGGATATCACAATTGTATTATCTATGAAAGCTCCCCTATTGGTGCATTCTCTAGCCACAGATCATGGATGAATGTATATAATTTTGCACTGACAGATACCTGAAAAATAATGAGAAAATTACGTAAGTTCATCAATTTATACCATGATTACATATTCTACTATATATAAAAAGCCTTTGACATAAATTTTAGCTTTACACACCAACCGTGGTGAACACACCCGCAATGGGATTTCAATAGTTAAAATTTACACCTACAGTGGAACTACATCCAAGTTGACCTTTGGTAACCTCGATCTGAATGCAAATTTGTCTAAATTTATTGCTTGTCGCCTCGCGAAGAGTGAAATGAAAGCGGCAATTATTTAGTATGTTTTAAATGTTTACCTCAGAAGATACCAAAAATTAACAAACATGTGTTGTCTCATGTTAATAAAGCATCCATAAGTCGAAATATTATGTTTTTATGTTATTAAAATGAAAAAGGCTCCATGATATTTGCATGTTTCTTTTTCAATTTCGTTTTGGCGATAAAATTGACAGCAGAAGTAACGCCAACCGGTGCTCATGTAAACAAAAATGGATTCCATGTACATAAGTCTGCTACTCAATAAAATCGAGAAAAAATAATAGCGACTCTCAATAATCTGATGATCATGGTATAAATAAAATATACCCAAAGTAGCTTGGTGTACCAAATGTTCACCACTCGTGAAGTGGTGTTAACAGCTCGCCGAAGGCTTGCGGTTAACACTACTTCACTACTCGTGGGGAACATTTGGTACACCAAGCTACTATGGGTATATTCTATATAAATTCTTTATCGCACATGACTCCAACATGACACTAGCAATTCCTTATTTTAACTCTTAAGTCCCCATACTGGCCCAAGTGCATTGCTTTGAAAAAAGTTAACCCTAAGTGTATTCTTCTTTTGAGAACTCAGCCATTAGGCAGCATTTATGTTAGCAGGGTTTTTACATCATTGTGGCTGCCTATACAGGCAACCAACAATGATGTAGAAACACTATTCGGTAGTTATGTATATTCGGTAGTTATACTCATAAAATTAATTTGAGCCTTTAAATCCTTGTTAATTGGATTAAAAAATATTGTAATTTGGGGACAAATTCTATGGACAACTTTCTCTCTCTCTGATGCTAGGGGCCCTGGCTGCCGAAAAGTGTCATTAAACCCCTAATAAATAAATAAATAAATAAATAAATAAATAAATAAATAAATAAATAAATAAATAAATAAATAAATAAATAAATAAATGGACATCTCTCAAATCCCCAATTAAGAGACATTCCCAAGATATAATTTATTCCAGTATATCTTGTTTGACAGAGCTCACAAACCTGTGTCACACAAGATAGAATAAATATTCAATTTATTACCAGAATGAAGTAAAATCACCAAATTCAGGTTAACTGAATAATCCAGTTAATTGAATATCTTTTACAGGCAAAATGTCTATTCAATTAACAGGGCTCCACGGTACTAAAAAAAAATGTAATTATTTGCTTTAAATTTATTTATTTATTGGTGCTTAAGCTCATTTTCAGCATCTTTGGCTATATTATGACCGCAACATAGGTACAAAGTCAAGTTCAGCCAATCATTTATACTTGTACTGCCCACTTTAGAGGACTTCCACCACAGGCATTGGTTCTGGGTCCTTTTTTACCAGTAAAGCAGAACTGTCTTACCACAGTAAACAAGTACAGTGGAAACCTGTTAATTGAATAACCACTTTGCCAATGAAAATTATTCATTTAACAGAAGTATTCAATTAACAGGGATTGTATCACTTTCCTACATTCTAGAGATAAACTTAGCATTTATTCTATTATATCTTGTTTTACAGAGCTCCATAAGCTCTATCAAACAAGGTATAATAGATTAAATGCCTGTACTGGAGGTACTGAGGTCAAATAGGTTTATAAACAAAGGAAAACTGGGGCAAGTCAGGGTAATTCACAAGAGGTTACAAGATTTTTTATTCAATTAACAGGAGTTTACTCTATACACTATATTCAATTAGCAGGTCGAATTTGTACTGGAGGTATGGTAAATGTTTTTGTGTTGGTAAATTATATTCAATTAACAGGGTTATTCAATTAAGAGTTATCCAATTAAGTGGGTTCAACTGTAGTGCTCCACTTCCTGGGGTTCCCATAAGGATTTGCTTCAAAGACAATGCTTTTATGACACTTCATGGGAATAAGTTCAACAGGCTAATTTCAGTGAGGAGTAACAAGCTATGTTTTGGAGGCAAAGAATTTAAATGGTGATTTTTTGTTTATAATAATGGGCAAATTTAACCGATACATTAAGTAATCAGTAAATTTTATCCATTAATTTGCAATTATCTTCTTCACAAATAAAATACAGTTTGCTCTATACAACAGGACATAACTAGAGGTACTGTGAGCAAGCTCACAAAGTGATACCCCCCGAATGTATAAGTTAGATTATCTCCCCTTGGAAATGTCAGAAAGGAATTATATTGCTTCATGCACATCTTCATATGGAGTTCTTCCATTGTGTAAAGTTTCATGAAAATTCTTCAAACGGTTTAGAAGGAGTTGCGCTTATAAGGATGGACAGATGGACAGGCAGATGGACGGACGGACAGGGTGATTCCTATATACCCCCCCCAAACATTGCGGGGGGGTATAATGAATTATATTTGTTGTAAGGTCAGTGAGTCCAATGTTATTGCCACAGTTTAACACAACAGCCCAGCTAATTATATCCAATGAAAGCATATTTCTCAAATGAATTAATTATTTATTTACATTTACTTATTGATTACATGCCTGTTCTATGTAATCCCCATCTACAACAACACTAAACCATGCGGAAAATGAAAATCTGTTCCGCACATATGTGCAGAACGGAAATCGATGACAGACTATTTTTAAATAGAAGAGAAATTTCACTGGAATTTTCTACAAATCGTGCAATGCAATTAAAATTTGAGTCGCTAGCTGAAAATATAAATGAAAGTGAAAGACCCTAACTCGGATAAAATACTCTCTATTTTAATCTTTCCTAAGAGATGTGGGAAAGATAAGTGGTGTAAAAAACACCACGAAAAAATAAGCCAAAACTGGGCAGAGCGCCATCGGCGCACACCCAGTACGGGATGCTCTTCCCTTAGTACAATTCCATCGACTTCTGTTAACCGATGCGCAGTGCAGTCATCAATTAATCATTCTTTTGAGTCCGCCAACATAGGAGTTATGTGATCAGCGGGGAGGAAGAATTCTTACCCGAAGAAGAAGATGGGAGAGCCTCCATGTAAACAATTGCGGTAGGTATAATAAGAAAGGAAATTTACTATAAAATTCATATTTCTTATCAACCTACCTTACAATTGTTTACTACAGGCTGAATAGACAATAGGATGGAGGGAATCACATAACCAACCCACATAACCAACCCACACATAACTCACTTGCACTGGAACAGAGGAAGAGATCCCTAGTCCTATCAAACCATAGCATCACAAACATTAGTAAAAGACAATGAAAGATGAGACGTATGGTAATGTGTAACGCACTGACAGAAAGGGCATTAACAGCACAGAACTGGAACTGACCCTGTAAGAAGCTGAATGGCTGGGATAGACAACAGCCTGAGCAGAAGAAAGAGGGCCCGTAGAACAAAGGTCCTCTGTCTGCTCCTGCAACTGTCGAGATAAGTGGAGAAGGTAGCATTTCTCCAGTAGGCTGCCAGCATAACATCCAACAACATGACGGAGTTAGTATAAGCCCCGAGAGGAAGACAATGCACGCACCTCGTGGCAGAAAAACGATTGGTAATACAATCGCCAGTAGCTAGACGAGCGGGAGCTGCAGGAATAGCAAGACAAATCCATTGAGAAATGGATTCGGGAGAGATCTGGCATGTCAAGGAAAAGTGCCGAACAAGCTTGGAGAGGCAAGGATGAGTGCCGATACGATGTTGTACCACATATGAAAAAGGTCTCCGAAGCATGGACTTGTACCCATTGCTGGAGACCCCAGGAAACAAACATATACCGGAAACTCCACAATCGGTGTGATCGAAGGAGTGACAGAAGCAACAGAGTGATCGCACACTATCGACAGAAGAACCTTCTACTTAGCCACAGAGGCTAAACCAGTGGAGCGAGTGCCTCCTTGAAGAAGAAAAGCAACTCCACTGCTCGTCTCGAAAAAACCACTACGGAGGAGACAGGACCCAATAAAAGATATGCACGAAGGCACAATGAAGTCGGGTCGACCTGAAACCTCCCCGGGCTACTTTGGCAAAGAAAGTCGCGACGTAGAGGGAGACATCCCAGAACCGCTGCTAACAGAGAACGGAGCAGATTGATCCACACCCACCGACGCGGCAGCGATGTGATCGAAAGGATTTGACAACTGTCGGTTCATATCTGGGCTAGAACCTGAGGCAGAATCGGAACTGGCAGGAAGGCGTAGCTGACAAGACCGTTCCAAAGGAAGGACAAAGCGTCCATGGCAAAAGCCAGAGCATCTGGACACAACAGTGTCCACCTGATGGTTCCAACGAGTCGCAAAGATATCAATCTGGGGATGACACCAGAGATCGCAAAGAGACTGTAACAGTGCCATGGGGAGCATCCACCCGATGGAAAAGAACCTGCCCCATTGGGACAGGGAGTCGGCTAGGAAGGTCAGACGACTGGGAAAGTGACAAACCACCACTCCGGCGTTGACATCCTGAGCGAGCAGTAGAATATTTATTTATTTATTTATTGGTGATTAATGCCACATCAGCAGCTAAGGCTATATCGTGGTGAGAAAACAGTGGAAAGTAAAAACTCATTTTCAATTATGAAGGAAAAAGATTAAATAACAATAGAAAATAACTACAAGAGATCTGTCAAAAACCAAAGTGATTAAAACAACAGAGGGTAATGAAAGAAGAGAAGTTAATAACTTTTAAATCAACCTGATGAATTGAGACTTGAACAGTCTTGATTAAAAGATTAAAAACAATTTTAAAATTTATTAAAAAGGTTGATTTCCTTCAAGAACGACAGAACTTTATGAGGATTTGTTCTGTAAAATAGGTCTCGAAGAGACGCTACAATAAAATACTGTCGTCAACTAAGATTAAAATCAGTACAATGTAAAAGAATGAGTTCCACTGACAACACCTGCTGGCAGGGAACACATTCTGGTCGCAAAGTACCCTCCAACAAGAAAGAATGTGTTAGTCGTGTATGACCAATATGACACCGTGTCAAAATTGCAACATCCTTTCTACAAAGGTTACTAGACGGGTAGTGATCTGAAATAGTTGGTCGAAAGTGAAGAAGCTTGTTATTTGTCGCTCCATCCCATTCCGTCTGCCACATAGATTTGATGTAGTTACTGATATGTGGTTTGAAATCACTGAAAGGGATGTTAAAATCAGTAAGAGGCTTTGCTAAAGCCTGTTTTGCGGAACTGTCTGCTTTGGTGTTACCAGCGATCCCAACATGCCCGGGTAACCAGCAAAACACGATATCATATTGGTCAGACATGAGAGTTGTTAACTTCTCACGAAGTTCCAAGATGAGAGGGTTCTTCAACTTGGGGTTGAGTAAAGCAAATAAAGAGGAAAGAGAGTTGGAGAAGATGATCGACTTTCTTTCCTGTGCATTCTCGATGTGCTCAAGTGCGAGTTGAAGAGCTTTAACTTCAGCTGTGAAAATAGAACTCTGATTTGGTATTCTGATTGAGGTGATATGATCACCAGAAATAGCTGCTGATGATACTTTGTCACCGTCCTTAGATCCATCTGTATAGATCCTTGTATATGCCCTATACCTGGACTTTATTTTGGCATATTTTTGTTTGAACTTCAAGGAATTGGTATCAGATTTTTTGGAAGAAGCAAGGTCCAAAATAATTGTAGGTTTTTTAAGATGCCAAGGAGGAATATGTGTTTTACGATTTTCTTTTATTGCATGTGGTTCAATTTTGGTGGACTCCATGTGGGGTTTAATTCTAATTCCCAATGGAGGAATAATTTTCTGGTGGCGGTTAAAGAAATCAACATTTTGAGGGTCTGTTACACAATTATAAGCAGGATTTGAAGGATTGGCCAAACGTTTAGACACATATTGGAGAGACAATTTAATTCTGCGCTTCTCAAGGGAAGGCTCCTCTGCTTCAACAAGCATCAAGTCTATTGGAGATGTTCAAAAAGCCCCTAGACTAATTCTAATACCACTATTATGAATTGCATCAAGTGGTTTGAGATATGATGTCCTTGCAGAACCGTAAACTATACAACCGTAATCTAACTTTGATCGAGCAAGTGATCTATACAGATGGAGCAAAGTTTTTTGGTCAGCACCCCAATCAGTGCTACCAACAACATTCAGTAGGTTCAGTGCTCTCTTACATTTAACTTTTAGTTGTTTTATGTGGGAAGCGAAATTCAGTTTGTTGTCAAACAACAAACCTAAGAATTTCACTTCCTTAACAACTTTAATAGGACTACCATCAATTTTCAACTCCGGATCGAGGTGATGTTTCCGAAGCTTGCAAAAATGAACACAATTCGTTTTTGTGTTTGAAAATTTAAAACCATTTTCGATAGCCCATTTTTGAATCCTATTTAAACACAGCTGAAGTTTGCGCTCTATAGCATTCATCTTTTTGCTGCTATAGCAGATCAAAAAGTCATCGACATACAATGACAAATCTACCATTTTCTCAATTGCGTCGATGATACTATTAATTTTAATTGAAAAGAGGGTAACAGATAAAATACTACCCTGAGGAACCCCCAATTCCTGCTCGTGAGGATCAGATAACGGTGACCCAACACGAACCTGAAACCGGCGGTCCTTTAAAAAGTTTTCAATAAAAAGAGGCATACGCCCTCTCAACCCCATGTTAAAAAGATCATTTAAAATCCCATACGTCCACGTTGTGTCATATGCCTTTTCCAGGTCAAAGAAGACCGCGACCACATGTTCTTTTCTGGCGAAGGCATTTCGTATAAACGTTTCTAGTCTAACCAAATGATCCACAGTACTTCTCTGGTTTCCGAAACCACACTGAACATTCGCAAGTAGATTGTTCGATTCCAGAAACCAGACAAGTCGATCATTGATCATCCTTTCCATGGTTTTACACAGACAACTTGTTAAAGCGATTGGCCTATAATTACTTGGGTTGCTGTGATCTTTATCAGGCTTTGGAATGGGAATTACTGTAGTGTTATGCCAAGAAGGTGAAAACTGGCCAGTCACCCATATGTCATTGAAAACTGACAGTAAAAGTTCAAGTGATGATTGTGGCAGATGCTTTAAAATTTTGTAATGTATTTCATCGGGTCCGGTGGCAGTATCCTTCGCTCTATGCAAAGAGTTATTTAACTCTTCCATAGAGAAAGGTTCGTTATAATCTTCTAAATTGTTGGAGGTAAATTTGAGCTTTTGTTTTTCTTGCTGTTTTTTAATTTTGAGAAATTCTGGATTACAGTTTTCAGACGTCGAATGTTTCGAAAATGTGGAGGCCAATTTGTTTGAAATTTCTTTTTTTGATGTGATAAGCATGTTGTTGTCTTTTAGACGTTGTACAGTTGATTTGGTTTCTTTGCCTTTAATTTTTTTAATCATTTTCCAAATTTTGTTATACGAAGTATAATGCTTAAAAGCTGAATGATCGTGAGCCTCAGGTTTCTTTAAAAGAGTTTCCTGCAGGAAAAAAGCAACAGGTTTATATTTTTGGCTGAGAAAACCCAGTTCATTAAAATTTGCTCTAAAACCTCGACAATTCCACTGTATTATGTTATTTTTGTTTGTATTAGCCATATTTCAATGGAGATTTAGAGGGTGGACGTATGGGAGAAATGGCCCCTGTAATTTTCTTCGGTGAATTTTTCCTCGGGGATCTATTCTGTGAAGAAATCGGACGTAATTGTTCAAATGTTTCATCGATACAATCACCTACCTCCATATCCTCAAGACCTTCAAACCTGTTGCGAACAACAGGGTTTTGAAGAACCTTAGGTAATCTGTCCGATAATTGTTTTTGTTTCATTTTTTCTTTTCCTCTTTTTCTAATTTTTTAATTTGACTCTGACTCAGATTGTGCTGTTGTGATCTTTGTTCTGGTTTAGACTTTGTTTGGTTTTGTTCATTTTTCTGTTCTAAATAAGTGTTATGTTCCTTAGTTTGTACAGGTTTGGGTGTATCCTTTCCTATTTTTCATTCTGTTTTATCATCTGATGGTTTTGGATTTTGTTCTTTTTTTCTGTTCTGATTTCGTTAAATCTTTGGTTCCCCCCTGTGTTTGTCCTGTTTTTAATTTCTCTGTTGTTTGTGTTGTGGAATTTGTTTGTGTTGACTGTATCTCTGTTTGTTCTATTGTGAAACCCTGTACTAAAGAGGGAATCGTCACATAAAGCCACATGTATTGCGTTTGACATTCCACTGAAGTTGTTGGTAATTTTTGTGTTAATTTTTTTGCAAAAGTTGGAGATGACAGATTCATGCCAGGCATTGATGTCACTATTGTTCTCGCCTCCTTAAAACTGATTTGTCTTTCGCATTTAACTTTTTGAATTTCTTTTTCTCTTTTCCAAACAGGGCAATCCTTTGATGCAGCCACATGATTGCCCTGGCAGTTACAACACTTGATGATATTTATGCAAGGGTACGGATGTTCTTCACCACATTTAAAACAGATATACCTTCCTATACAATTATTTTGTCTGTGACCATATTTCTGACATTTGAAACATCGAAGTGGATTTGGAATGAATAAATCCACTCCGATGTTCATATATCCTACTTGCAATGATTTTGGTGACTGAGAGGAGTTAAATATCAGTATGTAAGTATTTGTTTGTATAGGCTCTCCTTCTTTTTTAATCTGAATCCTTTTAACGTTAGTAACCCCCTGAGATTCTAGTTCTTTTTGAATTTCCAATACATCAATGCCTGACAGTTCCTTAGTACGTACAACACCTTTGCAGCTGTTTAATGTTTTATGGGCAAAGGTATTGACCTCCATATCAACGAGTTTATCTATCTTGAGTAAATTCAAAGCCTGCATTTCCCGTTTACATTCAATTAGAATTGCCCCTGATCTTAACTTTCTAACATTTTAACATCACCAGCTATTCCTTTTATGGCTTTTTCTAAAGCAAATGGATTGATACCAGATGCTTTTTTATTCTCATCGTTAGCATATATGATGATAAATTTTGGCCAGCTTTTCAAAACGGTTTGTTCTTTGTCTTGAACTGAGTAAGAGTCAGTGTCTGAAAATTGAAATTTGTACCCTTGTTTTTGTTTTTTTTGTGGTATTTTAGCCATGATTATTTTTTTAAAAGTTCAGTGCCCCGGCTCCCACCCACCGCGGAGTCCAACAAGGGGTAGGGTTAATGCTTCGCAGTGAACCCACTGGGTTGCCGGTATTCCCACATACCTGGTATGGAGCAATATACTCAGCCAGTGTTGATACCGAAGTATGCCACTGGCTGATTGACCCGTGTGTGGAAGTGCCAGGTCTTCAGATGGCGATCATTCAACCAATCACTTTACAAAGCATTAAAATAAAAATAATAATTGTCACGTAGAAGTGAAACAGACAGTGCAGCAAAATTTAATAGTTGTTAAAAATAGAATGTTTAAATACAGTATACAATGGCAATTATGGTATGTGATTAAAAGAAATGACTGATTGAATGACCACCAAATGCCCCCGACGTGACACCCAGTAGTTTGGGGTGGGGGCTCCCGATTGGCCATCCGACCATCCTTCTACTCCAGAAATTGGGGCCAAAGCAGTGTCTTGGACATTATCTGAAAAAATGGAGACCAGGGCCAGAGTTTACGACCTGATCCCCATCCTTGGAGACTGCCCTAACCGGGGCCCGAATCCTCAACTGCCAGGATTCCTTCTTCCGGGGCCTTCGGAATGCACCTCACAGGAGAACAAGGTGCCTGCCAGATGGTATTAGCAGGATTGATCATTTTGGTCCGGGGGTGCGTATTTGTGTATTTCGCAGCGAACCAACTCAATTGAGCAAACCTGCCACTTAGAAATTAGCAAACCTGCCCAATTGAGCAGGCCGTCCTCTATCCGCCACCTGAGGACCTGCCTAGTAGGGGATGATCAAACCCCCCTAGGGAGCAGTAGAAGATCCTGAACCAATGCATACATGGGAACATAGTGCATGCCACCCTGGTTCCGAATGTAAACAACCACCGTAGAATTGTCAGACCACAGAAGGACCTGACAATTCGAAAAGCGGGGGATCCACTGCCGGAAACACAGAAGAAGAGCAAGAAGCTCCTTCTTGTTTACATGAAGAGCTGCTAGATCCTGGTCCCATGACCCGTGAAGGAAAAGACCTAGAGGATCCAACGTCACACCCCATCCGAGATCGCTGGCGATTACCGTCAGAACACGATCGGACGTGGGGAAGTCCAATGGAACTCCCTGCATAATCCACTGAACATCTGTCAGGAGAGAAGGTGACGAGGAAGAGACTCCGGTAACAGAAGCACCAGAACCAGAGGATCAACATTCGGCCTCCAACGATTGAGCAAAAAGTGTTGGAGAGGTCAGACATGCAGTCGACCTAGAGGAATGAGATCCGTCACCAAAACGCACAGACCAAGCAGTCGGGGAAGACTCCGAGCTGATGAAGTCCATCCCAGATGACAAGACGGAGAAGGGACCAGGTCTGACTTCTCTCAGTTGACTCTGAACCCTAGTGACGTGAGTAGGCTCAACAGTGTGACAACATCAGACTCCAGAAAAGCAGCATTGGATTGCCTCTGGAGGTTATCAACTCGACAAGCCGAAGAAGACACCCTGGACTGTGTGCGATGTAAGACTAACACATGCGACATCAGACAGGTGAAGGCCCAAGAATCCAGGCCGAGGCCGAAGGGATTGGCCTTGAACTGGAAAACATCCTGGGGAATGGAGTGGCGAAACGATCTGAAAGCCTCCATGCTGAACTGAGGAGCAATGATAGACTGCGTCAGAATACTCAGATCGATAACCTATCTGAGTCGGCTGTCTTTCTTCGGCATCAAGAACATGCAGGAACAAAATCCCACTGAAAGAAAGTTCTTGATGACCTCGATTGCCCCCTTTGACAGGAGATCGCCTATCTCCATGATCAAAAGTTCCCAACGTGTAACGCTGAAAGGGACTCATGTGGGAAGAGGCACTCTCTACTTAGTGGAATGCCTCAACCTGGGACAAAATCGAGGTCACTACTGCCGACGCCTACCCCACCCTGTGAGTGAGTAGAAGTGGCAGTAGGAGGATCAACCCTTAGCTTTGCAGAGGAAGCAGAAGGGTACTTGTTAGGCTTTGGACGGCACCTGCCTCCAACAGAAGGCCGATCAAGCTAACTAAGCAGCAGCAGATCAATGGAATGACAAGGGAGCCATCCTGGACCGTCGCCACGGAACCATGGAATAGTCGCAGACCCGCCGAAAGAGGCAGATCGAAGAGCAGCGTACTGCCCCTCAAGAAGGGGATGTCTTCTGTCCAGCACAACGTACCTGCGAACTAATTCCAAGCTAGCCGCGTTACAGGCATGTGTGTGAGAAGATTCATGAGCGCCTTGAACAGCACACATAAAACAAAACCTGTTTGTCGTCAAACTCATCTGGGAGCAGATAAGCAGCAAAGCAGAGACGACGTGATCAAAGAGAGAACGCATTCCAGCATCCCTCCCGATAAACCCAACCTGGACTCCAGAGTCTCCATATGGCTGAGGAGTTGGAGTCCCGATCCAAGACCATCAAATACTGGCAGACTGACGGATTGGTGAAATCGTAGGAACGATAATGCATCAGAAGTAAAAAGTGTCAACCTTGATGAAGAACGAAGTCTTCATAGCCTTGGAACTCAGCTTAGAGTCCAAAGCGGTAAATGCTTCAACCACCTGTACTGACAGGCATGGTCAAAGGCACCCAGAAGCATGTTGCTCCACAGACTGTAGGCGTGTGACCGATGATCGCAGCCGGGCTGACACTGTCGGCTGGTTTGACGGTTTGAGACCTGGAAAGAACCCAAACACAAAGTCAAGAGCTGCCCTCAAGTCAGAAGACTGTTGACTCTCGACGTCAGGAATGTCAGACTCATCCCAAGACTCAGAAGACACATAGCATCATGGGCAAACCAGCCGACACCTCCCATGGTGTAGGCACACCAAGGGATCAGAAAGTGGCCTGTTTCCAATCCCGGGAGGCGGCGCAACAGGGGGCGCCCGGAAACCACTCGTAGCCTCGCTGGAAGTAACGGAAAAGGCCTTTCTAAGCTCACTGACTGTCGTAACGGAACGCCGTGGGAATGAACTGACAAAGTGACTTCACTCCTGACCCATTTACCAGCGAAGGGTCATTATCTTCAAATACACCCGACGCGGAGCAACGGGCTGCAGCCGCAAACATCTGAAGGCAGATGTGTATTGGGGTATCACATACCCCGAGGATCAACAGAGCGGAAACTCAGGAGAGTCGCCGCGGACCTCTGCGGGACAGAAGGTCCAGGCTGCACAAAAAGCGTTGGTCACACAAAACTGGCCATGGGACCAGAGTGAGTGGATGGAAACGCTACGGAGCTCATGGTGACCCCACCAAGAACATCCGAATCCAATGAAAAACACTGAGGTACTCGACGGCTGAGAGACCACAGTAGAGGGTTCGGCCGGCAGCCCCTTCCAACTTCACCAAGTTGAAGTCAGGGAAGGCTGAGGCCAATACCCCAAGTCTACACTACCAGACATCCCTGCGGGATAAAACTGCTGTGCTCAATGGCTGAGAGGACACAGCATGGGGGTTCATCGGTAGCCACTTCCTACTTCCCTCAGTTGAAGTCAGGGAAGGCTGAGGCCGATACCCACGTCTACACTACAAGACACCTTTGCAGACCCCTGCAGGGAGAAAACCACTGTGCTCAACAACCGAGAGGACACAGCAGGGGGTTCGGTCGGCAGCCACTTCCGACTTCGCCAAGTTGAAGTCAGGGTAGGCTGAGGCCGACACCCCAGGTCAACACTGCCTTACACCTCTGCAGACCCCTGCAGGGATAAAACTGCTGTGCTCAACGGCTGAGAGGACACAGCAGGGGGTTCAGTCGGCAGGCACTTCCGATTTCGCCGAGTTGAAGTCAGGGAAGGCTGAGGCCGATGCCCCACAACCACACTACAGACATCACTGCAGACCCCTGCAGGGTTAAACCGAGGCTGGCTAAAGCGGTGACCGATGATGTTGTAGACGGAACAGCAGTAGCAGCAGATACGACAGGAGCTGCTGAAACTCGCAGAAAAGGGGAGAGAGCAACCTAGCTCGGCCTCCAAAGGAGGAGGCACAACCCTAGTGACAGCCTCAGATGTCAACTGAAGAAGGCACATAGTCCCGGAACCAGGCATCTCTTCACCAGATATCCAAAAGCTCCCACAGTATCCATCACGGTAAAAAAACTGCACATCCCCCACGGATGGGGAATAACTCTCACCAGACGAGGTTGTGTCGAGAGGCCCCGAAACAGAAGCGCCCCCTCCCCCCCCAGGTGTGGGATGTGCTGCATATCCCCCATGGATGGGGTATAACTCTCACCAGATGTTCTCATGTTGGGAGGCCCTGAAACATTCCCCACCCCCCGCGGGAGTGGGAGGAGCTGCACACACCCCCCCCCCCCCCCGAGGGGGTGTAACTCTCACCAGACGTGGTCGTGTCGGGAAGCCACCCCGCCCCCCCTCCCCCCCCAAAACGACAGCATTCCCCACCCCCCACAGGTGTGGGAGGAGCTGAACATCCTCTCTAGTTCTATTTCAATCAAAGTGCATTCAACGGAGGGGGTATAACTCTCACCAGATGTGCTCATGTCGGGAGGCATCCTCCCCCCCCCCCCCCCCCCCCCCCCCCCCCACCCCAACAGTGTGGGAGGAACAGCCACGAGAACACACCAAAAGCGAGGGCAAAAGGAATTGCCCTAAAGGAACTGAACTAGAAATAACAGAGGTGAGAGCAGTAGAAGAAAAAGGTGAACTCAAGAGATACAGAAAGTAGAAGAACACCCCCAACTACGAGAGAAGGTGGCAGAAAAAATAACTGGTGGGTACACGACAGAACCCAGACGGCCGACAGGGACCTAAAAAACAGAATTTCAGCCCAACCACGGAAAATCAAATAAATAACAATACACCCAGGACTGTGACGAATCCCCACCTCAGCCCAACATTAAGTTTTGAAAAAGATTACTATAGTGAGCAGAATAGCCCAATCATCCGCTGTGGTGCGATTCAAGGAATCACATCACACCGGGTGATTGAGATATTTCCGATAAAATAAATATACACAAATATTTCCGACCGGGCTTGATACAAAAGGATGGTGGATTGCTGTTTTGGTGGGCTGGTCGGAACCCCACGAAGTTCAAGATGATGCTCGCGAGAGGCAGGATCGGACAACCCGGTAACCACAAGCGTTATTTCTGTAGGGTCTGGGACAACATACACAACAATTAACCTTTAATAGCTGCAAATAAATACTTTATTGAAAATCATCGATGCCAGGGATCAGCCAAATATCCACTGAATGCACTTATGAAGGAATTTAATCTAATAAATAAGAATTTCCAGGCAACAAACATAAGCCTGTTGCCAAGAAATTCTGTTATAATTTGTACTGACAACTTAGGTCTTCCTTCAATGTATCTGCATCATACAATCTCAAAAGATATGAATTTTGAGAGTCCACAATAATGCATATTATATTACACACTACTGGGTAATCGCAATTCGTAAGCCACAATTTTTATATAACTTTATCAGTGAATTTAACCAGGCCGCATTTTTAACACCAGGCCAATATTCCAACAAAAATTCCGGGTGACAACAGAAAGAACTCGCAGCCAATGAGCCAGAGTTCGTCAACTGAGAATTCTCTCACATATAATATTATGGCCACTTCAACCTTCCATAGCCCAACCATGGAAAGTCAAATAAATAACAATACACCCGGGAACATACCAATCGCTAAGCCAAGGCGAAAATAGCAAATACTATCAACTGATAAGGAAAGAATTCGCAGATGCCGAATCGAAATTTGGCAACTGAGAATGCCACCAAATATTTACCAATGTAACTTGCCAGAGGCTGCATTTCCAATATCAGGCCAATAATTCGACCAGAATCCCTGGTGACAGCAGAAAGAACTCGCAGTTGACGAGCCAGAGTTCGTCAACTGAGAATTCTCTCACATATAATATTATGGCCACTTCAACCCTCCGTAGCCCAACCACGGAAAATCAAATAAATAACAATACACCCGGGAACATATCAATCGCTAAGCCAAGGCGATAATAGCAAATACTATCAACTGATAAAGGAAGAACTCGCAGATGTCAAATCGAAATTTGGCAACTGAGAATGCCACCCAATATTTCATGGATCAGGTCGTGAGAAAAAAAAAACGACGAGACATACCCCTGTCTCCAACCACCCCAAATCGTGAAAAGAACTCCCCAACTATCTCTTTCCACAACTATCGAATGGTGCGAATCAGGAAACTTCCCATCATTCTCCCACAACAGAATCACAAAATTACTCGAAATTCACTTGGCCAGCCCACTCATCCGCAAATTCTTTCCCAATAAAAAGAATGTCCTACCTTCAGAACAGAAATTCAGCCCTCAACAGAGTGAAGAAATCCTGTCCATACAGTCCCTCATTGACACCTAACTCCAATAATAATAATAAAATTTATCAACCGAAAATTTTTATGTCCGAACCGCGTTGACATGATGTCGAAAAAACATTTGCGAAATCAGAATATATAAATAAAATTCAATGAGAATGTGGCTGAAAATATTAATTAGTATATATAAAACACAGTCCTGTTATTGTACGATCTTCAGATCCATAATTCCAGTCACAGGAAAACCATTATCAACGAGTTGAATTATCACTGTTTCGTAATGCAAAATGGAGACACATCCTCGTGTCTCGGACAAAAAAAAATGATTAATTGATGACTGCACTGCGCATTGGTTAACCGAAGTCATGGAATTGTACTAAGGGAAGAGCGTCCTATACTGGGTGTGTGCCGATGGCGCTCGGCCCAGTTTTGGCTTATTTTTTCGTGGTGTTTTTTTACACTACTTTTCTTTCCCACATCTCTTGGGAAAGATTAAAATAAAATAGAGAGTATTTTATCCGAGTTAGGTTCTTCCACTCTAGTGCAAGCCTGTAGTAAACAATTGTAAGGTTGGTTGATCAGAAATCATCCCCTGAGATCCAATGTGTTCTATGTGCCAATAGGCACATAGAACACATTGGAACTCAGGGAAAGAAATAGTTACACAGGCTCTCCTTGCAAATTTGGTTGGCAATAAAATGTGATCTTTTTGTTGATAGTTGTCAAATGAATTGCTGAGTGTCCTTCTAATAATTGTTTTTATAGACGTGAAGGCATGTAATAAACACAGAATGACACACGCACTGCAGCCTATCATTTTATTCCACTGTGCTGGCACTCATGCCATATCGATTAACCCATTCACACACGTGTCGTTCTGTGTATTTATTTATTTGTGTTTAACATTTTACCCAATGAATCGAATGCATCCACCCACGTAATTTTCAAATTCAGAAGTTGAAAAAAAAAATTTTCAAAACATTTCAACAAAACCATATCATGGGTCTCCTCTTTGGAACGAGCTCATTCCAATGAGAGGTCACATGATATGGTTTTGTTAAAATTTTTTTAAAAATTTTAAAAATAATAAAATAATAAAAATAATAAATTTTTGATATCCTATGCTTTGGGTAAAGGGTTAAGGTCACACATTTCTGCACACTGGCTAATCATGACCGAAACATGGAGATAAAGACAAGTTCAGTCAATTGTTTATACCCATGTTTCCCATTTTAGAGGACTTCCAGACCAGGCATTGGTGAACAGGTCCTATTTTACCAGTAAAACGGAGCCTGTTTACACAGTAAACAAGCACTGCTTCACATCCCGAGGTTCACATGTGGATCTTAATTGAATAACCCGTTCAACTGTATATAACTTTCAAACACCAAATCGTTGATTTTTTTTATTGTTTATGGAATAAAACCATAAATTCCAAAAAAATTTCAAACATCAAGCCATTGATTTTTGGGGTTGTATACCTCATCCGTTTAGTCAGAACTTTGCTTATGAGAGTTTTTTCCATTACATTTCATTTCTTTCATTGTTTGTGTGTATTTTTTTCTTGCTGTTCTCTCAGTATCCTGAAGAAGGTCTTCGGCAGACCAAGAGTTAGGTCGAAATTGTTTTTTCCTGTGCTGTTTGAGCTCAATATAGAAAAATTTCTTTCGCTTTAGGCCCTTGCATCTTACAAATCCAGCACACAGATTTGTTTTATCAAAATACAGCCCTTTTTTATATTAAAAATAACACATATATTTTATATATTATTATATTATACTGGATGTACTGAAGCTGAACGGTGGGGCTCTATAGGAGTCTCAAATTTTTAATGGAGTCGAATCTGGAATGAAATCAGTGTCATGGTTTGAATCCAACTTATATCTTAAATCCTGAAACTGGAAAGTTGTACATAAGAGACTGCTAGGTAACCGAGGACACAACTCGGTTTTGGTTGAGAAAAAAAAAGGCGAGCTGCACCGAAATTGTAGACATACAACCGATGTTACATTTTTTTAATTAATCATTAATACTATGCATAATCTATGTATCCTGGAACAACAGTCGAGCTAATTTGAAAACGCAGGTGTTATTTCTTAAAACTAACCCATATCATCCACGATCAGGTGGGGGTGGGAGGGGGGAGGGGTCAAGGCGCCAAGCACCATGAACAGATATCTACTGATTACAGAAAGGAAAGTAGAACTTGGTAACCAACTGTGTGTACCATGTGGGAGTTGTTTTCTTGAGTTAAAATGGCGACTAAAGATCCGAGTCCCGTGTGGGAATACTATAATCGAAATGACTCGAAATCAAAATTCTGCACCTGCAATATTTGCAAAAGAGAAATAGCAGCCGAACACGTAAATACGAATAACCTAATTCGACATATAGAGTCAAAGCCCAAAGAAATTTACCCGAAGCTTAAAAAGTTACTGGATGAGAGATTGTCTGCAAGAAATCGGCGAAAACAATCATCTGCAGTAAGCACTAAATTAAAGTTCACCCGAATGTATGCACACGCAACCTGTAAACTCCGATGTGCTAGTGGTAAGATATTATATGAAATATATGAGTTTTAATGCAGCATTCTCCACTAAAATCATCTCCGAACCCCTTGTCATACACTGCGTGTATACATTTATTTATAGCACAAAAGCACATGGAGATACGTTTTGTATATACACTGATCGAAGGGGAATAATTCTCTTTTTCTATAGACACCTATGAAGTAATGGTTACAATATTCTAAATGATTTGCATTGGTGACAGTGTTAAAATTTTCCTGTCTCCAAATCTCATCAAGCTTTTAACAGTCCTTGAAAATTATGGTCAGTGTCCTAAAAGTGCTTAACCCTTTAAACAACGCAGACAATTTCAAAATTTGTTATTTTAAATATTTTTTAAATTTTTTCAAAAAATTTCAACAAAACCATATCATGTGACCCTTCTTTGGAACGAGCTCGACGAGCTCGTTCCAAAGAGGGGTCACATGATATGGTTTTGTTAAAAATTTTCGAAAAATAATATTTTTTCATCTGCTGAATTTGCATATTACGCGGGCGGATGCGGGCGATTTGTTGGGTAATGGGTTAAATTTGATTTTCTGATACCCTGCAATAACAATTTTGAATTATGAACAACCAATGAATTCAAGTTCACCTGGAAAAAAAACATTCTGAGACTATCACTTCATACTTGAACACGAATTCACTGGTTCTTCACTTCCAAATTTCCCAAATTAGTTGACAATGCATAAAGTAGAAAAAAACGTAACCGAAACCGAAACCCGGGTTTTCACCACCCAAAAAACTGAAATCGAAGTGAAAAAATCACAACCGCCAATCTCTATTGTACATACTTTGATCTTGTTAGTTAGTATCCAGCCAACATGGCTATGCCCTACTGTTACCATTGTTACAAGTGGTTGCCGATATAAAGACCTGCCATTGTTGTTTTTAGAAGAGCAAAGGAGATCATTGTGCAACATACCAATGTGGAAGATAAACTAAAACGATCAATAAGAGCTCCTTGATGAGAAGTCTTCCACCCTACGCATTGGTTACCGGATCCTATTTTACCAGTAAAACAGAGCTGGTTTACCACAGTAAACAAGCACTGCTTCACTTCCCAGGGTTCCCATGGAGATATTGCATCTAATAATTTCATAAATATTAGTTTAATACAAGGTATGAGTTCAAATTCACCACCTCAAAATAAAGTAATAAAGAAACAGAGTGAATCATAAACAATTTCTTCAGCAAGATGAATGTGTATACGTTAATGGTGGTGCCTGGAAAAAAAAAGAATCTTGTTTGATAATTGTCTGTGTAACTAGTATCAGCCAAGTTAACCTGTATCAGCCGAGTACAAGGATATATCAGTGAAGGCTGACTATTGTATCAAGGAAGGCAGATATCATAAGGCTTGGTATCTAAATAATAATCATTTTTATTTGCTTCATTACAGGATGAAGTCAAAATGCTAAGAAATATATATGTGCTATGTGTACATTGTGCTTGTACATATAGAACATACCCATAGTAGCTTGGTGTACCAAATGTTCACCACAAGTGGTGAAGTGGTGTTAACCGCTTCACCACGAGTGAACATTTGGTACACCAAGCTACTTTGGGTATATTTTATTTATACCATGATCATCAGATTATTAAGAGTTGCTATTATTTTTCTCTCGATTTTACTGAGCAGCAGCCGCACATACGTGCAAATTTGTTTTTGTTCACCTCAGCATCGGTGGGCGGTACTTCCACTGTCAATTTTATCACCAAAACGAAAAGAGAAAAAAGAAAGGGCCTTTTTCATTTTATTAACATAATAACATACTATTTCGAGTTATGGATGCTTTATTAACATGAGACAATGCATGTTTGTTAACTTTTTGGTGTTTTAGGGGGTAAATTCATTTAAAAACGTTATAAATAATTGCCACTTTCATTTCACTCTTCGCGAGGTGATGTGCGATAAATTTAGACAAGTTCGCATTCAGGTCGACGTCACCAAAGGTCAACTTGGATGTAGTTCCACTGTAGGTGTAAATTTTAAGTACTGAAATCCCATTGCTGGCGTGTTCACCACAGTTGGTGTATAAAGCTAAAATTTATGTCATAGGCTTTTCCTATATAGTAGAATAAGTAATCATGGTATAAAGAATCTTTTATCATGATAAGCTTCATTTTGGGGGATGTATAGAAATGATTTGCAATGAAAGATTGTGTACAAGCACAATGAGCACATAACACTTTTATCTACACTTCGGCCAACAAGCCCATAACAATGACATCTCAAAAATAGTCGTAAACAACAAACGCCATTCAACTGATCAAAATAATGGAACTCCATTTTCAGTTCGCTCAACCCAATGGCACGTGAGGAAATTCCTTCAACCTGAAAGAAATTGTCAATCAGGGTTTCTTCTGCCCTGTTTGGGAACGGGTCCGGAACCACACCATTGGGAAAATGTGCATCCTGACAGCACCAATTGGGAATTTGTTTTGGAGGGGAAGAATCATACAAAGACTATGGAATTTTACGTTAGAATTGAAGAGAATATTAAGACTAATATAGGAGCAAATGTAAGTATACTACAAGTATGTTTTGTAACAAAAAGTCACATGAAGGCATATTCACCCCATGCAGTCTCTGTAGACTCTTTCAAACTTGTAATTTGCCTTTGAAAACGGACACCATCAAAGCTTCGTTAGGTAGGTAATAAAAATTTAATGCACAATTGGTGTCCTGAACTGTGTGGTCATAAGGCCTCAGAAAATATCCATTAACTTGAGGGATGTTGAGATATATTTCTTTAGTTTATATGTCACCACATAATGTTTCTGTACATGTTTTTACTCTTTGAGTTTGGATTTCAAGAAAATCAGTGCGTAAAGTATAAAATAAGAAATTCTCTAGTTTCTGACAGCATATTTGCAGTTGGTTATTAACTGGTTGAGTGTCCGAAGCCACTATCAGGGCTCTACTGAAAAATGCTGAAAGCCACTACAGTGGCTTTCCACTGTAATCATCACCTTGTTATTTGCTCAGCAGTATATAAAAAAATGTTTCTTTAAAATTTTGTTATCCTTTATTGGAGAGTTCAATAAATGATAATAAAACAATTATTTATGAAGAACATCTCGCTAAACTAAAGCTCCTTCTTGTTTCTCCGGCAATTTTTAGATGAAGGAGGGAGTGGGGATGGGGGCTTTTTTTCTCTCTTTAACCCTTACCTAACACAAAAGGCAGACAACACTTGCAAACAAAATTCTTGAATAACTAATTTTTTTTTCATTTTTGCATCAAAAACATAGGTTATGACTCCTCACTGGAACCTGCGCAATGAGCTCGTTCTAATGAGGGGGTCACAAGCTATGTTTTCGAGACAAAAAATGAATAAAATAATGAAAATTGAATGGTGATTTTTGTAAACAGCGCTGGCCGGTTTTGGTTGTTACATTAGGTAAAGGGTTAACCCTTAAAGACCTGGAGATTTTTATACATGTTTTAATACTTCAACAGTCTATAGCCTGTGGATTTGCAGTTGTTTCTAGGCAAGACTTGTCTGCTTATATGGGCAGCCAAGACTTGCCTAGAAACAAGTGACAAAGTAATTACCAGTGTACCCATCATATTCATTACACATTTAAAGTTTGAAAATAAAAGGTAGTGATGAGCTGATATGGCTGTTATCGGTGTTTGCTGATATCCGATATTTCAATTCAATATCGGACACATACAGATACCGATATCGATATTAGTTTTCGTGGCGATACAAGCTTGTGTATAATGACATTCAGACAGGACCAACGAGACATGGGGTTGTTCAGCAGTCAGCGTGACTCAACACACGTCACGTCCTGGGTGGATCTCAACATAATGTACATGTGTGATGTATCAATATCATTATCCACAGACAATGCAAATTTCGATATAAACAATTTAAACATATCATTTTTGTATGATGAATTTGTATCCATTTAGGCATGAACATCAGAGTAAGTCAGTTACACATCACTGGTTTAATCCATTGAGCATGCTTCCCATTCAAAATTAAATAGAGTTGTGGGAAAAAAACGAATCAAACAGAGGCCACCAAATGTTCTCACACAGAATACTGGAACAGTAAATCCTGTATTGGATGTTCCGAAGTCTGATTACTCCAGTTGTAATTGACCACACTCGCGACCCGATGTCCCATGTGTTTGTTTCTGTTCGTAAACATTTTTCAGGATTGGTTGTCACCGTCAGATCCGTTGTTACCTGTAGTTTTAGGAGACCCCATGGTAATTGGTAAATGTATGTTTAAACCGTGCACTCAGCCACCCCTAACCTGAGTAACTACTACTATTTAGTTGAGATTATCAGTGACTGGACTGAGAACTTGATTTAAAAAAAAAAGACAAAAAAAATATCGGCTGCCAATATTGGCAAAATTGCAATTTTTGGCCGATACCGATATCCTGCCAATAAGCCAATTATCGGCCGATACTGATAACCCGTACCAATAATCGGCTCATCACTATTAAAAGGGTCAGTATGGATTCTAACTTGTTGAAAATAAAACTGGAAACCACTTATTTTTGCATACTTTTAATGATGCAGGATGTTTTTTCTATCGAACTCCACATTTACAAACAGTGTTTTCAGTTTCTCAGGAAATGGTCAAACTCAGAATTAAATTTAATTCTGTGTTGCTTTGAATGACAGCACCCTCCCTTCAAGCGGAAAGAGAGATTGAAGTTTTGTGTGGGCATGGCCTATGACATTCTTTTTTATTGGTCAATAAAATTATGACACAAGAACACGTCTCAGTGAAATGTATCGTTATTTCAAACAGAATTTTAGAAAACTGCCTTTCTATTGAGTTATCACTAGGAAGCATGATGCGACCTGGTTTTTATTTTAACTCTGCAAAGTAGAGAGTGTTTATGGTCATTTGTTTCTGTCTATTTCTTGAGTTATGAACCCCAAACATAGTGTAAATGTATGCCCATTTACACAGTTTGGCCTTTGTTTTTTGAGGGTTCATAACACAAAAGACAGAAACAAACGATCGTTCCTTATATAAATTAAACATTCCTGTCACAGTGAATTAAATTTAGGTTTGGCAATTGAAATCCCAAGACATGCAGAAAGACCTATGAAATTGTGGATGAACATGGGTAAAACTTCATGTTCCTTTGCAAAGTGAAGAAGCATTAAGTGTTGCTAATACCTGTCCACAGGGAGCAGATTAGAGCATTGAATTTAAACCAAAAAGGTCCATGTTTCGTTCTTGACCAGCGGTAACTGCAATGTGTCCTGGGGTAAGGCGCTTAATCCTGATTGCCCATGTGAGGGCACAGGGGTGCTGTGTACTAAGGCATATGGCACATCGATGGTGTACTTGCCTCCAAACAATGCTAACCTTGCTTGTGCAAAGTTAGTACACTGGGGAGTCTCCAGCAACCTTCGCCACTAATACTGTCGGACACGAGGTGACTCTGGTTGCAAAATCTTCCACTGAACCCCAGTGAATAAATAAATAAATATATAAATAAATACCTGTCCACACCTCTACAGCTCAGTTTTCTTTTCAGAAGACAAACAAGCATTTTATGTTGTAAACATTTATTCATAATTGATGCACATCTGTAACACTTAATATTCTGTCACTGTAAGGCTACCTTACCATTTGCTCACCCATCATGAAAGAATGGATGCGCAAGTAAGTAGATTTTTAACCTTTTACCTAATGAAACAGCCACATCCACCCACGTAATATACAACATCAGCAGTTGAAAAAAATTGTTTTTCAAAATATTTCAACAAAACCATCTTATGTGACCCCCTCATTGGAACGAGCTCATCCAGCTCATTCCAATAAGGGGTCACATGATATGGTTTTGTTGAAATTTTTTTTTAAATTTGAAAAAATAATATTTAAAGTAATAAATTTTGATATCGTCTTTATTGGGGTAAAGGGTTGAGACCAAAAACAGTGATTGTTATGCACTATAAATTATAGAGACGTATAATAACAGTGAAGACACACACAAATTAACCCTTTGAACTCTGGTGGTATTTTCCATGCCAGTTCAATGGCAAGAATTAGAAGAGTCCATATTCATTATTTGGGGTAGACAAATCAATATTTTCAATGTGCAGCCTCTGGGATGCACGTTGAAAAAATTGATTGGTTTACCTCACATGTCCACTGAACAGTCATCCTATTTAATAACGTTATTGCGTATCATGTTCCTGGCCGGAAAAGCAGCCGCTAGGGTTCAAAGGGTTAAGAATTTTAATCTATAAACACAGAGTTGCTGTAAATTAATTCAGAAACAAATTATAATAAAATAAAAAAACTGAGATTTTTCCAACAGAAGAGACATATCTAGATATATCTCATATGCCAACTTAGAGAAAAACTGGTGATAAAATTAAACTTTTTCTCGGAATCTATTTATACAAATCCTGAAGGGAAATTTTGTTAAATGAAAAATGAAAGTGTCAATGACACTGTAGCTCAATTTCTTTAGGACGTGTACATGTATAGTATGTGACACAGCAATTACAAACATCTGGGTAATGACCTGATAACAAAAGTACATGTAAAGTATTGTAACGGTCTGAACATAAATGCTGACCGTAACCTGTAACAAATATATAGGTAAAGTATTGTAAAAGTGGGGTGACAGTTAGATGCTAAACTAGAATAGAAATCTTTGAGTCCCAGAGTCGGTCTGACTGAACCCAAAAATATTTGTTCTCATAGCACAGTGATAACAAAGGCACCCCAAAACACTTGTTCCTGTCACAAGGTGATAACAAAGGTACCCCAAGAAGTTTCGTGAAGATCAGTTCATAAATACAGACTCTAGCCCGAGCCGTATTGACATGTGCACTTACTGTGTATAAGTAGCACTGAACAAATCAAAGTTCATCTAATTTGCATAATTTCTGCACAAGAAAAAAACCTGTATTATATGTTATGTATTCCATGTTACTAAACATTCATACAAAAATTTATTCAAATCAGAGCTTTCATACAGAAGTTCTGTACAAAAAATTGATTGCACTAATTTTGGTACAAAATGGCTGCTGACGGCCGTCTTGAATTTTGGACTGCACCCAAAAACACTCGTTTTTGTCCCACGGTGATAACAAAGGTTCCCAAGAATTTTTGTAAAGATCAGTTCATAAATACAGCCTCTAGCCTGAGCCATCTAGAAGTTATGTACAAAAAACTGATTGGACCTAATTTCGGTACAAAATGGCCACTGGCAGCCATCTCGAATTTTGGACCACACCCAGAAACACTCATTCTCGTCCCAATGTGATAACAAAGGTACACAAGAAGTTTCGTGAAGATCGGTTCATAAATACAGACTCTAGCCCGAGCCGTATTGACATGTGTACTTACGGTGTATAAGTAGCACTGAATTAACCAAAGTTCATCTAATTTGCATAATCTTCACACGAGAAAAAAACCCGTATTATATGTGATGTATTCCATGTTACTAAACATTCATACAAAAATTTATTCAAATCAGAACTTTCATACAGAAGTTCTGTACAAAAAACTGATTGCACTAACTAAAGTACAAAATGGCTGCTGGTGGCCATCTTGAATTTTGGACCGCACCCAAAACCACTCGTTCTCGTTCCACGGTGATAACAAAGGTACCTAAGAAGTTTCGTAAAGATTGGTTCATAAATACGGCTTCTAGCCTGAGCCGTACTGGCGTTTGCAGTCACAGTGCTTGCCGAAAGTAACATTAAATAGATCAAAGTTAGTCTAATTGGCATAATTTATGCAGGAGAAAAAAACCTGTATTATTTGTCATGTATCCCATGGTACTAAACATTCACACAAAAAATTATTCAAATCAGTGCTTTCATATGGAAGTTCTGTGCAAAAATCTGATTGCACATAATTTTGTACAAAATGGCTGCCAGCAGCCATCTTGAATTTCAGACTGAACCCCAAAACACTCGTTCTCATCCCATGGTGATAAAAAAGGTACCCAAGAAGTTTCGTAAAGATCAGTTCATAAATACGGCCTCTAACCCGAGCCGTTTTGGCATTTGCACTTACAGTGCTGGAAGTAACACTCAATAAATCAAAGTCAGTCTAATTTGCATAATTTACGCACGAGAAAAAAACCTGTATTATATGTGATGTATTCCATGGTACTAAACATTCATACAAATGAAAGTGTCAATGACACTGTAGCTTATCTTGTGTGTTGTGTTTGATGAAAAGGATAATGTTCAATGTTTATGAAAGGATTATGAAATAAGACAAGAATTGTGATAATTGGGAATATGTTCATTTCTGTACCCTGTATGCTATTTTTTTGATAAAAATAATATGAGGTGTACACTGTGCTAAAGAGCTGAGGGATGGGTTAATATGACCTCACAGTTAATGTATGTGGCCCTCACAGTTAACGTATGTCAACCAAAGTTACCAAGTTACAGTGAAATTATTCCAAAACGAGTCATCCTATCAAGTTACATTGAAATCCCTTCATAAATATGAACTGAAGACTGTGCTAAAGGTTTTTGGGCTTTGGGCTTGGGCAGCCATCAAGGTTGAATGATCACAACCAAGAGGGGACATTCTCATCTAGACATCATCTGGTGTGATCCTACGAAGTTACAATGAAATCCCTTCATAAATATGACCTGTGGACTGTGCTCAAGATTTTTGGGGCTTCGGGCACCTGTAGCCATCACAGTTGACCAATCACGACCAAAAGGGGATGTCATCATCTAGGCATTATATGGAGTCAACCTAACAAGTTACAATGAAATCCTTCCATAAATACAACCTATAGACTACGCTAAAGGTTTTTGGGCTTGGGCAGCCATCAAGGCTGAATGATCACGACGTAAAGGGGACGTTCTCATCTAGACATTATTTGGAGTCATCCTACCAAGCTACAATGAAATCCCTTCATAATTATGACCTGTAGACTGTCCTAAAGGTTTTCAGGCTTTGGGCCCCTGTAGCTGTCACAGTTGCCCAATCGTGTCCAAAAGGGGACGTTCTCATCTAGACATTATATGAAGTCAAACCCACCAAGTTACAATGAAATCCCTTCATAAATATGACCTGTACACTGTGCTAAAGGTATTCAGGCTTCAAGCTCGGGCAGCCATAATGGTTGAATGATTGCAACCAAAAAGGGACATTCTCATCTGGGCATCATCTGGAGTGATCCTACTAAGTTACAATGAAATCCCTTCATAAATATGACCTGTAGACTGTGCTCAAGATTTTCGGGTTTCGGGCACCTGTAACCATCACAGTTGACCAATCACGACCAAAAGGGGATGTCATCATCTAGGCATTATATGGAGTCAACCTAACAAGTTGCACTGAAATCCTTCCATAAATACGACCTATACACTATGCTAAAGGTCTTTGGGCACGGGCAGCCATAAAGGCTGAATGATCGCGACCAAAAGGGGATGTTCTCATCTAGACATTATTTGGAGTCATCCTACCAAGCTACAATGAAATCCCTTCATACTGATGACCTGTAGACTGTTCTAAAGGTTTTCGGGCTTCGAGCCCCTGTAGCCGTCACAGTTGCCCAATCGTGTCCAAAAGGGGACGTTCTCATCTAGATATTATATGAAGTCAACCTACCAAGTTACAATGAAATCCCTTCATAAATATGACCTGTAGACTGTGCTAAAGGTTTTCAGGCTTCGGGCTCGGGCAGCCATCATGGTTGAATGATCGCAACCAAAGGAGACAATCTCATCTGGTCTGATCCTACAAAGTTACAATGAAATTCCTTCATAAATATGACCTGAAGACTGTGCAGAAGGTTTTCGGGCTCCGGGCACCTGTAGCCATCACAGTTGACCAATCATGACTAAAAGGGTATGTCATCATCTAGGCATTATATGGAGTCAACCTAACAGGCTACAATGAAATCCTTCCATAAATATGACCTTTTGCCTATGCTAAAGTTTTTTGGGCTCGGGCACCCATCAAGGTTGAATGATCACGATCAAAATGGGACGTTCTCATCTAGACATTATTTGGAGTCATCCTACCAAGTTACAATGAAATCCCTTCATAAATGTGACCTGTAGACTGTGCTAAAGGTTTTTGGGCTTCGGGCGCCTGTAGCCGTCACAGTTGCCCAATCACATCCAAAAGGGGACTTTCTCATCTAGACATTATATGAAGTCAACCCACCAAGTTACAATGAAATTACTCAATAAATATGACCTGTAGACTGTGCTAAAGGTTTTCGGGTTTTAGGCTCGGGCAGTCGTCACGGTAGGCAGATCAGGCCCAAATGGGAAATTCTCATCTTGATATCATAAGGAGTCATCCTACCAAGTTACAATGAAATCCCTCCATATTAACTGGTAGAGCGCTAGAAGCCACTATCAGGGCTTTCATATGGAGAGCAGATACCCCAGCCTGAAGCTGTCATATTCTGTGGATGTGCTTCATATTATCTTAGAAGTGAAATTACTTTATCTATATGGGTTTGCCGTGTTAGAATTTATGAGAGAGTGCCAAGAGGCACTCTCTCATAAATTATAACAGGGCAAAGACACATGAACAAATTTTGATAACCAAAAATAACTTAGCACTCTACCAGTTAAACATAACCTGCAGACTGTGCTAAAAGTTTTTGGGTTTTGGGCTTGGGCAGCCATTACGGTTGACAGATCATGCCCAAAAGGGGTCGTTCTCATCTAGGCATTATACAGAGGCATCCTACCATGTTACAATGAAATCCCTTCATAAATACGATCTGTAGACTGTGCTAATGGTTTTTGGGTTTTGGGCTTGGGCAGCCATACTGGTTGACCGATCGCGACCAAAAGGGGACGTTCTCATCTAGACATGACCCCAAACCTGCATATGAAATTTAGTGACGATCAGACAAGAACTGCAGGGTGTAGCCCGTGCTAAATGAAAATGTGAACAGACTAAAAGACTCACCGACTAACAGACTTCCGCACGTGGGATGGCAATAGCTTATATTGACTTTGTCAAGTTAAGCTAAAAATTATTCAAATCAAAGCTTTCATATGGAAGTTCTGCGCAAAAAACAGATTGCACCTAATTTTGTACAAAATGGCTACCAGCGGCCATCTTGAATTTCGGACCGGTCCCCAAAACACTCTTTCTCATCTCACGGTGATAACAAAGGTACCCAAGAAGTTTCGTAAAGATCAGTTCATAAATACGGCCTCTAGCCTGAGCCGTGTGTACAGCACGACAGAGAGCCAGACGGATGACGGGCCGTGACAATACCTCAAATTTGGCTTCGCCAAAGTTGAGCTAAAAATGCAACAAATGAATTTGTTTATTTATTAGAGTTTAAAGTCACTTTCAGCATCCATGGCTGTCTCATGATCACAACATAGTATGAAGTCAACTTTAGGCCCCACAAAGTAGATCTTGTTTCTCAGGCCATTATTTCTAACATTACATGCGGGTGAGCGTTTTTTTTCTTTTATTTTTTATTTTTGTAATTATTTCTTTGCCATCAAAAGTTCATGTTCTTGGTTTATGTTTTAGGCCTCATAATCTACGGAATAGCATGGGTGGTGGTGTATTTCATCCCTTGAGAGCAAGAAGGCTAAAGCATTGCAAACCCTTCACTCAAGGGACAAATCAATAAATTTTTTAACTTGGGGTAAAATATTAGACAATAAACCATTTAATTTTAATTTTTTTAAGTTTCCATTGGTTAAAAAGAGAGCATGCGGCAGTCAAAAGGACCGTGCAGGAGGGCCCGAGAAACCAGTTTTTAATTTTTGTAGGCCTTAGACAATTATTTATATCTATGCTTCCCACTTTAGAGGACTTCCACCGCACGAGTTGGTTACCAGGTCCTATTGTACCAGAAAAGCAGAACTTGTTTACCATGCAACAAATGAAACACCCAATTTCAATTCAGCATGTGTGAAAATAAACTAAACTGAAAATTCTAGTTTAAATTTTTTGGCCATCATATGATGACTTACTATGAAAATACATGTGATAATTCCATCCCAATAAGAAAATATATGAAGAGAGAGCAAGAGCCTTATAAAATGCACAAAGAATTCATCCAGAAAATCAAACATGCTGAGAGGTTCAACAGCTGGAGAAGCCTGCAGGTGCCTCTAACCCTTGATAAACTTATGTTGAAGTAGCTTAAAGTAACAAAGCTTTCCCTTGATACAACTAGGAATTCAACCAATTCAATGGTGTTTTGCAAAGCTCAGTGAGCTCTGTCAAACAAGATTAATCGGTTACATTCCCAGTTGCATCATATGAAAATTTTGCAAGTTGAAATTTTGTTATTTCAACATTTGTGTATAGAGAGTTAACTGGTAGAGTGATAAATTATTTTGATCATCAAATTTTTGCCTTGTTAATATTAATGGGAGCGCGCCTTTAGGCTAGGCCCCTGCGAATTTGGATTTTTTTTGACTCGTCTTTCAACTCAAACTTGCAAAAAAATGCCCAAGTCAACCGAACATCGAATTCGAACCAAGTTAGCCAAAACCAGGTGTCCAAGCACAGTTTCATGCGCAATATTTTCAGTTTAAAATTGCCATATTAAGATTGTTTTGGCATTGTACTGATGATTTATCCACATATTCATGCTGACATTCAACAGTTCGTGTATTAACAATGCAGCACACTTGAACACATGGCTGAACAGGAGACAAAGAATCTGTATGTACCTGTGATTGCTTCTCTCCCTTGTTGACTTTAAGCTTGGCATTGTCTGATCTTGTCTTACAATTAAGCGATGGATGCTTCTTACTGAAGAGTAACAGAGATGAGATAGAGTCCCTATCGCTTGGGTTTTGTACAAAGCCTTACATGTGTTACACGTGTATGTTGCCGTGGCTTTATCCGCTATAAAATATGAGTGTATTACCTATCAATGACACACGTGATTCCAAATAACATTGGTAATACACTGTAAGCTCCATGTTTACAAAGTGTGTTTGTGGCTCGCACTCAGTTCCTTGCATTGTTTTGACAAGTTAGTCAGTATTTAATGTAGGAATGTTCGTATACTGAGATGTTTATGAATAAGTTTTTTTTTCCTATTCAATTTTTATATTCGTGATTTTATTTTCAACTCGAATTTCTTGATCGACTGGACTTTGACTCGAACAATCGAATATTTGCAAGGGCCTACTTTATACACTCTCCCATAAATTGTAACAAGGCAAAACCATACAGACTAGGTAATTTCACTTCAAATATAATTTGAAGAATACCCACAGAATATGAAGCCATTAAGTTTCGGTACCGCACTCAAACTTCAGAAAAAAGCCCAAATATAGGCTTCTATCACTCTACCAGTTACCATTCAGGTAACTAATATGAGAGAGAAGACTGGACTTTTGATACAAAGTATTATCATTACGAAGAGAAGATTTTATCCGCAAAAAGACAAGGTGGACAAATGTATCGATGACATTTATCTACCATGACAACACTGGTCAAACAAGGACATTTACCACTTTGTCAACTGGTACGGCTAATTTCAAGAGCTGTTAAAATTCAGTAAAAAGACAAAATGTCTTTACTGACATGTCTAAAAAAAAACAGATACCTGTTTATTTGCATGATAACCAACATTTTATTCTTACCTTACGTATTCATGTGCAATTGTCTTATTTTGCACATTATACTATGTTTCTGCACATGCCCACTAGCTGAAAGTCAGTAACCATGGGCAGAAACCTAGTACATAGTGCAGAAATGAACAGTAATAGGATACGGAAACTATAACACAGTAGTTTCATTTAACCTTCTGCACAATGATGTCACAATACAAAAATTTCAAGAAAATAAATCCCATAATGCAATGAAACTAGCTAGATTTAACCAGCAACTAGCTCTGTTAACCCTTTACCCAACGAATCGCCCACATAATATGCAAATTCAGCAGCTGAAAAAATATTATTTTTTGAAAAATTTCAACAAAACCATATCATGTGACCCCTCTTTGGAACGAGCTCGTTGAGCTCGTTCCAAAGAGGGGTCACATGATAGGGTTTTGTTGAAATTCTTTGAAAAAATTTAAAAAATGATATTTAAAATAATAAATTTTGAAATCGTCTGTGTTGGGTAAAGGGTTAACCAAGATTGAGTTGATTAAATTCCTTATTACGATATGGAAAAATTTGCTATTTTAAATTTTGATTTTTCAACATCACTGAGCTGAGGGTTAATTAATTTTTGCCCCAAGCTGCCTATAATGGTCATGATTCAAAGCTTTTAATCCATTACACTTGCAACATTTTTTGTAAATAATTCAAACCATTTTACTAAATGGAACAAGCATGTCAAAATGGTTCCAATGGGAATCATAAGCTAGCTTTTTGAACAAGCTGATCAAATTTGTTCCAATGGGTATCATAAGCTAGCTTTTTGAACAAGTGGGTCAAAATTGTTCGAATGGTATCATAAGCTAGCTTTTTGAACAGGCAGGTCAAATTTGTTTCAATGTGTATCAGAAGCTATCTTTTTAAAGCAAAAAGGGAAAGAATAAAAAATAAAATTCAAAGTAGTTTTGTGTGTAGTGCAGGGAAGATTTGGCCTATTACAATACATAGATGCTTAACCTCCTGCACACTGCTGTTGAAATATCTAAATTTAAGGATGTAATTTCTTCCCATTCAAGCCAGAAAATAAGCAGACTGACATCTGCAAAATGAGGTCCCCAGAGGGTGAATTTAGTGATGCTACCCTGCTAAATTTACCCTCTGTGAACCTCAATCAGATTCAGGGATTTAGTGATGCTACCCTGCATAGCAGGGTCTCAAAACTAAACAGAATGAGGTACCCAGACGATAAACTGGCCCACTGTATGGGATAGCATGATCAAATTCACCCTCTGGGGACCTCATTCTGCAAATGTCAGACGCCTTATTTTCAGGCCTGTTCCCATTATGCAATTACAAATTTAATTACCTTATTCAATCTTGTTTGGCAGAGCTCTGTGAAACAAGACTGAATTGGTTAACTTCACAGTTATATTTTGGGAAAATAGCTTCTTAAAATTTTGATATTTTTACATCAGCATGCAGTGGGGTTATGAAAAGGCACAAATTCAAGGGCATTAAAGATATGAGAGATCATGAAGTGCCTTTCTGACACCTGATATCTGTTCACAGCAATCTCATTTCAATCAAACCAGAGAGGTTCTACAATGTATAGAATAAGTCCTAACTTTTTTACATTCCCAAGGTAACCTTCCAAAAAGCAGATTTCAGGTAAAAATGTGAAAAGTGGTATCCCTTCATGCATGAATGCCAACAGTGAGTTAATAATCAGCTTAACTAGTTAAGGGCTAGATTAATTTTTCCAATCTTACCAAAGTGACACAAGTGCCTCAACCTCGTCTTTTTCTCGGTGTTGGAAAAGCAGGCAGATTTAGAAGAATCCTAAGAAAAAATTTGGGAGATTATAAAAATGACTAAAATAAAAAAATAATTAATGCGGGTTCACCAGGTGCCAATTTGTGTATGGTACACAAAACCTGGTAACCTGTATCCTGAACAGGAGAGCAACCTCTATTGTCCAATTCCCGCCCAAACCTCCAGAAGTCAATTTCCTCTTTTCCAACACAATAGTCAAGTACTGTGTTGGTTTTCTCTATTTTTTTTTAAAAACTGGTGGATTTGAAAGATTCAGGAGTGGAAATGGCTTATTCTGTGCTTTTAGGATGATACTGTAGCACCCTTAGGCCACTTTCTAGGTACAGTCTACACATGTCTTGTGGACAAGTTATGGATTCAGATTCTATTATCTGTAGGTGCAGGTACTATTAAGCCCTCCTGTCTTTATTATTGTTTGCGGGTATTGAATAACTCATTCCCATATTTTGTATGGTATTCTTGTTTTATGTTCATGCCACTTTTTCATCATTTTCCTACATAACCCCATTCTTGGGAAATGCTGACTTGTTATTTACTATTGTCATTATAGCAGCAATTTCCTCTCATGCTTAAATATGACCTCCATTATATATTTCTCTCAAGCACAATACTCTTGATACAACCTTGGAAATTCAGAAATTGACTTCTGGAGGTTTTGGCAGGAATTGGACAATAGGTTGCTCTCCTGTTTAGTATACAGGTTACCAGGTTTTGTGTACCCTACACAAATCAGCACCTGGTGATTCTGGTTTGGATATTTTTTTATTTTAGTCATTTTTATAATCTCTTTTAAGGTTTTTCTTAGGATTCTTCTAAATCTGCCTACTTTTCCAACCCTAAGAAAAAGAAGAGGATGAGGCACTCATGTTACAGGCACTCTCCAATAATTTGTAATAAAACAAATTTAAATAAACAAAATATCATTTGCATTTGACTGAATATGAAACATGAGCGAGGAAAATGTTGGCTTTTGTTTTGATACCCTTATTTTTTTGAAAGCCTTAATAGCGGCATCTAGCACTGAACCAATTAAAAGGTCTTTTAGAAACCTTGATTTTTTGTGCATCTTTCAGACGTTCAAATTTCAAAAGGCTCCAAACTACTCATCCCATTACCTGACTGTATAAAACCTGTTTAGTGATGTGTGTTAGCCATTCTCCTAATTTAATGGTAATAACCAGACAGCCTTTATTTTTCTTCACAAAACTTGTCATTCGAATTTTATTACTTTTGCCTCAAGTGCTTATAATCCCACAATTGTAGAGCTTGTTCCAATGAGAGGGTCAAAAGCTATGTTTTAGGGTAACAAAAGAATTTTTTTAATTTGTAAGTGTCATTTTCTAATCGGGTTTTGAAAAGTGTTAATTTATCTGCCACGTTTTGGATTAAATGACTGTGTAAAATGAATATGGGCAGACAATGCGGTGTTTCCAAGAGGGAAATACAAACCACTGAGAAAATATGAACAAACTGGAAATCTAATGTCTCCCCATGTCATATATCGAGCCATTGCTGCACTAGGTAATATTATATGTGAGAATCCATATCCTATGAAATGTTGTGCAATCATATAAATCTTTTAGAGAAATAGATCTCATCGCATTGTAAGCAAAGCATATATGGGTTGACTCCCTTGATTTATATTGCTATTTTCCTTAAATACAGTGACTTTTTAATTTTGTTTGGCAGTTCTCCAGTTCTCACTGACCAGCCATCGACAGTAACCATTTTTTTTTAAATTAATGTGGTGTTTTGATGCTTCAGTTCTGTCCAAACAGGTAGAGTCAAAAATAGTGTACTTAAAACTGATGTGATGTCCTATTTGGGGACTCAATACATATCGCTTCAGTGAAGTAATACTGATGGTAGTATCATGAGTTGATGAGGGTCAGATCGCCGTATCAAAGGAGCTGCCAGAGACAGCGAGTTTGATGCGGTGATTTGACCCTCATCAATGAGATGTGACACTCTGACCACTATCACTTCATTGAACTGATAATAGGTTTATTATATGACCAAACTGTGCATTACATGTCATCAACCCACTCAGGAATCACTCCATTGATGCAAAATGCAGTCACCAACACTCCAAGCCAAAAATACACTAAATACTACTTAAATGGTTCCATCCATTCTGATAGCCAAGCTTCAAACCATACTGATGCAGCTTTCAAACAATACTAATATGGCTGTGAATATCATACACAGTTTTCCAACAATGGGGATTTGACCAGCAATAGTGGTATTTTGAGGAGAAAATTGATGGTCATGTAATAAAAGTTGCTATCAGGAATAATGATTTCAGACACAATCCAGTCCTGCATGACTTTCAGCCCAATTAGGTATTGTGAAGATACTGATGGGTAAGAACAAAACAACTGCCTCCAGTTTACTACAGCAAGACTTCCACATCAATTATACGAATGGTCTTTGTAAGATCTTGTCTCACCTGAAACCTATCTGGGCAGTAGAACATGTATCTAATAATATCTACATCACAACCCGGGCCTGGCTTGTGGCATTGAAATTATGAGATACATGTCATACTGCTGATTGTGTACCTCAATTATAAATAAGGTGTGTGATAGATGTGCAAGCACAAAAGCATACCTATAAAATGAAGCGCTGGAGAATAAAAAATAAAAACACAATCACTGTGCAATTTGAATGGAAAAGTGTATAAATTTCTAGAAAATGTTACCAAATGATACATGTTGTTCTACAGATGCACACCAGAGTTGTAACCCTACCTTAACTACTAAATTAGAAATCTGCAACAGAAATTGAATGAGACACAACTGAGTGAAACATGAAGATTCCAGCAAATCCCACTTAAGTCAATATTGCCTAATGGAGTAACCTTCTTAATTGTGTATAATTCTGAAACACTAAACCATCCACCATCCCTGTAGTACAGATTTGTGCTGTTAATTGCATATGGAGAACAGAGAAAATCATCACTGATTGAATGAAAAATACTCAATTTTTAAAAAAAATTCTACTCACAGCTGCCCTCAAATTCTAAACACTACAGACCTATTTGATCTCCATACTTCTATATCAACATTTGTTCTGTTATTTCTTGTTTGAGATAGCTCAATGAAGAAAATGGTTAATGCGAGGTGATTTTGTTTTCTTTGATGGAAGTAGCTCTGAGAGATCTTTGGAAATTGTGTTGGCATGATTAAAAAGGCTTGGATAAGTGTTAACATTTAGTTAAGAGGAGAGGCTTCAGCTTTTTTTTAGCTCTGCCAGACAAAATGTCAGCGGAGCTTTTGTGATGCTAAGTTGTCCATCATCCATTCATCTGTCCGTCATCAACAGCATGATTAAAAAAGGCTTGGATAAGTGTTAACATTTAGTTAAGAAGAGAGGATTCAGCCTTTTTTAGCTCCGCCAGACAAAATGTCAGCGGAGCTTTTGCGATGCTAAGTTGTCCATCATCTATTCATCTGACCATCCGTCCGTCATCAACATTTTGCTTGTCTGGGTCATAGTTTCTTAATCACTGAATATTTTTTAATGAAACTTTATTATAATACGTAATATCAAAGGACAGTGTGTCGACGAATTATAATATGGTATGTGCCGCTCAAGGTCAAGGTCACAGGCCCTATGATAAGGTGATACTGAGAAAAACTTTGATATTTGTTTGTCCAGGCCATAATTTCTTTACAACTGAATATTAGCTCTGCCTGACAGAAAGTCAATGGAGCTTTTATAATGCCAAGTTGCCCATCGTCCATCACCTGTCCGACCATTGTCAACATTTTGTTTGTTCGGTCCATATAATTTGATCTAATCAGCAGATCTTGTTCAGACTTGGTCAGTTATTGCTCATGACTCAAAGGTGTGTTGCAACATTGATCCAAGGTCATATCATCAAGGTCAAGGTCACAGACAACAAACTTGTATATTGTTATACAGCCCTTGTCAGGTCCGTATAACTTGGTGTGACCGACAGATCTTATTCATAGTTGGTACAAATATTACTCATGACTCAAAGGTGTGTTATGACTTTGATCCAAGGTCATATCAAGGTCAAGGTCACAGGCAGCAAAACTTATTCATAGTTGATACAATTATTTCTTATGACACAAAAGTGTGTTATGACTTTCATCCAAGGTCATACCGTCAAGGTCAAGGTCACAGACAACAAAACTCTGATATTGTTATACAGCACTTGTCTGATTTGTATAACTGAATATGTGTGACAGATCTTTTTCATACTTCACACAATTGTTACCCATAACCTAACCTTGTGTCCTGACTTTGACCAATTGTCATATCATGAAGGTTAAGGTCACAAACAGTAACACATGGATTCTAGTCTTGTGTTCAGCTTCCTCTAAAAGCAGTGACCCTCGGCGGAGATGCCTCATGTATTTATTTCATACAGAATGTTTGTTAAAAATCAGTTTTATACTATTGTTCCTTACTGATACATACATTTTTACATCGAAGTATGGAGTACTTTAAATTAGCAGACTGATATGATTAGCACCTGTTCTGATGTGTAAAATTTTCTAAACTTTGGATTAGGCCTATGTGGGTTGAGCAAACATAAGCTTAAATGTTACTGACAACGTTACTTTTTAAAAAAAAAAATTCACTATTTACAGTTTCTTTTCAAGAATAGTAAATTTCCCTTTTGGAGGGGTCCGGTGCCCAGTCAAATAGTGGTCTGGAAAACTCTTGTAGATTAGTGCTAGGATAAATTTACATGCTCTTTTAGTTGCTTTCAATAGAACCACAGAATGTAGGCTGGTTCATTTAGGGTAAGTGTTATTGTTTTGTTTGAACCTCATTTTTTTTTTATTAGATTTGGCAAGCATGTTATAGAGTTTATATTAATGCCTCTCCTTGGCCTAGAGGCATGGTTTGTGGGATGATCTTTATCACTTCTCGAATACTTACAAAGGATCATTAGTCAGAGTATTCTTTTTCTGCATAAGGAACTGGCATTTTACATCCCCATCTGATATAATAATAATTCTTTGGCATGCCGCTGATTTGCCACGGTCCTCTATTGAAGAAGCCTACATCAGCCCAATCACCCATCTAGTTACCCCCCTGTCCCTTCTAATCTCCCGGCATTCTGATACAAACTTTTTTATCATTTCCCCACTGGCGCTTTCTCAATCTCCCCCAACTATGATATTGACCCTTTCCCTCATATTCTCCAACTTTCCTCCACTTATCACTCTTGCTTCCTTTCCCATTCTTCCATTAATGTTTCAAGAAAGCTTATTTTTCTAAGCAAATATTTAGGGAATTCTAAAATGAATTTTCCAGAGTTTCCATTACCCCTAATCGTAACCCTTTACCAAACGAATCGCCCACATCCGCCCGCGTAATATGGATAAAGAGTTAATCTGCACATTCGGCACCCTCTTTCCTCATCTTTTCTGGCTTTTCCTCTCAATTCGAGTGACTTTGATCTCACTTTGACAAGAATGGATTGTTCTGAGAGCATCAACACCACAATTAATTTAAAGCTGCCAGAGTGTTCAGACACCTCAAGAACTTCCCCTACTGATTATCAGGCATAAGAGACCAGTGCACTTATCCACTCAGCCAGGACATTCTTGTTTCATTATAAAATTTCCTGTCAATAGAGGCCTATGTGTAAAAACATACACTGGAACTCTGTTGTTCCAAGAATGAGCAAATATATTCAGTTAACTGTTGTATTCTATTAACCCTCTACTTTACACAAAAGCAGACGACACTTGCAAACAAAATTCTTGAATAACTAAGATTTATCATTATTTGCGTCAAAAGCATAGATTATGCCCCCTCAATGGAACAAGATCAATGAGCTCAGAAGCTATGATTTTGAGAAAAAAAAAAGAAAACTGAATGATGATTTTTGTGAAAAGCACTGGCCGGTTTTGGCCATTACACTGGGTAAAGGGTTAACAAGAATTTATTCATGTTGCTTCTTTCTTGGATAAATTTTGTATTTTTTAGATCACCTTGACGAAGTCAAGCTGAGCTTATCTAATCGATCTTGTCCGTCCATCAACACTATATTTTGGACTTTTCCCCCCAAACCACTGGGCCAATTCAAGTGAAAGTTTGTGCGAGTGATGGTCCCAAAGGGGCATTGCATTTTTGTTCAACTCAACATGCCCAGCCGCATAGGGAAGGAGTGGGGGAAAATGCTCCAAAATATTTTAAAAGCCTTCTTCTCATGAACCAGTGGGAACAATGACTTCATATTTGGTATGGAACTTCCTTTTGAAGTGGAGAATGAAATTTGCTCAAACGAAGTTCGTGGAGCAATATTTGTTTTTGTAATGGGAGGGGCAAGATTTTTGGTCCTACCCAAAATTTCTATTTTCTGAACTGATGGTCCGATTTGAACCAAATTTGGTATGTGGAACTATTGGGTCATAAGTACCTGACTCACGCAAAAAAAAAAAAAAATTCTGTATCCCCAGGAGCTAAAAATTGAAATATTTTCAAATGCCCATATTTCCCAAACAACACAGAACAGAGAACTGTTATTTGGTATGAAGCATCCTTAGGACCAGTAGAATTGAATGGTAAAAAAATTACCAATGGTTATCTCAGGGTGTACAGTAGGGGGGCATCGAAGAAATTCTGAGTCAGCATATTTGAAAAAAAAAAAAGAAAAAAGGTTCTCCAGAAACAATCGTCAGAATCTTGATATTTGGTATTCAGCATCCACAGAGTGGTCAGATACAAGTTTGTTAAAATGAAGCCCCTTGGTTCATATTTGGGCTCAATACAGGAGAATCTTTTAATGTTTAGCATACATCATTGTTATGAGGGTCAGATTCAAGATTGTTCAACCAAGTCCCAAGGTTCCTATGGAAGCCATATTTTATGGTGAAATTGGGGGATAATTTTTAAAAAATTAAAGAAGCACATTTGGCCACAAATTGTTCTCAGGAAATATTATTGTATTATCAGTTCTGGTACAAATACGGTATCAGTAGTGGTGCCTGCTGTCAACTCTATGAGTTGATTTAATATATTTTTCGTGTTCTATACTTCCCATCCTTCATTTTGAAATATAGTTTGTGTTATGCAATTTGAATTTAAGGAATATCAGAGGTGGGAATTTCAAAATAAACAAAATTCCATTCCTTATATAGCACCTTAAAATAAAATAACAGCTGTATTCTAGAAACATTGAAGTACATGCTCGAAGAAATCTTTTCCTTATTCTTGAAAGTAATAAAGAGTGAGACCAAATGTTACGAATGGAGTGCTCACTGATTGAAGGCAGACATTTTCTTTTGTTTATGTTTTGATTTGGGGAAGTTCAAAACAGGTAAAGTTGGAAGAAGTATGGAAGGACAAAATAGTGTCTCCCCATATAAAGATGTATGTGTCACTGTGATGGTTTGGAAAGAAACTATGATATTCTCCTGTGTAGAATGCACTGCAAAGTCGTACAGTGTAAGTTAGCTGAACAAATATATTTACAGACCCCTTGCACTGTAACCCCTTTTATCCCATGCATCAATTTGATAGTGATTAAATTGTTAAATCTGTCTGGTTTATCAATAAGTAACATAGGTTTTACTCTTGGACACCAATATACTCATGCTATCTGTTGGAGAAGAAATAAGAGTAACTGTAACTCTTCACTGCAATAAACCATCAAATGTACATAAAAGTACATTGTTATTCAAAACACATCAAATTAACCTTACATAACCATTATTGCCTGTACTCTTTTTCAAAAGAGGCTTATTGGCATATTGAGATCAGGAGGGCACATCCAGTAGATCTCCCATTCATAGGTGTTCACATATTTTTTCAAGAACGCAGTATGCAAAGAAATCCCCCAAAAGCCATGAGAGAGCTCCATTTGCTAAAACATTTTCCCGGAAAGGGCAGAATGCCCACTCCCTTGTATGCCTGTACCTTCGGCACTCATGGCATATGCCTTTTTCATCAAAATTTAACACTTTTTGAAAAATCCTGGTGACACACATGCTCCAAACACTATCAAACAGGCAACCCTCTAAATAAATGTATCTGCAAAAATCATATTACACTGCAAAACATTCTTTTTAGACTTTAAGTTCTGAACCTTTCATGCTTCTTACTTCCAAATATAACACTTAATTTACCGATTAATGGGTGAATAGAAAAACCTTGCTATAATCAACATGTTGAGCTCCAGAAGCCTCAATAATAGCTCTGATAAAAATGCCAAACACCACATTGGTGGCATTACAGAATATTCATTAGCTTGTTGCCTGATAAGTAATAGGAACAAAATATTCACCAACATTATTTTGTTGCAATTAACTGGAAGGTGCCAGCAGGCACTTTCCAACAAATAGTAACCAATCAACTAGTTATGAACAACATTTTTTAAGTCAAAAGAGTGAAAAAGGACCATAACTCTGGAAAAAATGTGTGGAAGAAACGCACGTTACACAGGTATCGTTTCCCCATGATGCTCGTTCACAACACCAAATATCATTCAAATTGGAGTAGCAGTGGTTGAGATACAAGGAAAACTGTTGGTACAGATGGGTGGAGATCTCCACGGCACTAGATACGCCTTTCACTTTTCAAGTCGGGGGCATAATAATCACAACACACCCACCTTTTCAATTCATAATTTCCAGTGCTGGAAATTAACAAAATTCATGGGTGCAGTTTTCAGCTACTGTGAAATCAGTGATGGGAGTAAATTGCACCCGTAAAATGTTAGTTCATGAATTTTGAGGGAATATTGCCACCAAACACCAGAAACTTTAAATGTATAAGGAGCTGCTGAACTATGACTTTGTGTTCCACAATATTTTTCAATAAGTGTATTTTTTATCTCCTGTCAAATAGAAAACACTGGTGATGGGAGCAAATGTACCCATCTCATTTCCAGGACTGAATTTTAGTGCAATGAACAGAATTATCAATTTAAATTAATTTATAGATGATGGGAAAATATTTGGCTTCTATCACCCTCTCATACTATCACCACAAACATCTGCAGACACTGTGATGCTGACAAACGAAAATGAATGCAAGTGGTCTGGTGTGTCAGGTTACAAAGCAACTCGGCATGGATAATGAAGAAATTGGGAATATTTCGGGTATTTCATTTGTTCAAATTTCAAATACGGGTAGTTTTGAATGTGGATTCGATAATTCGTTTGGGTTTTGACTATCACGGTCACACTGACCGCTGTTATGTTTATTATGATATGCAAATTGCGAGACAGTTTCTGGAAAAGGAGATTTGTCAATTTGTCAGTCTAAAATGATGACAAAAGACACTGATTGACGCTCATGTTGGTATGGTTATTTGTGAGAAAAAACTAAATTCACAGCATCGTCCAATCGAACCTTATTTAAAAGTGCGAATGCATCATTTTCAACCCACCTTCCATCAGTCCTTTGCAGACATCAACACAATCGCGGCAGAGATCCATGGTTACTTGGAAGTAAATATCTTCACCGCATTAGGGGAAATCAACACGCTCAATATACCGGTAGTTCTAGATCACTTGGAATATACTTTGAGAAAAAAAGTGATTTCTGAAGCATTCGGCTTACTTTTTATGAATATTGCTTTATTATATTGCCTTTCCTTATTTCTATTATCTGTTTCTGAGGCATTGGGGAAAATGTCAACAAACTGACCAAAGTTAGGTTGGACAACCCCTTAACTGAAAATATATGTTTTTATTTTCGGAATTCACATTGAAAAAAAATAAAAGTATTTTAAATATTAAATGTATATTACTGTATAATAATAAAAATAATGTTTTATATACTTGGGCTAATATATACGATATATACGAATATATATAATATAAGATATTATTATGCCCCACGTTTGTAACATCAGCCGTGATTGGTTAATATGACACCTTCTAAAAGTCATAGTACTGGAGTTTTGGGGCAAAACACGGGTACTATCGGAACGTTTTTCCCTGGAGACAAGAGAACGAAGAAAATGTAAGCGCCACTTCCATTGATCAGCGTCGAATTTCTCAACACCAAACGCTGGCTCTGTGTCCATTTAGCTTTTTCAACACCGGTAGACACAAACTTACCAACAAATATATCACCTTCAGTGGGTGTGTTTTCAATTTTAACTGCAAACAATGCATTCAAAAGAATCAGAAATATTAAAAAACTCACTCACGTGTTGTTCACCACTTCAGTGAATCCTGAATATGAGTGTCAGTTATGACTAATGTCTCACTCCGCTTAATTCTATCAAACTGTTGTCCGAGAAACATGAATTTATATTCCATTAATTTAAATCACTTTTCACATAAGCATTAACAATGAATTATAACACGAACAGCATGATGCAGTTGTTAACATACGCATTTGTTGATAAAGAAACTCCCAAAGCGACGGCACTTGTGACAAGTCATTTTCGAAGAGACGTCATTCGTTCGAAATGACGTCATGTTTTTGGATTCGACTACATTGTTGTTACAAGATCGATGGCTTGTTGCAGTTAACGCTTAACAATGAAAGTCATATTTTGTTCGGCATAATAAAATAATTAGAACGATTCTTTTCATGTTCTATCGGTCGATAGTACCTGAGTTTGTGTGATTTCTGAAATAATTATTTCAGAAATCACACAAACTCAGGTACTATCGACCGATAGAACATGAAAAGAAACGTTCTAATATTATAATAATAAAGGAGCAACTGGACATAAGCTTTCGATAATTTAACTCTTTACCTTACACAAATAGAAAATGACACTTGCAAAATAAATTCTTCAATAATGAAAAATTTTCAAAAACATAGCTTGCATCAAACTTGTTTCGCTGATGCTGAGTTTATTATTTTTTACAAATGATTGTTTGCATTACAGTGCAACCCTGTTAATTGAATAGCCACTTTGCCTGTGAAAATTATCCCTTTACCAGGAATATTCAATTAACATAAATTTAGTCATTTTCTCTGCAAGAGAGGTGTTTAAGCATAAGAAATTCAGTGATTGTCAGAGTAATTCATTGGAAGGTCATACAATTTTTTATTCAATTAACAGGAGTTTACTCTATGAGCTGTATTCATTTAACAGGTCAAATTTGTACTGAAGGTATTGAAAGTGGTTTGGTATTTGCAAATTATATTCAATTTACAGGGTTATTCAATTAAGAAATATCCAATTAAGCGGGCCCCAATGTACCAGATATGAGGGTATCAAAATTTATTATTTCAAATATTATTTTTTAATTTTTAAAAAAAATTTCAACAAAACCATATCATGTGAACCCTCATTGGAATGAGCTTGACATGCTCATTCCATATGATACAGTTTCCTTGAAATTTCTTGAAAATTTTTTTTTTTTCAACTACTCAATTTCTAAATTACGTGGGCGAATAGGGCAGATTTAGTAGGTAAAGGGTTAATGGAAAGATGACATTGATAAGAGGGCATGAAGAAGAAAAGAAGACAGCTTGCTGTGAGCTTTGTCAAATAAGATTGAATGCATTGAAGTCCTAGCTGCATTATGGAAAAATATTTTCTTCTTGAAATTTTATTTCAACTTATTTCAACAGTATGCAGTGGGTTAAAACAAGTTTGTCTTAATGGCAAAGGGTTTTTAACCCTTACGGGCCTAATTCTTACTTTAGTCACATTTTTTACAACAGAACAGGTGCCCCTACATGCAATCTTCGGGTTAACTCACAAGTTATATTCTTAAGCACCTTGACAGGTGTTTTTAGGCAAGTCTTGGCTGCCTATATCAAGACTTGCTAAAACTAGAAGGGGAATCAGTACCCCGTGGCTCACCAACAGGTGGCCAATGTAAAGGGGTGGCTGGAGTAAAAAAAAAAAAAAGTCCAATACCTGCACACAAAAGTCCAAAATTAAAGTAAATAAGCAGCTAAAGGGTTAAATAATATAATAATAGCCCCAAGAAGCATGCTAGCATAAAATAGGAACCATGGCAATATGCTACAAGGTAAGTCTCCACTCTGAAGAAATGAAAGACAAACCTCAAAACCTGCACATAAAAGTAAAAAAACAAAGTATCACATTTGTTTCAATGGGTTAAAATTGAGAAAAATACCCTGATAATGTGTCACAGTAACCACCATGACAATATGCCAGTAAGGTGAAACTCTACCTGAAAAATATCCACTTGGAAGAAAAGAAAGAAAAACCTCAAAACCTGCACATAAAAGTCAGAAAAGTATCACATTTGTTTCAAAGGGTTAAAATTTAGAAAAATACCCTGAAAATGTTACAGTAACCACCATGGCAATAAGCCAGTGAGGTAAAACTCCACTTAAAAAAAATATCAAAACCTGTACACAAAAGTCAAAAACCTGCACACAAAAGTCAAAAACCTGCACACAAAAGTGCAAAATTAAAGTAAATAAGCAGCTAAAGGGTTAAATAATATAATACTAGCCCCAAGAAGCATTCTAACATAAAACTGGAACCATGGCAATATACTGCAAGGTAAATTACTCCTTGGAAGAAATGAAAGACAAATATCAAAACCAGCACACAAAAGTCAAAAACCTGTACACAAAAGTCCAAATTCAAGTAACTAAGCATGGAAAGGGTTGAATAATATATTACTCTCCCTGAAAAGCATGCTGACATAAAAAAAATCGCGACATCGACGCCGTAGCTGCGACGGGTGGTGCAATCTCACAAAATTCTAAGTCTATCAAGGGCCATAACTCCAAGAAAAATATTTGGAACAACACATGCATTGAACAGTGGCTAGACACCAATAAGATACACTTACATGCCAAATATAAAGTCATTCCATCAAGTATTTCAAAAGTTATTGAGTTTTGAAACTCGTTGGTCACAGACAGACTGACAGACCGACCGACCGACAGACAGACCGACATTGCCACTTATAGAGCTGCTAGTCGCAGCTAAAAAAATATCAAAACCTGCTCACAAAAGTTCAAAATGTATGAATCAGAACGCCGACGGCGACATGAGGGCTATGTCATAGGCTCACACAACTATCGTTGGTGAGTCAAAAACAGCAGCAAAGTCACAGGATGTAGACTGTCAGAGTGTGGCAAAAATATGTAAAAATCTCTTGACCCTTAAGAGTTAGGGGCGATACGCAAAAGGTTTAGAGAACTACGCCTCTCATAACTCTCAGTGGGGTTCTTTTGATTTTCTGGGGAGAGAGTTTTGTTGGTGGAGGAAGCTGGAGATAACTGAAACATTAACAATTATGACATGATGCATAAACAAAGTGTGACATCACTACTTCTTAGCCATGTAGAGATATGTACTCAAGATTTCTACAACTTGCTTAGGTAGTGCACTGCTAATACCTACACAGTCACATTATCTAATCTACAAAGTAAAACCTAACTTTTACTCTCACACTACAATAACTTATAAAAATTACCTTATAGGGAGTGGGATTCAGAGCTCTCTTGTGATCCTGCCGCAAACAGTTCAAAGATTTGATGGCTTTTGATCTCAGTTCACTAAGTGATAACATAGGTTGAACAATCTGAAAAAAAATAATATTGTCACAGTAAAAAATTTTGTTTCCTGACAGAATGAAACCCGCTTTGATTGGCTGAAAAGAGTGGCGTAAATAATGCATAATAGTTTGTACAGAACAGCCCACTTAATTGGATATCTGTAAATTGTATAACCCTGTTAACTGAATATAATTTGCAAACAAACAAACCATTTACCATAACTTCTGTACAAATTTCACCTGTTAATTGCTTAGAGGTGAAAGTTAAATTGAATTATTTATTGGGTTTGAGGTCACATGTTTCTACACAATGGCTAAGCATGACAGCAACATGGATATCAGGTCAAGTCCAGCCAATCATTTATACCCATGCTGCCTATTTTAAAGGACTTCCATCCCAAGCATTAGTTACTGGGTCCTATTTTACCAGTAAAACAGAGCTTGTTTTCCATATTAACCAAGTCTCTGCTTCTCTTTCTGGGGGAAGATTAAATTGAACTAGAGGTAATGTGAGCAAACTCACAAAGTGATACCCTCCCCCCTCCCCCATCACGCCTGAAATGTATAAGTTAGATTATCTCCCCTTGGAAATGTCAGAACGGAATTATATTGCTTCATCCACATCTCCATATGGAGTTCTTCCATTGTGTAAAGTTTCATGAAAATTCTTCAAACGGTTTAGGAGGAGTTGTGCTTACAAGGATGGACAGACGTTTAAGTTAGATTATCTCCCCTTGGAAATGTCAGAACAGATTTATATTGCTTCATGCACATCTTCATATTGAGTTCTTCCATTGTGTTAAGTTTCATGAAAATTCTTCAAACGGTTTAGGAGGAGTTGCGCTTACAAGGATGGACAGACAGTATAAGTTAGATTATCTCCCCTTGGAAATGTCCGAACGGAATTATATTGCTTCATGCACATCTTCATATGGAGTTCTTCCATTGTGTAAAATTTCATGAAAATTCTTCAAACGGTTTAGAAGGAGTTGCGCTTATAAGGATGGACAGACAGTGTAAGTTAGATTATCTGCCCTTGGAAATGTCAGAACGGAATTATAATGCTTCATGCACATCTGCATATGGAGTTCTTCCATTGCGTAAAGTTTCATGAAAATTCTTCAAACGGTTTAGGAGGAGTTGCACTTACAAGGATGGACAGACAGACAGACGGACAGACAGGGTGATTCCCATATACCCCCCCCCCAAACTTTGTTTGCGGGGGGTATAATAAAAAATTGTGTGATCTGCCAAAGAATTACTCTTGACGACCATTGTATTCCCAATTCTAGACCTATTTTGCCTCAGTAAATATAATATAGGCATTTAATCTATTACATCTCATTTGACAGATGTCTATGAGCTCTGTCAAACAAGATGTAAGAGAATAAATGCCAAGTTTATCACAAGAACATGAAAAATGACCTAATTCCTGTTAAGTGAATACTCCTGATAACTGACTTTTCACTGGCAAAATGGCCATTCAATTAACAGGCTTCAGTGTATTGTGCATGACAGGCTTTCATATCTGAATATTACAGTCATTTACAATGATTCTGGCATTTTACCATTCTAAAATATAGTTAGCACTGTTACAGTTAAGACATTCTGCATCACTGAACACAAATATGCCCTCCATTCAGGACCCTTACTGTTGCATGTTCAAATTCTTTGGGCTGCTGAGCACAAATGTATCTCAGAGATGGTTGTTTATAAATTGTGGTGATAACTAGCATACATTATAATTACTGCCAACAAAGATTGAGAATGTTCGATGAACTGTGGCAATAGTTTGCTCTATGGCTTACTCTCAACACAATATAATTTAACTTTCTTTATTGGTAACCAGGGGGTGCGCTGGCACAGTGATTAAGGTATTGGACTCCAAACCAAAAGGTTCACAGTTCAATTCCCTCGAGGGGGTAACTGTTTTGTGTCCTCAGGTGACCCACTTAATCCCAACTTCCTACATGGGGGCATGGTGGCGCTGTGTACTAAGGCTGTGTCTTCAAGCATTTGATTTGCATGCATGTGATTGGTCGAGGTGAGATTTCCATAACTTGATGAATGTTTTTCGTATCGTATGAATATTTTTGCTTTGTTGATGATCATTTGTGAAAAACAATGCAGGTGTGCCTAACAGTGCAATTAAACTGTAACTGCTGCTGATTGGTTTTTAGTTTGTATTCATGTGGATTGTTCATTGCTAGTTTGTTCATGCTAGTTTCCTCTTGTGTATTCACAGCCAAGTTTATTAGCCTAGGTTGAAAATAATAAAACTGTTGTCCACACAAAAGTTAATACGACTGTGATGGTATAAATGGAGGAGATTTCAGCCATGTAAGTGTAAATTATAATACAGGCAAACACTCTAAATTAAATTATAACAATTGAAATGAATTATCTGGTGCTTTATTAATTTAACAGAGTATGAATGTGGGATGGGTGTGTTAAGTTTTGTATTATGTGCTATGCACTTTGTCCAACACATGCCCATCCCACATTTATACTCTGATAAAGTAGCACATAATTCATTTCAATTCTTATATGACCACCTCTCGGGACTGGATGTCGAAGTAATGCGCTAACTTGATAATTTTAGAAAACACAATGGCTCTTCCCCAAAAATAAGTAAAAATAAAAATAATCTTCTAAAGCAGCAAATTAAAGTACCAATGTTATTTGGTGAAATTTCAACATAACAACATTGTGTATGTACGTCGAAAGTAATTCATGCATTTTTAAATGTAAACTGTAAGACTGGCTAAAGGAAGAATGTTGAAACACAAATGCAGTAAGTTCAGAGATTATTGTAAATGGCAACTTTTTTCACAGAAATGAATGCTAATCAATAGCTCTTATCTAAAGGTCTCGCCTAATGAGAACACCAAGTTCAAAAACAATCCCCTGATAAATGTGGCCTGTAGACCATGTCACAGAAGAATGTTGATGCAAAAATGCAATAAATTCAAAGATTTTTACTAACAACAAAAGTTTTTGATGGAAATGAAAAGAAAATCGATAGCTCCTATCTTTGTCACCCTGCATAAGCATACAAAGTTTCAAGACAACCTGATAATGAATGCTCCTTCTGAGGCATGCCAAAGGAAGATGTTAATGCACAAATACAGTAAGTTTGAAGGTCATTGCTTGAGGCAATGTTTTTTTCTCTCTTTTTATGGAAATTCATAAATATACCCTGCAGAGAGTGAAAAAGGGATAAGTTGCAGCACAAATGCAGCAAGTTCAAAGGCTGGTGATAATGACAATAATTTTTTATGGAAATGAAAAAAAATCAATAGCTCACATCTAGAGGTCACCCCGAACACACATAGCAAGTTTCAAAGTGATCTGATCATAAATGTGCCCTAAAGGGTGTGCCAAAGGGAAATATTGAAGTCTGACTAAATTAAGTTCAAAGGTTGTTGCCTGTGGCAACATTTTTTGAAAGAAATTGAAGAAAATCGATAACTCCCATATAGATATCACCCCACACAAGCACACCAAGTTTCCAAGTGATCCAATCATAAATGTGCCCTGCAGGGTGTGTCAAAGGGAAATATTGATGCATAACTGCACCAAGTTTTTACTAAGTTCATCAGAGGTCATTGCCAATGGCAACAATTTTTGACGGAAATGGAAGAAAGTTAAAAAATTTATAGTAAGGCCATACAAAGTGGATTTCTGTTTCTCAGGCCATTTTTTCCAAAAAAGAATGTGGGTGGGCAGTCTTTTTTTTTTTCTTTTTATTTTCTCCCCAAGAGGTTGTTTGTGGTAATTCGACCCCCTCCCAAATGCCTGCTGGACCACGCAAAATTTCGCAAATATATTGGTTATTCACCATTGGGGTGTTGGATCATAAATGAAGTGGGGTTTGAATGTTTGTTTTTCCAGTGAAACGTGAAAGTTAAAAAATTTATAGTAATTTATATATTTTTTATACTTACCAATGACCCAGACTTAGCTGGTGCCAACTCTAAAATATTTAGGGCCAAACGCAAATTTTACCCCCCCAATCCCCAAAATTTGCATCTAAAACTGAAAATTACATGTCCTATATGGTCCTCCATACTTTTACTCCACTGCGCATGCGCAGTGTCAAGGAGGTCTCGAAATTGCCACCAAAAGTCATTCTTACAACTAATGCCTGGTAAGCGTTATGTACTCATCGGGGAGGAATGAGTTCCCAACTCATGGGAGGGCCATCCCCATCTGGGTCATTGGTAAGTATAAAAAATATATAAATTACTATAAATTTTTTAACATTTTTATACTGTACCAATGACCCAGACTTAGCTGAATAGTAAAAAGGTTGGAGGGCCTAGGACATAAGGAAAATCCAATAGACTCAATTAGCTATAACAGTAATATTTTTTAAGGAAAGCCAATAAATACAGGAGTCTAGAGAAATGAGACTCTAGATACTCATTTAAAAGTGTTCGAGGATTGTATATTAACGCTCAATTTATCACGTGATATATACTAATGCTTCACACCAATCAACACTTAAAAAATATTACGCAGAAGAGTAAACATAGGCTTAACCCTAAAAACATATCGGAACCGACACGGAAATACTAAGTCCAAGGGAGGTATTCCCTTCTCATTCTGAGTAAAAAATAGCGGACCTAAACAATGTAGATCTGCAAAAAAGACTCAATATTCTCAGATACAAAATCGTGAAAATGGAGGGCTAACACTAATATGCAGCCCTCATTAAATCTGTAATAACAATATTAATAGCTTAAGCCGATAAAGTAGAAGAACTCTTACTTCATGAGCTTAAACTAAAACACAGACTGCTGAATAATCATAAGCAGAATTGACTGTAGAGTGAATCCATCTGACCACAGAATGGACCGAAATGTGGAGGAAGCTTCCACGGCATGTCCCACAACAGACGCCTGAGTAAATTAGTCCACAGTCTTTGTGGAGCTAGAGAAGCTACCAACAGAATTTGCATTGAATAATTACACTAGAGCAAAATCTGCTGAATCAACAGCGCTGGAAGATACGGATATCTTATTATTCCGACTAACAAGATCGATAGAGCGTTTATTGCAAACGCTTGAAGATCTAAACCTAATGACACATACGTCTGCAACTGATTGTTGAGATGCGTCGCGAATAAGTCGATCATTGGCCGCTCACCTTGGCAGCAATCTGATTGAAAACTCGTTTGTTGAAAGCCGATTCTGGCACCAAACGGCCCCTCCACGAAGGGAGTCTGTTAATACGTTCAGACGACCCGGAAGATGACAGACTGATAGAAGAACTTGATGTTCTAGTAGCAACCGAAAGATTCATTCCGTTAACATGAATAACAGGATGGAATGAGTGCCTCCATAATTCCGAAAATACGCTAATACCGTCGAGTTGTCAGACAGAATTAGCATATGAACATTCTGAATTACGTTATCCAATAACGTAGCGCAAGCCAAAATGACATCATACTTGATGTTTGAGTGCTTGATAAGGAACTACGCAATCAAAAGACCCTGGCACTTCAATCCGTTGGGCTCAATGAAAATGACCCAACCTGTTTACTGGCATCCGTCAAGACTGTAAAACTCGGATCCGGCAGTTGCAGTGGAACTACCTGAGTTAAGCCCAGAAAACTTGCCCAAGTCTGAATCTCTCATTCACTTGATTGACAAGACGATGTCCGTATCGAGCGAAAGAATCTTCACCCTCCAATACTGAATTAAAGAAATTTGGAGAGAACCAATGCGTAACCGCCCCATTGGAATAAAATCGCAGCAGTCCCGCCTAAACGTATCAGACTCATAAGATCTCTCGCTGAGACTTTGTCTGAGCGAAGACAATAGTGAGCATAACAACTGAATAATTTCGTTCTGGGCAACGGCAGACGAACGAAAAAGTTGTGCGTTACGAAGCTCATCCCCCAGTGGGTGAATGACTTGGATGATACCAGATCCGACTTCTCCTCGTTTACTTAAGAAACCGAGACGTTGGAGCAATAGAAGCAGATTCTGCACATAGTTCTGAAGCGTTAACTCATTGCCGTACCTGTATGAATGTCGTCCAGGTAGGCCGACGTTATCACAGACGAATAAGTTCAGAAATGAGTCATTACTGAGTCCGTTATTCGAGTGAAGGCCCAGGCCCAGGGGGGGCTAGATTCAGACTGAAGCATATTGCTCGGAACTGATATACGACTCCTATGATAAGGAAGCGAAGATACTTTCTGACGCCTGACATACCATGGCGTGAAAGTACGCCTCTTGAGATCTATGCATGTAGCATAACTGTAAACCCGAATACTCGCTCTGACCGATCGGGTGGACTCCATATATAAACTTGGAGCCACGATCAGCTTGTTTATGTAGTTCCGAATAATGAGTGAACGGAATGAGCCGTCTGGTTTTTGGAACCAGAAAAGGATGGTTGTAGAAACCTGGAAATTCCTGGATTTCTACAATCTCCATCGCGATCATTCCAGAAGAGACTAGACTTCTGATGGAAGCGAGCCTCTATCCTACTGACTTGGCGGAAGCTGAGTCCATCTTGGACTCCGAGCTGACAGAGGATTTCGTTTGAGGAACAATTAGTCCTTTCGAAATCACCCCTTGAATCCAAGGGACGTCCGTAATCTATTCCCAAATAATTGAGAAACTCGACAGTCTACCGCTTACGAGTACACGATAGAGGTTAAAACCATTACCTCCTGGTTCTGCGAGGCTTGCGGAAGGAGAAGCCATGTCCTCCACGGTCCACACCTCGCCCCATCGACCTAGGGACGTTTGACCATAATTACGGCCTGTATATGAGTCGCTGCCCTCACGGTCTCTAGAATAAGACCTAGAGGACGCATAGGAACCTTTATAGGAACTTCCCTTGGACGTATTCGTCCCAGAAGGGCCTGTCCTACTCTTCTCTGCTGAATCCGACTACATGGAAGCGAATTTTAATAGCAGAGAGTCTAAAGCTTTCTTAGTTAACTGATCATAGACTGCGGAAAGCTTGCCGTCGAAGAAAACTCTCAGGAGACCGGAGCAACTCTGAGAGAGTTTTTCACCTTACTATCTACACGCGTGGATGTAGCCAGGGTCACGTCACGTCTAACCAACTCCATATTGCCACTAAAGGATGGAGTTTTATGTGAGGCCCTTGAAAGAACTCTTAAGGAGATTGAGCATCCTAGAATTCTTTTTGCTTGCGACGTAATGATAACGTTCTGGTAAGATGATCTGCGTACGATGAAGCGTCTAAGCTAATATTGTTATTTCCAACATCGGGTTGGAATAGACATAGACGACAGTAAAAAAACAATACTAGGTCCTAACCTGGTCGTCTAGACACAGAGAACTCTCAGAATGCTCTGTCCTGCCGTTTCAAAATATTCATTGAATTGATGAAAGGCAGATCTACAGCATATTGCCGATAAGAAACCTGACCTGCCCATTTAGGTAGCAAATTAAATAATATAGCGTCATTCAACAGATCAAACGTCCATGAGACATATCTGGACATGTCGGAAACTGAAGGATGATGTCCCTAAACCAATTAAGAATTCTGTGTCCAATGGCGCTATCAGTCTCTTATCCGGCAACGCAGCATTTTGGTTCGGAGGAACGCCAGATGACAATGCCGGATGCACTCTACGGCAATTATGTTGTTCCGAAAAGGGAAAATACAAGTCATCCATATCCCTTTCGCCATCCTGTCGGACCACTTGTAAATCTTGGTCGTCCGTGTCTGAACCTGCAGCGGTACCTGCAACGTACCAACCCAGTTTCCTCGGATATTTCCTGATCCGACAGAGTTACTGTCGGTTGCTGGGATGCTGCGATAATTGTGCTATCTGCGATAGCATGTCCGTAACAGAGGCCTGTGGAGCTGCGGTCTTATAGGATTTAGCCGCTGGAAGCTCCTTGGACGTTCACTCTTGCATACATCTAATATGTGAATGTCCGGAGTATGAAGGCCTCGTATCCTTGGCTACCGGATGGCGTGACCTGGTCGCCGTATAATCCCTGGTCGGCGATGTTGGTTGAATATCACAGGTCACGTAGCCAAGGTGCGGTCGCGAGTGCTGCCGTGAGGATGAGGAAGCCGGAAGAGCAGTCTCTCCGGACTGTCTATATAACGGAGCGTCCCGAACGGTGGACGTATGCTCCGACTGAGCAACGTTTTGTACCACAACATCTGGGCTCAGATGTTGTAATACGAGAGAGGAACCTCTCTCGCTCGCAGCCCGATGGACCTGGATGAGCTAGGAACTGGACTAATAGGCTTCCTCCGTACCATCCTCGTATCCGTCATCACTGGGTGTGCACATTGTATTTTATAGTGCTTGCATCACCCAAATCTCCTTCTTGGACCGCAACGGACAAACCCGGGTGCTGAGCCATTCGGTGAATGGTCGCGACACCGGGTGAGCTAGCGGACGCCAATGCCGTCGATCCTACTTGGGACCTCTTAGGCAATTGACGTATCTGTATGAGCACTTTACCGCTATCTCTTCATTTGACTGTGACAACAGAAGCACACTTACAAAGACTTTATGGTAACAATACCTAGTTCATGTTACCCTATGAGACCTGTGGAGCCGCAGTCCTACGTCAAATATCCGCTGCGAGCTCCCGGGACGTTCTTTCCTGCATTTATATAATATGCGAACGTCCCGACTGGAAAGGTCTCGTATCCTTGGCTAGCAGATGAGTGACCTGGTCGACGTGTATTCCTTGGTCGGCGAAGCAGGAGCACCAGGGACGTTCAGTCCTGCATTTATATAATATGCGAACATCCCCTGGAAATCTGTGGTCACATAGCCAAGGTGCAGTCGTGTGTGTTGATGAGGATGAGGAAGCCAATATAGCAGCCGTGTCGGACTGTCATGCAACGGAGGAGCAGGAGGAGTGGACGTAAGCTCCGACAAGCGAACAACATACAACATCGCGGCGCAGATGTTGATGCAAGAGAGAGAGGGGGCCTCTCTCGCTCGCGGTTCGGGGGACCTGAACGAGCTAGCTACCGGACGGACAGGCTTCCTCCGTACTATCCTCGGATCCGTCATTGCTGGGTGTGCACATCTGAAGTTTTATAGTGCTCGCATCACCCAATCTGCTTCCCTGGACCGCAACAGACTAACCCGGGTGCTGTACCATTCTTTCTTGGGGAAGGAAAGCGACATCAGGCGGACTAGCGGGCGACGATGCCTTCGATAGAACTAGCTAACTCCCAGCAATTGTCGTAATACCTTGAGCACTTCCCGCTAGGCCTACTATTGCAACGACGGAGACACACTTATTGAAGACATCACAGAAACATCACTCTGATTTCTGAAAAAGAAACTGATAGTATATAGTGACCCTACGGAGAGAGGCTCGTAATGGACCCCTCACCGCTAATAAAATACCATGACACCCGTCTCCAACGATGTCATATCAATCAACACACACAGAGCAAGAATTAATGCGACTACATTGACTATAAGAAACACAATGAACTTGTGAATTAGAGGAAGATATCCTCGCATTACGTATGAAGAATATTTTTTCCAACCAGAAAAAAAATATTCACCGTCATATTACTCGCACTAACCCTTGAAATAAATATACATATATATTATAATTCATTATAACATTCAAAAGAAAATAATTTTCAAAAAAAAAAAAAAATTTTGAAAAAATTTTCAGAAGAGCCCAAGTTCCCAATGGGAACCTTGAGCCCAAGGATCCCAAAAAAGCCTAAGTGTGGACAAAATTTTTTAATGATTTTGAAAAATTAATGTAACACTTACGGACAATATTAATATATCTTACTATGAACTAAATAAAGCAGAAGACAAGTAATCACTGTCAGAAGTAACAGTTGTCAACAAAAGAAAAAGTGTCAACAAACAGGAAACATGACTCCAGGCACTGAAACAAACATAGCCTGAAATCAGTTACCAATTTAAACACTATCTGATGCAAAACAGAGGCTTCCAGAGAAGAAACTGTAGAACATTACATGGTAGATGCAGATCAAAACGCCTAAACACCCCTGGGGTGAGGACGTAAACATGGGGAAAAAACAGAAAATAATTCTGTTACCAAGCCAAAACTCCCAAGAAATTTTAGTAATAAACATTACAAAAAATAAGCCAAAAGCATGGGAAAATAGCTAGAGGGGAATAAAGGAAGGGGAGAGAGGAAACACTGATTAAACAATGGAACATTCATAGCAAGAATGACCACAACAAGGTCATGTCTCGAAAATAGATAACATAAATAATTTCGTAAAATAATTGTAAGTTACAGCCCTGAACATTTGTTTCCACTGTTTTTTCCTCTCCACCTTCTATTTCCACCATATATCCACCATTTCTCTCATAATTATGCGTCTGGCATCATTTAAACTGAGATTTACAAGCACATGTATATATGTACAATATCAGTCAGTTGTAACTGATGGCCAAACAAAGAATAACTTTTGGCGGCAATTTCGAGACCTCCTTGACACTGCGCATGCGCAGTGGAGTAAAAGTATGGAGGACCATATAGGACATGTAATTTTCAGTTTTAGATGCAAATTTTGGGGATTGGGGGTAAAATTTGCGTTTGGCCTTAAATATTTTAAGAGTTAGCACCAGCTAAGTCTGGGTCATTGGTACAGTATAAAAATATTATGACACAGGACGAAACGCCTCGTGGGTGAAACGTCTTGGGATAAAACGTCTCTGGGACAAACAAATGTCGAAGTGCCAACTTTCACAGATTTATTTTACCCCCTAAAAAATCCTTTCACAACCGGCCTAATAAAATCGAGAATAGCAATTTTTCCCCATTATATTCACAATTATCACAACCCATTTGAACGGACAGTTCATCCATAAATCATATTTTTCAGAAATCTGAAAATGAAATCCAAACAAATGTTTGCATGTTTTTATTAACCAATTCGACCGCACATACCTGCCTATGCGATTTATTTTCAACTATGATTGTTACTTTTATATCAAGCAACGGTTACTTAGTTATCCAATTATCCTGCATCTTAATTGCATTTATTTAAATTAACTGGGAAACTCGTCATGTCGTGTACACTGCCCATATGAACACAGAAATTGAGACCCCACTAATTACACTACGAGGTGGGGTCTCAAAACCCCACCACGTGACTTCAATTTGTCTATAATTAACTTGTGTTTTTGCAAGTGTGGTAATCAGGTTTATTCTTCCACCAAAAATAGTTTCAGTTCATTGTTGTTTAGTGATTGTTAGGTATTGCACTTAAGTATAAATTGAATACATATACTCCGTACATGTTTTTTGATAATAAAACGCATTAATATGGCAGAAAAAACGATCAAAATATGGAGTTTGAATCGTGTTTTTAATCTCGCATGAATATGTCAAACTGTGTGATGGGATGTTTGGCTGACGTCGGTTTATCTTTTGATCTCTCAGTCACCGGCTCTTAATTAGATCAATTTTTTTCACAGTCAGTGAAAAATTACCTTTACTTTTACTTGAAATATTAAAAAGATAGTTCAATATTTGAAAAAGTTATTGAAAGCTATTGCGATTCCGAATGTTGTTCATCAAAATTGATTCAGAACTCGAGGAATTACGAAAAATAAATATTATACCGTACTGAAATCATGGATGTGAGTTGAAAAAATTATAACTTGACCAGCACAAAATATGGAAATTCCCCCCGAAGGTATTTTACCTAACTGTAGCTATTGACGGAGAAAAATCATGTTACCGGTACTGAATTTTGAATAAATTGTGGGTTGGGTAGGAAGAGAATCCGATTTAAGATTTTAAATATTAAGTCCAGAGTGGAATGTTAAAATGTACATGTTGAGAGTGGAATTAACATAAATAAACTACAATTAACGAAAAAGGAATGCTTGTGGTGACCCTGGGACGTTTCAGTCCAACACGCTTCGGAATCCATATACTGAAGCAGCTGTATGCACTAGCAAGGAAAACTGGCCAAGATGGGAGGTGGGGGGAGGGGGGGGGTGCAGATGGGCAAGCAATCGATGATATAGGCCTATTTGCGCGTGTGAGTTTATGGGAGTCTGGGATCCAATTGCCTCGTTTCGGGGATAGGGAGGGAGGGGGGGGGACTATTTATTTCACCTTTAGGAGTGGTATGGATGATTGAATCTTACACTGCCAAGACACTGAAATTTGTGATGTGATGGCTGCACTCAAAAATCAGGGGTGGCACCAGAAAATCTCCGACAGAGGAACTAAAGTCTCCTGCCTGAAAGACCTATTTTAATTTTTGTGGGTTTCAAGACACCAACCAAAAAATTATAATACGAAATTTAGGAGCATGTTTGAGCTAGGGTTATGATGTGTGGTGGTCTGGTTTGTCGATCGGCATGTCATTATTGAAAAATAAACAAAATATTATTTTCTATTGATTTTATTTACATATGGTTATAATTATGATTGCTGAATTAATAAAAAGAAATTGAAAATGTTGATTTGTCTCTTATTTTTTCTCAAGCTTGTCATGTGCAGAGGTGTTAAAACAGATGTTCGTTTGAAGGACAGTTCTGTGCTTTGTCGCATCACTCAAATGTTATTTCACACCTTGTGCAGATGGTAGTTTTATCTACTACATTTAATTAATCACTTCAATCCCGACTACTTTAATGTAGTAGTAGAATATTTTATTTAAGTGTCACATTTCAATACACATACATAATATACTTTGAGTATTTACAAAATATTTATATGAAATCCAGCCTATGAAGGCTTATGAGATACATTTTCATCAAAAGTAGGTCTTTTTGTACAGTAGTTCATAAAATACCCCCCCCCCCCCCCAAAAAAAAAAAGAAACTCCAAAAAACAAAAAACCCAAACCCGAAAAACCAAAACACATGCACGCACACCAACACAGACACACACCCTTGCGGACCCCTCCCCCTCCCCCACACAGAGTAATATGCAGACATACGCCCATATGCACTTGGGTATACTTTCGTGTACTAATTTTCTTTTACTTTTTCTTACTCTCCCCCCCCCCCCCCCCCCCCATCACATATATCTGTCTCTCTCTATCTCTTTCCGACTGAAGTGTATTCTCTCTTAGAATGGCACATTCGCAGATATTTTAATTCGGTATCTCCCTTATACTCACCCGCGTATTTTTACATACACAGGCTTAGCTATTATTATTTATTATTTATTAGGGTTTAACGACACATTAACAGTCAGGGTCACATCATGTCGGTGACAGTTTTACGGGTGGAGGAAGCCGGAGTACCCGGAGAGAACCACAGAGCAACGACGAGCAGCTGTCAGCTCCCCAACATCGTAACTCTGAACTCTGCACCGTGGCACAGGCAGGGTTAGATTGGTTGAAGACATGTGTACCATCGACGTACAGTACGCCTTAGTACACATCGTCATCGTGCCCCCATGTAGGCAATCGGGGTTAAGTGCCTTGCCCAAGGACATAACGCGGGCGGCACGAATCAGTCGCTGAAATGGTCACCCATCCAACTACTAACCGCACTCGACGTTGCTTAACTTCGGTGATCTGACGAGAACCGGTTACTGCGACACCACCGCCCCCCCCCCCCCCCCCCCCACCCGGCTTAGCTATTTCAATTGATAATACAAATAACAACAATGTAGAGGAACATTGAAAAAAAAATCTGCAAATGCAAAGAGTACAAAAGTATGTACAAACCCCTACAGAATTGGATGAAGGATTTTTGTTTCGGTATGCAAATATCTTCCGTCCAACCCCCCCCTCCCACCTCCCCCCCCCCCCCCCCCCTGTGAAATAATCATTAGTTTCAGTCACGAGTGAGATACTTTTTGGTATCCATTCAAAAACATTATATTATATTTTCTTTTTACTACATCCTTTTTATAAGAATCTTTAATTGCGTAGCCCGACAAGAGTAAGACTGGAAAGAGGACTGGCTGGTCGCAGGAGGCTTTTTCGCCCCCACTTCCCACCCAAGAAAAACACGGTTCATCACGTGTTGGCCTACAGCTGTAAACATAATGTGAAATTGGGAACTTCGCAAATATTAGTTGTTTTTTCTCAAGTCTGGTTGATTTATTTCCTCGATCAAATTGATCGCGCAAACACAACAGTTTAGTTTCGAAAGTGACGAGGACTTTGTAATTAACCAAATGGAACTGACTCTTCTATTCCCAGTTTACAATTTCAAACCACAGCAATAGTCACCGTCTGCCTCCTCCAAATTCCAATTTTAATTTAAAATAAATTATCTAGTACCAGTAACAAACACAGTAGTCTTGCCAGTTGACGTCACAAGACAGTATTTATTAGTCAGCAGAGAAACTGACATGCAAAAGCAATTAAGCTAATCCTTTACGCTCGTGACCACGACGGGTCACAGTGTTTTGAAAACTGTCTTCCACTGATCAAACACTGCGGTCCACTGGAACTCCACGATGGAGAACACGCCGCGGCGGCGTTTTTGTTTCAATCCACGTTGAACGTACTGTAATGTTAGTTATAAGAAACCAAATGAACTTAAAAGATTAAAAAAAGACAACTCATTTATGTAAATATCTATGTGCAAAAAACAAACTTATTTATGTTAATATCTATGTGCAGTGTATTATGTTTCTATAGTTTATCGCTTGTTAAAAGTTGAAACACTTGAATGAAATAAAATATATCAAAGCCAATGTTCTTGTTATTGTTGCTCTGTTGTCAATGAAGATAAGTAATTAATTGTACACGCCCACTCATAAATAGTTCCTCTATAAATAGACAGCAGTAATCTAAATTTAGCATCAATAACTGGGGTTTTAATTGACCAGTCTCATATGGGTGCTGTACACGTAATGGTAACGGTTTCAAATAACAGTACACAAATTCCCAATGACAGCCATTTACAATACAAATGTTACTAAAAATAAATGCCAGGAGACTGTGTTCCTTTCAACATAGCACCTGACTTTGCCAACTTTCTGAGGGTTGGTGCGAATCAAACGTGGTGTGAATCGACCATTCCCCTTTGTGACTGTTTGTTGTCAGACTGAAAGAGACCTTCCTTCTTGCTGTCATTATGACTTACCTTTTACAGAATAAAACACTTTCTGTCGTGAATATTGCAAAACCCACCCACTTTATTAAAGTATGATGTAGAAAAAGCTGGAAGTGTGTTAATTTAAAATTTGCGAACGCATCGATATCGATTTACCGAAATGAGCACAATATCTCAAAATTTTTTTAAAGATTTTTTGGTGTCATAAAAAGGTTGCATGCGCACCAAAAATGACCATGCATGCGGGCCTGAGAAACAGAGGTTCTTTTTTTAATGGCCTAATTTATATATTTTATATTTTATTCTTTATTTGGCCCTAAAATCAGTAACATGTCATTGATTTTTGTGCTTGTAAATCTCAGTTCAAATGATGCCAGACACATAATTATGAAAGAAATGGTGGATCTAAGGATGAAATAAGAGGATGAGAGGAAGAAACAGTGGCAGAATGTGTTCAGGGATGTAACTTATAATTTTTTTACGAAATTATTTCATGTTCCCTAATTTCGAGGCATGAGTCTTATTTTGTCATTCTGGCTATGAACTTACCATTGTTTGTTCAGTGTTTCCTCTCTCCCTTTCCTTAATAACCCCCTTGTTATTCTCCCATGCTTTTGGCATAATTTTGGAATTTTTTCTTACTAAAATTTCTTGGGAGTTTTGGCTTGGTAATAGAATGATTATTCTGTTTTCTTCCCCATGTTTACATCCTCACCCTTGGGTGTTTAGGCATTGTTTTTCTGCATCTACCATCTGATGTACTGCAGTTTCTTCTCTGGAAGCCTCTGTTTTACATCAGATAGTGTTTAAATTGGTTACTGATTTTGAGCTATGGTTTCAGTGCCTGGAGTCATGTTTCCGGTTTTTGTACACTTTTGCTTATGTTGACAACGGTTACTTGTCTTCTATTAGTTCTGCTCATAGCCAGATACATTAATATTGTCCGGAAGTGTTGCATTAATTTTTAAAAATGTTTTAAAAATTTTGTCCACACTTAGTTTTTTTTGGGATCCATTTGGGCTCATTGTTCCCATTGGGAACTTGGGCTCTTCTGAAAATTTTTTCCAAATTTTTTTTTTTAATTATTTTTTCGAAATGTTATAATGGATTATATTATATTATGTATCTTTGTTTCAAGGGTTGGTGCGAGTATTATGACTGTTTATATTTTTTCAAGATGAAAAAATATTGTTCAATTGTAATGTGAGGAAATCTTCCTCTTATTCTCATGTTCATTGTGTTTCTTGTAGTCAATGTACTTGCACTAATTCTTGCCCAGTGTATGCTAATTGGAATGACAACGTTGGAGACGTGTGTCACGGTATATTGTTTGCGGTGAGGGGTCCATTCCGGTCCTCTCTCCGCAAGGTCACTCTATTTTATCAGGCTCTTTTTCAGAAGAACAAGAACAGGGTGATGTCTCCATGAGTCTTCAACAAGTGTGTCTCCGTTGTTGCAGTATTAGGGCTAGCGGCTAAGTGCTCATGGAAATACGACAATTGCCGAAGAGGTCCCCAGTAGGATCAAGGGCATTGATCGTCCGCTAGTCCGCCAGAGGTGTAGCGACCATTCATCGAATGGCCCTGCAGCCGGGTTCGTCCGTTGCAGTTCTGGGAAGCAGTTTGGATGATGCGTGCACTATCAACATCGAACATGCACATCCAGCAACGACAGATCCGAGGATAGTACGGAGGAAGCCTGTCAGTCCGGTAGCTAGCTCGTCCAGGTCTATCCGGGCTGCGTGCGAGAGAGGCCCCCCTCTCTCTTACAACAACATCTGTGCCGCGATGTTGTTGTATGTTCATTTGTTAGTCGGAGCATACGTCCACACCTCCTGCTCGGGACGCTCCGTCGCAGACAGTCCGACGCGGCTGTTCTATTGGCTTCCTCATCCTCACGTCAGCACACACGACCGCACCTTGGCTATGTGACCACAGATTTCCAGGGGACGTTCGCATATTATATAAATGCAGGAATGAACGTCCCTGGAGCTCCTGCTTCGCTGACCAGAGAATCCACATCGACCAGGTCACTCCATCCGTTAGCCAGGGACACGAGGCCTTTCCAGTTGGCACGTTCGCATAATATATAAATGCAGGAATGAAAGTCCATGGAGCTTCCAGCGGCTATTTACATAAGACCGCGGCTCCACAGGCCTCATTGAAGAACAAGAACAGGGTAAAGTTCCGTGATGTCTTCGAAAAGGGTGCTTCCATTGTAACAATCAAATGAAGAGCTAGTGGCAAAAGTGCTCATGCAGATACGTCAATTGCCTAAGAGGTCCCAAGTAGGATCGATGGCTTTGGCGTCCGCTAGCTCACCCGGTGTAGCAACCATTCATCGAATGGCTCGGCAGCCAGATTCGTCAGTTGTGGTCCAGGAAGGTGATTTGGGTGATGCGAGCACTATAAAATACTATGTGCACACCCAGTGACGACGGATACGAGGATGGTACGGAGGAAGCCTATTAGTCCGGTTCCTAGCTCGTCCAGGTCCATCCGGGCTGCGAGCGAAAGAGGTCCCTCTCTCGTACAACAACATCTGGGCCCAGATGTTGTGGTACAGAAAGTTCCTCAGTCGGAGCATACATACACCGCTCAAGATGCTCCGTTATATAGACAGTCCGGAGAGACTGCTCTATTGGCTTCCTCATCCTCACGGCAGCACACATGACCGCATCTTGGCTACATGACCAGTGATATCCATCCGATCTCGCCGACTAGGAATTCCACGGCGACCAGGTCACGCCATCTGGTAGCCAACGATACTAGGCCTTCATACTCCGGATGTTCGCATAAAGAAGTATGCAGGAGTCACTGTTCTAGGAGCTTCCAGTGGCTAAATTTTGTAAGACCGCAGCTCCACAGGTCTCCGATACGGACATGCTATCGCAGATAGCATAAATTATCGCAGCATCCCAGCAACCGACCGAAACTCATGTCGGATCAGGTTTTATCCGAGGAAGCTGGGTCGGTACGTTCCGCTGCAGGTGCAGGCACGGACGACCAAGAATTACAAGTGGTCCGATAGGATGGCGAAAGGGATATGGAGGAGTTGGAACTTTCCCTTTCGGATCAACATAAACTGCCGTAGAGTTCATCCGGCTTTATCTTTCTGACGTTGTTCCTCCGGACCAAAATGTTGCGTTGCCGAATAAGAGACTGATAGCACCACTGGACACAGAATTCTTTAATTGGTTTAGGGACATCGTCCCTGACTTCAGACACAGTCCAGAAATGTCTTACAGACATTTGAACTATTGAATGACGCTATATATAAACTTGCTACCAAAATGGGCAGGTCCGATTTCTTATCGGCAAATGCTCTACATCTGCCTTTTATCAATTCAAGGAATAATTCGAAACGGCAAGACAGGGCATTCTGAGAGTTCCTCTGCGTCTAGACGACCAGGCCGAAGATCTAGAATTGTCTATACTGTCGTCTATGTCAATTCCAACCATGACGTTGGAAACGACAATATCGTCTAACAGAGCTAGTTTAGACGCATTATCGTACGCAGTTCACCTTACCAGAGTGTTATCATTACGTCTCAAAGGAAAAGAATTCCAGGATGTACAATCTCCTTAAGAGTTCTTTCGAGGGCCATAGCATTCTCCATGTATAACTCCGCCCTTTCAGTGGCAAATCTGGAGTTGGTTACACGTGACGCGGCCCTGACTACATCCACGCGCGTGGATAGTAAGGTGAAAAACTCTCTCAGAGTCGCTCCGGTCTCCGGAGAGCGTCTCTTCAACGGCAAGCTTTCCGCAATCTATGATCAGATAACTAAGAAAGCTTCAGACTCTCTGCTATGCAAATCCGCTTCTATAAAGTCGGATTCAGCGGAGAAGAGTAGGACAGGCACTTCTGGGGCGAATACGTCCAAGGGAAGTTCCTACAGAGGTTCCTATGCGTCCTCTAGGTCTTACTCTAGAGACCGTCAGGGTAGTGACTCGGGTAGGGGCCGTAATACTGGCCGAGACAATCGGTCAGACGCCCCTAGGTCAACGAGGCGAGGTGCGGGCCGTGGAGGACGTGGTTTCTCGTTTCGCAAGCCTCGCAGGTCCAGGAGGTGATGGTATAAACCTCTATCGTGTTCCAGTGCACAGAAGACTGTCGAGTTTCTCAACCAATTGGGAGTCGATTATGGATGACCCTTGGGGTCGAGGAGTGATTTCGGAAGGACCAAAACTGTCCTTCAAAGAAAAACCTCCGTTTACTCGAAGTTCTAGATGGACTCAGCTTCCGTCAATTCCGCAGAAAGAGGCTCGCTTCTATCAGAGGTCCAGTCTCTTCTGGAGAAGAACGCGATAGGGGTTGTAGAAAACCAGGAATCTCCAGGTTTCTACAGCCATCTTTTTCTGGTTCCGAAACCAGACAGCTCGTTCCGTCCAGTCATAGATCTGAGCTGGATAAACAAGCTGATCGTGGCGCCAAAATTCTATATGGAGACCATCCGATCGGTCAGAGCGAGCATTCGGGTGAACGACTATGCTACGAGCATAGATCTCAAGGATGTGTACTTTCACGTCATGGTACATCTGGCGTTCAGAAAGTATCTTCGCTTCGCCGTCCTAGGAGTCGTGTTTCAGTTCCAAGCAATGTGCTTCAGTCTGAATCTAGCGCCCTGGGCTTTCACTCGAATAATGAACTCGGTAATGACTCATTTCCGAGCTCATTCGTCTGCGGTAACGTCAGCCTACCTGGACGACATTCTTCAGAGGTAAGGCAACGTGTTAATGCTTCAGAACGATGTGCAGAATCTGCTTCTATTGCTCCGACGTCTCGGTTTCATAAGTAAATGAGGAGAAGTCGGATCTGGAGCCATCCAAGTCATTCACCCACCTGGGGATGAGCTTCGAGACGCACAATAATCTTGTTCGTCTGCCGTTAACCAGAGCGAAAATAATCAGTTGTTACGCTCGCAATTGTCTTCACTCAGACAAAGTTACAGCAAGAGAATTCATGCGACTGATAGGTTTGTGTGGAGCTGCCACGGATTTTATTCCGTGGGGCGGCTGTGCACTCGTCCTCTCCAAATTTTTCAGACCCAGAATTGGAGGGTGAAGATTCATTCGCTCGATACGGACATCCTCTTGTCAATCAAGTGAAACAAGAGATTCAGACTTGGGCAGATATTCAGTGGTTAACTCAGGGAGTTCCACTGCAATTGCCGGATCCAAGTTTTACAATTATGACGGATGCCAGTCAAACAGGTTGGGATGCAACATTGAGCCCAACGGATCTGAAGTGCCAGGGTCTTTGGGATCCACAGTTCCTAATCAAGCACATAAACATCAAAGAAATGATGTCAATTTGGCTTGCGCTACGTCACTGGATGAACGTTATTCAGAATGCTCACGTGCAAATTCTGTCCGACAATACCACGGTAATAGCGTATATTCGGAACCAGGGAGGCACTCATTCCATTCTGTTATTCAAGTTAACGGAATGAATCCTTCTGTTTTCCACTAGAACATCAAGTTCTCCTATCGGTCAGTCATATTCCGGGTCGTCTGAATGTATTAGCGGACTCCCTTTCACGGAGGGGTCGCTTGTTGCCGTCAGAATGGACTCTCAACAAACGAGTATTCAATCAGATTTGCTACCAATGAGAGCGGCCAATGATAGACTTATTTGTGACGCATCTCAACAATCAGTTGCAGACATCCATGCACCATGTCTGGATCCTCGAGCATTTGCAGTAGACGCTCTATCGATCTCGTGAGACGGAATGATAGGATATGCGTATCCTCTAGCGCCGTTGATTCAGCAGATATTGCTCAAGTTTAAACAATCTCAATGCAAAATTCTGTTGGTAGCATCTCTGTCTCCACAGAGACCATGGATTAATCTACTCATTTCCTGTCACTGTTTCTTCCTCTCATCCTTCTATTTCCTCCTTAGATCCACCATTTCTCTCATAATTATGTGTCTAGCATCATTTAAACTGCGATTTACAAGCACAAATATCAGTGAGATGTAACTGATGTGAGGGCCAAACAAAGAATGATAATTGCGCCAATTTCGAGACCTCCTTGTCACTGCGCATGCGCAGTGGAGTAAAAGTATGGAGGACCATATAGGACATGTAATTTTCGGTTTTTGATGCAAATTTTGGGGATTGGGGGGTAAAATTTGTGTTTGGCCCTAAATATTTAAGAGTTAGCACCAGCTAAGTCTGGGTCATTGGTAAAGTATAAAAATATCGATAGCACCCATCTAGAGGTCACCCCAAACAAGCACACGAAGTTTCAAAACGATCCGGTCAAAAATGTGCACTGCAGGGAGCGCCAAATGAAAATACTGATGCATAACTGCACGAAGTTCATCGAAGGTCGTTGCCAGCAGCAACATTTTTAGACGGAAGATAATCGATAGCTCCCATCTAGAGGTAACACCAAATAAGCATACAAAGTTTCAAACCGATCTGATCATAAATGTGCCCTGTAGGCCATGCCAAAGGAATATATTGATGCCTGACAAAACTAAGTTCAAAGGTCGTTGCAAGCGGCAACATTATTTTATGGAAATCAATAGCTCCCATCTAGAGGTCACTCCAAACAAGCATGCCAGATTTCTAAGCAATCCAATCATAAATGTGCCCTGTAGGGTGTGCCAAAGGGAAATATTGAGGTCTGACTAAACTAAGTTCTAAAAACGTTGCCAGCGGCAACATTTTTTGACGCAAATGGAAGAAAATCGATAGCTCCCATCTAGAGGTTACCCCAAACATGCATACCAAGTTTCAAAGCGATCTGATAATAAATGCGCCCTGCAGGGTGTGCCAAAGGGAAATTTTGATGCATAACTGCTCTAAGTTTATCAAAGGTCGTTGTCAGTGGCAACATTTCTTGGCGGATATTGAAGAAAATCGAAAGCTCCCATCTAGAGGTAACCCCAAACAAGCGTACCAAGTTTCAAACCAATCTGATCAAAAATGTGCCCTGTATGGCATGCCAAAGGAATATATTGATGCCGGGCTAAACTAAGTTCAAAGGTCGTTGCCAGCGGCAACATTTTTTGACGGAAATGGAAGAAAATCGATAGCTCCCATTTAGATGTCACCCCAAACAAGCATGCCAGGTTTAAAAGCAATCCAATCATAAATGTGCCCTGTAGGGTGTGCCAAAGGAAAATATTGAGGTCTGCTAAACTAAGTTCTAGGAACGTTGCCAGCGGCAACATTTTTTTACAGAAATTGAAGAAAATCGATAGCTCTCATCTAGAAGTCACCCTAAACAAGCATAGCAAGTTTCAAAGGGATCTGATCATAAATGCGACCTGTGAGGTGTGCCAAATGAAATTGTAGATGTACTACGTACATATGCCCGGATGTACATACGTACGCCAACGGACGAGAAGTGATGGCAATAGCTCAGCTTGACTTTGTCAAGTTGAGCTAAAAAAAACCCTGAATATAAAGTGGAATTCAATTTATTGAATATACAATTTACCAGCAGACTATATTCAGTTAACAGGAATATTCTATTAACTGGCTGCGTGCTAAATTATTTTTCAAGGGGGGGGATTTGTAACACAAAATTTTTTTTTAAAAGATACAATGATGCCAGCAAGGGGAGCCTTAGTTTTGGGAGATTTGGTTAAATATAAGTGTTTTGTTAAAACTTTCTGAAGAGTGCCATTAGGCACTCTCCAAAACAATTTTACAAAACAATTTTATGTGAACATTTTTTTTCTACTACTGAACAAAGGACAAGCAAATGCATACACTGCAGTACCACTACAGTAGATTTCAGCAAGTTTCAACAGAGCCATGATAGTGGCTGCTAGCACTCAACCAGTTAACCTGAATTTGGTAATTTTGCTTCAAACTGTGGACAAATTTAGTATTTACTCTATTATATTATAATAATAATAATAATAATAATAATAATAATAATAATAATAATAAAAATAATAATTAATAATAATAATAATTTTATAGCCTTAAAACCACATGTGCGTTATGCTGAGCTCTGGCAAACAATACATAGCAGAATACATGCTTATCCCATTACCCAATGAATCGGCCACATCTGCTCGCGTAATATGCAAATTTAGCAGCTGAAGAAAATACTATTTTTCAAAAAAATTAAAAAAAACATATCATGTGCCCCCTCTTTGGAACGAGCTCGTTCCAATGAGGGGTCACATGATATGGTTTTGTTGAAATCTTTTAAAACATTTAAAAAAATGATACTTAAAATAATAAATTTTGATATCGTCTGCATTGGGTAAAGGGTTATACTGAAAGTACTGAGGACAAATAGTTCTGCAATGTTTGAGAATTTGAGAGCTGCAGGAAGATTTTTTTGAAACACAATATTTTTTTTATTAAAGTAATTGGGATTTACTCTATTCCCCACATGCAATTAACAGGGCAAATTTATATTAAAGGAATGATTTGATGATTTCAACCTGTATGCAACTAAGAGGGTTATTCCATTTGGCATTATCTAATTGAGTGGGATCCCACTGTAAAAAGAAACTAATTCTTTTCCATGAAGCCTTTCGGCATTGTCGGATGTAACACTGGCATATTGTCTCGCACGCGATAGTCATTCCAACTCATTTCAAAGAAACAAAAGAATAAAGGAGACGCACACTATAAAGATGATACTCAGGAGGGAAAAGTGTCTTTTTGTTTTGAGCAGCTGGTTGTTGCACTACAATGTCATTGCTCAGTTTAGATGAATCGGTTTCATCCGAAAGTATCAACAGCAATTCTAAATCGTCTCTATTTGAGAATTTTGACAGGTCCACTGCAATTGTTTTTTCCCACTCACCTGCTAGATCCGTGTGCAGTAACACATTGCAGATATTTGTTTCTGATAACGATGACCACAGTTTTGAAGAGCACATTGTCAGCATAATTTTCAGATCACTGTTGAAGTGGACGCAGCCCGGTCACCTAAGCATGGTGAGGGACAGGACTAGGCCCCTCCCATTATACTACAATGTAGTTGTAGCCGAACTGTACGACAAACAACATCACGGTGTGACCTGGATGTGTTTTTGCAAGCAAAAGTATCCAGTGGTATTAAAAAGACTGATCCTTAAACAAGTTCCGGTGCTCCAAAAAACATCAAAATGAACATGAAAAAGACAAGTCTCGTAAAAAGTAAAAATCGCATCATTGTTCTACTACAGTACCAAAATCTGTACAATCCAATCTTCCTGACCTTTTTGGATCTGATTCACAGCACTCTCTTGGTGATGCTCATAATGACTGCACACATCCCACACAGTCTTGACAGTGCTTGTTCTGATGATGATGATTTCTTTGCACTTCCTAAACTTTTTGATGATGAAACCAATTTTGGCACAGCCATAAATGAAGAAAATGCTGACTTAGCAAATACATCTGCCACTACCTAAATTGATCTTTCAGAAATCACCAAGAAGATGTCAACTTATTTCTGCCCCTAGAATAAGTCCAGAATTTTGGAACCAGCTTGACTCGCGCTATCAAACTTGTGACTGTCAGTTGCAGGACACTCCGAAACTTCTTGGGCATTCATTAACTCCCTTTTTACAAATACTTGACAATCTCAAAGAAATGAAAAGTGTTATGTGTGAAGCTCTAACCTATAACCAACAAAGCTAGTCTACTTTAAAGTACCTCAATGAAAGATTTCATAAACCAAGAAAACTTAACTTGTGGATGGGGTTACTTTAGTAGGGTCAACTGTGTGCAACCTCTCTATCTAGTCAGCTTCTGATTGAACCAACTTTCAGTGCCAAATACAAATCTTTTTGTACTGTGGATAAACCTTTCACCTGGCACCTTTTTGGAGATGATGTCTCCAAAGCTCCAAAGATATTTAAAAGGTAGAAGTAACAATAGTTTCAGCCTTTTTTAGGCAGGCGCCAGAATTTTAACAATTACCGGTGGAACTCTTACAATACCGGCTACAGTCAAGAAAAGCAGTAGCCAGGGTTCAAGAAACCCTATCAAAGCCATCAGAAGTTCAACACTTACCAAGCTAAGATATAATTGTTTGTGCTTTTCCTAAAGCTGGTAGAATCAAACTTTTCTATCCAATTGAAAAAACTTAACCAGTGACCAATTTATCCTCCAAGCGGTTACCGCTTATAGGATTGAATTTTTATTACTTTCCAAAGTTTGATTTACTGGGATTTCCTGGTTTGATTATAAATGATAACTTCACAAGTGAATTATGCAATCAACAATTGTGTCATGTATCCGTGCACGCAAATGAAGGCCCTTTGCCGTGGGTGTAATGGGGACTTCATTGTTTTTTTAACCCTTTACCTAACATGAAAAGCAGACAACACTTGCAAAAAAAAATTCTTGAATAACTATTATTTTCATTTTTTGTCTCAAAAACATAGGTTATGACCCCTCATTGGAATGAGATCGCAGAGCTCGTTCCAATGAGGGGTCATAACCTATGTTTCAGAGACAAAAAAGGAAAAAATAATAAATAAAATAGGTTAATGCCTGAAGGATTGAATTTGTATCTTCATCAGGGCCGCACAATATTCCTTAGCCAATTAACTTCTCTCCTTCTGAATCACAAGTTTTTCAGGCAGGTGTCTTGGATCTGCCATTCTTCTTGGCCATCATGATCCAGGGCGGTTCATTTCAAATCTCTTCTTATGTGAAAAGAAAAATGGCACAATGTGCCCAGTTATCAATTTGAAGACCTTGAACAAATACATTGAATATTCCCAATTCCAGATGGATACTTTAATATCATGTACTTCCGTTGATTCAAAAAGGTGATTTTTTCACATCAATTGACTTGAAAGATGTACATTTTAGCATTTCCACCTTTGGCATGGAATTCTCTACAAATTTACATGTTTACTTTTCGGTTTATCATCTGCTTCCCACCTGTTCACCAACATCATGAAATCTGTGTTTGCCTCTTTTCACTACAAAGACATCCGATGCACATATTATATAGATGCTTCTCTAGATATGAACAGCACCCTGCAAAAACTTGTAGAGACAAATTCAATCACACACACACTTAGAAATTTGGGATTTACTATCAGCTGTTAGAAGTCAGTGTTTGAACCTCAACAACAAATTTAATATCTGGGTCATGTCATAGACTCCCAACAATTCCTTCTATGGTTACCACATGATAAAATAACTAAGATTCTGGATTTCTCCAAACGAATTTGTCTGATGAAAAGACAACCATACGACTTATTGAACGGTCATATTGGGATGTATGTTTCAACATTTCTGGTTATTAAGATTGGGCTTTTCTTTTATAGATCACTGGACAGAGATAAAACTAAAGCTCTCCAAATATATAAATCTCATACTATGAAATCATCATCGTCAAGTAGGATGAAGTCTTATGATAGGTAACCCATCTTTCATCGATGAAGAGTTTCTTTCTTAGTTACCCTCAGACTGACCACATTTTTATGACAGACTTCTCTTCTTATGGCTGGGGAGGATATCTAGGCAATCTATGGACTAATGGTTTGTGGTATTCAAGTGAAAAACTAAAACATATCGATGTTCTGGAGCTTCAAGCCATCAAGAAGTCATTACTGAAATTAGCCGATAACCCGAGTCCTTGTCATATTTATATTCAAACTGATAATCCCACTGCTGGATCTTATCTCAATAATTATGGCGGTAGGAAGACTTCACTTTTCAAAATTTCTCAAGATATTTGGTTGTGGCATTTTGCCAAAAACATAAACATCTCAGCTGTTCATATTCCAGGTAAAACAAGCACTCTTGCTGACTATCTCTCAATGGCATTTGAAAAGTTCTACATAATGGCAATTACAACCCAGTGTATTCCATCAAATATGTCAACATTTTTACCAGCCTGCTATTGACATGTTTGTTTCTAAGGTCACTCATCAGTTGCCTGTATATCTCTTAACCCGCTGAGTATATTTGAGTTATTTTTCATCAAATCTAGTCATGGCTGCTTTAAAGCAGCCATGACTAGATTTGATAAAAAATTCATCTAAATTTAAACTCAAGGAATCATTTGTGAAGAAATGCATTCAATTTACTGGGTGGAAATTGAATTAAATATGCCCAAATTATACATATTTCAGTGACAAGAGAAGTTAAAAAATTTATAGTAATTTATATATTTTTTATACTTACCAATGACCCAGACTTAGCTGGTGCTAACTCTAACAAAACCAGGGCCAAACACAAATTTTGCCCCCCAATCCCCAAAATTTGCATCCAAAACCAAAAGAAATCATGTCCTATAGGACCTCCATACTTCGCCCCTACTGCGCATGCGCAGTGTCAAGGACGTTCCGAAATTGGCGCCAATTATCATTCTTACTGGCAGTGCCTGGTCAGCGCTATGTACTCAGCGGGGAGGCAAGAGTTCCCAACTCCTGGGAGGGCCATCCCCGTCTGGGTCATTGGTAAGTATAAAAAATATATAAATTACTATAAATTTTTTAACATTTTTATACTGTACCAATGACCCAGACTAAGCTGAATAGTAAAAAGGCTGGAGGGCCTAGGACATAGAGGAAAATCCAATAAGCTCAACTATATAATATAGAGGCAACCCCTTAAGGAGAAAAGGAGTATTAGGCTTTACATGTATCTTTCTTATTTAATATTAAATTAGAAAGATACAATACCCTTTATAATTGAGCACAATAACATTCATGTTCTCTATTAACATCCAGTATAACCCTTATACTAATTATTTTTAAAGTAAGCCAATAAATAAAGTTAGTCCAGAGAATTGAGACTCTTTATAATCTTTTAAAAGTGTCCGAGTATTGTATATTAAAGCCTGTTTGACACTTGACATATACAAATGCTTCACACCGAGCTACACTTTAAAAATATGACATGAATGAATTTTAACATTAATATTACACTTTAAAACCATCCCGGAAGCGACTCAGAAATACTGACTTTGGAGGAGGCATTCCCTTGCTTTTCACTATAAAGCAGGTGACCTAAGGGAACACCCTCCCCCCCCCCCCCCCCCTTCCCCTTGCCCTGGGTCAAATAGCCCAGAGCGAAGAGGGCAGCCGGACGGAGTCACTGCCGGAACAGAAAGCCTGCATAACTATAGTTGCAACTGTTTAGTGGACGACATTCTGAGCAACAGATAACGGACCTAAACAATGCAGGTCTCCAGAAATGGACTCAATATTTCTGAGATAAAAATTCGTGAATGTGGATGGCTGAGACCAATAAGCAGCCTTCATTAAATCTGTAATAGCAATACTATTAGCATAAGCCCAAGAAGTAGCAAGAGCTCTTACTTCATGAGCAGAAATCTTAAGCACAGACTGCTGAGAAGAAGATAAACTCTCATAAGCAGTACGGATAGTTAATTGAATCCATCTAGCAAAAGAATGGACCGAAATGTCCCTTCTATTAGGCATCAAAGACAGAAAGAAACGTTTCCGTCCCTTTCTGATAAACTGAGATCTCTGTTTATAGATACGTAACGCTCTAACAGGACAGAGTAAAGGCCTACGCCTGTCTGAAGATGGAAGAGCCTAAATAACAATAGGTTCCGGATATTTATTAGGAGCCTGATTCCTAGCTAAAAAACCCACATTAGTAGTGAAGGTGATAGTGTTCCCGACACTACGATAGTGAGAATCATCCACCGACAGTGCATGAAGCTCACTGACTCTTCTAGCAGAAGAGAAAGCTAAGAGAAAAGCTGTCTTATAAGATAAGAATTTGAAATCTACTGTCCCAAGAGGTTCAAATGGCTTTTCCTTCAATTTAAGAAGAACCCAAGCTAAATTCCATTTAGGAATTAACCTAAGAGTTCTGGGTCTATTTATCGAGAAGTTTCTAACCAACTTAGATAAAGAGACATTAGATCCAATTTGTAAACTATCATGATGTGCATAGGTATCAGATAACATTGACCTATAACCCTTAATAGTAACAGGCTGCAGTTTGATTTCGTCAAACAAGTATACTAGAAAGTTTGCAATGTCTGGTATAGAGGGATCGAAAATATCTACAGAATGATCCCTACACCAACGACGAAAAACCTTCCACTTAGCCGCATAGTTTGGCGAAGAGGAGGTCCTCCTACAGTTAGAAATCGCATCCACTGCTCGTCCTGTAAAGTGCTTGCCATGCAAGAAGGACCGCACAATGGAAAAAAGTGAAGGTTGAGACCTTGCGGGTTGTGATGGAGTTGACGCGATTTCCCCTGCGAAAGAAGATCCTCCCGTGGAGGAAGCTTTCGCGGTAGGTCCCACAACAGACACCTGAGTAGATTTATCCATGGTCTCTGTGGAGACAGAGATGCTACCAACAGAATCTTGCACTGAGATTGTTTTATCTTTAGCAATACTTGCTGAATTAACGGCGCTGGAGGATACGCATATCCTATCATTCCGTCCCAAGGGATCGACAGAGCGTCTACTGCAAATGCTCTTGGATCCGGACACGGAGACACATACGTCTGCAACTGATTGTTGAGATGTGTCGCAAATAAGTCTATCATTGGCCGTTCCCATTGGTAGCAAATCTGATTGAATACTTGTTTGTTGAGAGTCCACTCCGACGGCAACAAGCGACCCTTTCGTGAAAGGGAGTCTGCTAGCACATTCAGACGACCCGGTATGTGACGGACCGAAAGAAGAACCTGATGTTCTAGCGCAAACAGAAGGATTCTTTCCGTTAGATTGAACAACGGAACTGAATGAGTGCCTCCCTGATTCCGTATATATGCCACTACTGTCGTATTGTCGGATAGGATTTGGACATGAGCATTGTGAATAATGTCCATCCAATGACGTAACGCAAGCCAAATTGACATCATTTCCTTGATGTTTATGTGCTTGCTCAGGAATTGCGGATCCCAAAGACCCTGGCATCTCGAATCCGTTGGGATCAATGATGCACCCCAACCTGTTTGACTGGCATCCGTCATAATGGTAAAACTCGGATCCGGCAACTGCAGCGGAACTCCCTGAGTTAACCACTGAATGTTTGCCCAAGTCTGAATCTCTTGTTTCACTTGATCTGACAAGAGAACGTCTATGTCGAGCGAATGAATTTTCGCACTCCAATTCTGAGTCAAGAAAATTTGAAGAGGACGCGCGCGTAACCGCCCCATTGGAATGAGATCCGCAGCGGCTCAGCACAGACCTATCAGTCTCATAAATTCTCTCGTTGTGACTTTGTCTGCGTGCAGACAATAGCGAGCGTAACAACTGACTAATTTCGCTCTGGTTAACGGCAGACGAACGAGATTGTTGTGCGTCTCGAAGCTCATTCCCAGATGTGTGAATGACTTGGATGGCACCAGATCCGACTTCTCCTCGTTTACTATAAAACTGAGACGTCGGAGCAATAGAAGTAGATTCTGAACATCGTTCTGAAGCGTTAACTCGTTGCCGTACCTCTGAAGAATGTCGTCCAGGTAGGCCGACGTTACCGCAGACGAATGAGCTCGGAAATAGATCATTACCGAGTTCATTACCCGAGTGAAAGCCCAGGGTGCTAGATTCAATCCGAAGCACATCGCCCGGAATTGATACACCACTCCTAGGACTGCGAAGCATAGATACTTTCTGAATGTCGGATGTACCATGACGTGAAAGTACGCATCTTTGAGATCTATGCTTGTTGCATAATCGTTCACCCGAATACTCGCTCTGACCGACCGAATCGTCTCCATATAAAACTTCGGAGCGATGATCAGCTTGTTTATCCAGCTCAAATCTATGACTGGACGGAACGAGCCGTCTGGTTTCGGAACCAGAAACAGATGGCTGTAGAATCCCGGAGTCTCCTGGTTTTCTACGACCTCTACCGCGTTCTTCATTAAAAGAGACTGCACCTCTGATAATAGAGCGTCTCTTTTCTGCGGATTTGACGGAAGGTGAGTCCACTTTGGACTTCGAGTTAATGGAGGCTTTCGTTTGAAGGATATCTTTAGACCTTCCGAAGTCACTCCTCTCACCCAAGGGTCGTCTGTAATCGACGCCCATTCTTGTGAAAAGCTCGACAACCTTCCGCCAACCGGTACGCGATAGAGGTTTAAGCCATCACCTCCTGGACCTGCGAGGCCTGCGGTAGGAGAAACCACGTCCTCCACGACCCGCACCTCGTCCTGTCGACCTCGGGGCGTCCGACCGGTTGTCCCGGCCCGAAGGACGTCCCGAACGTGAGTCGCTACCTTGACGGTCTCTCGAATAAGACCAAGAGGACGCACCGGAACCTCTATAGGAACCTCTCTTGGGCGCATTAGACCCAGAAGTGCCTGTCTTATTCTTGTCTGCCGTATCCGACTTCTTAGAAGCAGATTTGAACAACAGAGAATCCGAAGCTTTCTTTGTAATTTTATCATAAATAGCAGAAAGCTTGCCATCAAAGAGAAGTTCTCCGGAGACCGAAGCGACTCTGAGAGAGTTCTTCACCTTAGTATCCACGAGTGTGGATGTAGCTAGGGCTGCGTCACGTCTAACCAACTCCAGGTTTGCCACTGAAAGGGCGGAGTTACACGTGGAATAAGCTACTGCCCTTGAAAGAAGTCTTAAAGAGGATTGTATATCCTGAAATTCTTTCCCTTGAAGGCGCAGTGATAACGCCTTAGTAAGGTGATCTGCGTAAGATAAGGCATCTAAATTGGCTCTGTTAGACGAAATAGCTGTTTCCAACACCGCGGTTGGAATAGAAGCCGACGACGGTAATGATAGCTCTAAGTCTTCCGCCTCGTCGTCCATACGCAGAGGAACTCTCGGAATACCCTATCCTGCCATGTCGAATTTATTCCTTGCATTAATGAAAGGCAGGTTGAGAGTATTGGCGGACAAGAAACCTGCTTTCCCTGTCTTGGAAGCAAGTTTAAATATAGCGTCGTTCAATAATTCAAATGTCCTTGCAACATTATTGGACTGCGACAGAAACTCGGGAGCGATGTCCCTGAACCGCTCAAAAAATTCAGAGTCCAATGACGCTATAATCCTCTTGTCCGGAAGCGCAGCAGTCTGGCCCGACGGAACAACTTGAGGGAGAAAGTGCCGGATGAAGTCCACGGCAGCTTTATGTTGTTCCGAAAGGGATAGCTCCAAGTCATCCGTATCCCTTTCACCATCCGGTCGGACCTCATGATGCTCCCGGTCGTCCGCCCCCGATGCTTCGGCGGAGCGTACCGACCCAGCGCCGTCGGATAATTCCCGATCCGACACCGTTTCTGTCGGCTGCTGGGATGCTGCGATAAGTTGTGCTATCTGCACAAGTACGTCCGGCATCGAGACCTGCGGAGGCGCAGTCTTTCGCTGCTTCGCCGAGGGCAGCTCCGCATCTGATGGCTCCCGCATACTTTTTCTATGCGAACGTCCTGAGTCCATCGGCCTCGTGTCCCTGGCTGCCGGATGGTGTGACCTGGTCGCCGAAGAATCCCTGATCGGCGAAGCTGGTAAGATATCGGCGGTCACGCAGCCAAGGTGCGGTCGTGTGCGCTAACGAGAAGAAGAAGCCTGAGCAGTCTCCGCGGACTGCCTATACAACGGAGCGTCCAGAGCGACGGACGTATGCTCCGCTTGCGACACATTTTGTACCACAACATCTGGTCCCAGATGTTGTTGTACGAGAGAGGGGCCTCTCTCGCTCGCGGCCCGGCTGGACCTGGACGAGCTAGGAACCGGACTCAAAGGCTTCCTCCGATCTCGCCTACTATCCGCCGTCACTGGGTGTGCACGTTGAATGTTTATAGTGCTCGCATCACCCAACATTTCCTCCTGGACCGCATCGGACGAACCCGGCTGCCGAACCATTCGGTGAATGGGCGCTACACCGGGCGAGCTAGCGGACGACATTTGTTTAATCTCCATGAGCACTTTTGCCGCTAGCTCTGTATTCATTTGTGATGACGGAAGCGCACTTGCGGAAGATAACATGGAAACATCACCCTGTTCTTGTTCCTCTGAAATAGAAACTGAGAGAGTAGAGTGACCTTGCGGAGAAAGAGCCGGCATAGCCCTTTCTCCAGTAACAACATACCGTGACACACGTTTCCAATGTTTGTCATCCCAATATTGACATATAGAACAGGGATTAGTGCGAGAAGACTGACTACAATTAATACAATGATCATGAAAGTCAGAGGAAGATTTCTTCCCATTACAATTTGAACAATATCCTTTCATTGTGAAAAGTCAACAACAAGTCCTAGTTACTCGCACAAACCCCTGACACAAAGATACATAATAACATGATCCATTAATAATGAAAAAACAATTGCAAATCAAAATAATTTTTGAAAAATATTTTTTCAGAGAAGCCCAAGTTTCTGAAAAGTAACGTTGAGCCCTGATGGATCCGATGGCTAAGTGTGGTCAAAAATTTTAAATTTATATTAAATAATTAATGCAACACTTACGGATAATAAAAATGTATCTTATAGTGAGATAAACTACACCAAAGGCAAACAGCCCCCCTCAAAAGAGACTGTTGCCAATGTAAACAAACAGTGTAAAACACCAGAAAACATGACTCCAGGCACTGAAAAAACTGGCCTGAAATCAGTCACCAAAATTACACTCTATCTGATGCAAGACAGAGACTCCCAGGGGAGAATCTGCAGAACATCAGATGGAAGATGCAGAACACAACGTTTATACACCCATGGGTGAAAACGTAACTATGGGGAAAATAACAGAAAACATTCTGTAACCAAGCAACTCTCCCAAGAGAATTTTAGAAATGAACTTTCTCAAAAATATGCCAAAAGCATGGGAGAATTGCAAGGGGGACTTAGAAGGCCAGGGGAGAGGAAACACTGAATAAGCAGTGCAACTTTTTAGCAAGAATGACAACAAGAGGCCCATGCCTCGAAAATAGGCAACTTAACATAATTTCATAAAAATTTTAAGTACAGCCCTGATTATTTTTTGTCACTCCTTTTTCCTCTCCTCCTTCTATATCCTCCTTAGAATCACCATTTCTCCAATAATTACGTGTCTGGCATCCTTTAAACTGAGATTTACAAGCACAAAGATCAGTGAGATGTTGACTGATGAAGGGCCAAACAGAGAATGATAATTGGCGCCAATTTCGGAACGTCCTTGACACTGCGCATGCGCAGTAGGGGCGAAGTATGGAGGTCCTATAGGACATGATTTCTTTTGGTTTTGGATGCAAATTTTGGGGATTGGGGGGCAAAATTTGTGTTTGGCCCTGGTTTTGTTAGAGTTAGCACCAGCTAAGTCTGGGTCATTGGTACAGTATAAAAATATCCTGTGCTGGGAAGGAATATCCGCCAGCAGCATGCAAGGAGATATTGTAGTTGACTTCCCAATAGTTCTACATCCGTTGTTGATGCTTTTTCCTTCTCTTGGGCCAATCACATACCTCCTTTCAGTCTGATCTGAGAGGTGCTAGTCACAACAGAAGAAGAAAAAGTGCAACATGCCACATTGATTGTACCTCACTGGGCCACACAGACATGGTTTCCCAAAATTGCTACAACTGATGACCTCCTACTCAGTATATCAGCCACACAACAGGGAGTTACTAGTAAACCCAGTTTCAGACATGTTTCATCCTCTACTGTATCCAAAATTCCTTCAATGTAAGGGTATTTTGGAAAAAGCTTCCCAGACACTTGCCTCACCATGGCAGAAATCAACCAATGAACAGTATGGTTATGCATGACAAAAATAGTGCATGTGGTGTAATAGACACAAGATTAATTACTTTCAGCCAACTAAGTTCAGATTGTAATGATTTATCTGATCTAGGGATATAAAAGTCTTAAGTGTTGTTACCACCCATAGATGCATGTTGATTCAGACACTTATCTCCATTGGTAGATCAGAATTTACCTCTTCACCACTAACTTCTAGATTTATGAAGGGTTTTTTTCAACTGTAAACTGCTATACAGCAACATGGGATGTTTCTCAGGTTCTAGCCTATCTCAAAACATTATATTCTTTGCAGAAATTGAAGCTACAATTATTGACCAAGAAATTGGCATGTTTAATGGCTCTGGTCTCTCCCCAAAGAGCACAGACATTTGTTTCTTTAAAACTAAGTGATATGCAGGTACATACTGATGAGGTCATTTTTGCAACTTCCACATTACGAAAAAACCTCCCGAACAGGTCATTTTTCATATACAGCGAAATTATTTCAATCTCATAAGACACTTTGTGTCTTTTACTCATTGCTAGAATATTTAAAGAGAAAACAACACATCAGAAAATCTGATAATTTATTTATAAAACACAACACATTAGAAAATCTGATGATTTATTTATTTCCTTTAAAACCAAACACTCTGTTACATCTACTTTTGCATGGTAGGTTGCCAACTGCTTGTATAAAGCTGGTATCAAACAATCCTTCAAAGTGCATTCCACTGGGGGGCGGGGGTGGGGGAGGGGGAGGGGGGCTGCAACTTCTACTGCAATGCAGAAGGGTGTTTCTTTGCATCAGGTACTAAAGGTTGCAGATTGGCGATTTGCTAACATATTTCATCGCTTTTATTTCCGAAATGTTGGTACATGTGTGCAACATGATACACTTTACAGATCAATTCTATTGTGATTCATGCTGCTTGCTGGTGCTGTGTCCTGAAAGTAATTGACATTTTTTGTTTTATAAACTCCTAGACTTTTGTGGTGACACTTGTTCACACTGATGATGACTCTACAACAATTTGAACATTTCGTGGAGACTCTTTTCCATAACAGGCCGTGTTATGACTGATCAGAGGAACTTGAGTGAACTTGTTTAGCAGTGATATTAAACACCATACCACTTTACCAGTCGTATTCATGTTTATCATGGGGGTTTCAATGAACCATATTCAATGATAATGGCATCGAAATCATGCCAGTGTTACATCCAACAAGCCAGAAGGCTTTATGAAGAATTCCCCACCTCATCCAAGCATCCGAAGGAGGTGCTGGATGTGGGAGATTTTTTGAATACAAGTCTGTAGGCTTGGAGGATGTAACACCCACCCAAGTTTCTTTGTCAGTTTCATTTCATAATGTTTATTTCAAACATATCTCAAGTATCTTCTCGCCACACCCTAGTTGGCAGCATCTGCTTCTTTATCATTGAATATGGTATACTTTAAAAAGACACTTTTCCCCACCTGAGTATCGCCTTTATAGTGTGAGTCTCCTTTCTTCTTTTGTTTCTTTGAAATAAGGTGGAACGACTATCTCGTGCGAGACAATATGCAAGTGTTTCATCCTCCAAGTCTACAGTCTTGTATTCAATATGGATGCTTGGATGAGGTGTGGATTTTATTTGCCTGGATTTTTTCTGGGTAGAATATCTTTCCATCACTTTGCTTTCAAGAGTTTTAATACTCTAGAAAGCAGGATTTTGTGAAGAGCCTTTTGTAGATTTTGCATGGCTTGTATAGAAAACTGACAGTTCAGGGGCACAAAGTTCATATAAGGGTCCTGGATATACTTTTAAAGAACCAAGGATACTGAGAAGTTTTCAGTTCCCTCTTTCTCCAGACAACAAATAAATACTAAACGAAACAACACACTAAACAGACAGACATTCTGGAGTAACATAAGGAGTATTCAAGAATACTAATCCTAGATTACTCACTTCACCATTTGCCCAGTATAGCTTATGCAGTGTTTCCACTTTTGCCGGTGAGACATAGGCTCGTTTTGATTCCTGAAAAGAAAAGAAAAACAAACAAAATTAAATACTTTATACAAAACATCTCTATTGACAGTAGTTAGAATAGTTGTTTCACAAGACTACACAACCCAAGTTATATAATGACAAAAAGGTTATAGTTTAAAAATAAACTGCAGCATCAACAAATAATGGTAAAAACTTTCAAATTTATCAATCAAATATGACAGAACTTTATCTTTTACCTAATGCCACTAGAAGATGACACTTGTAAACAGTTTCTTGAATGAGGCTTTGAAAAAAATCTTGTTCCTCAGGCAATTTGAAAAGGGAGGGAGGCTTTTTTCCCTTTTTCCTTTCAACCTTAAAGGCCTTGAGATTTTTACAATTTTTTTTTTACACTTTGCCATTTTACATCCTTTGGCTTCACAGTAGTTTCTAGGAAAGTCTTGACAACCAACCAAGACTTGTCAAGAAACAACTGGAAAGTACTTAGAAAATAACTTGTGAGTGTACCTATCATATGTATCATTCATCAAGGTTTGAAAAAAAATGGCTTTAGCCAATGTTGATTTTGACTGGTTAAAAATAAACAGGACACAATTGGGGGGGGGGGGGGGGGGGGGTGCAAAATTTTAATGACGAGGGAGGTTTCTTTTTTTTTTTTTTTTTTTTACAGAATATTAATTATGAGAGAGGTGCCTGAGAAACAAACAAAATTTTTTAATAGCCTAAATATTTTTCTTGAATAACTAAACTATCACTTATGAACCTCACTGAAATTCGCTTGATCAGCACTAAATGGAAAAACAACAAATTTTGAAGGACAGTTTTTTGTGTTTTGCACTGGTCGGATATGGCTATTAATTACAGTGGGTAACAGGTTATGCATGATCATACTTGTTAACTCTTTACTCTACAAGGGCAGAATTATTGAAAAAGATGAAACCCACTTACCAAGCTAAGTCTTCTATAGAAATAAAATTGCATGATAAAAAAAATGTTTTAATGTGATAGTTTGCTAAACATGTTTAACACTTTACCTAACGAATCTTTGCATCTGCCAGCATATGCAATTTCAGCAGTTTGTAAAAAATTATTTAAAAAAAATTTCAACAAAACCATATCAAGTGACCCCTCACTGGAACGAGCTCATCAAGCTCGTTCCAATACTTGTCATTGACAACAATTCAGTTTACTTGAATTAAAAACAACAATGATAGTACAAGTTAGTCAGTAAATATACAATTATTGTTTTCTGTAAAAAACAACCACCAGTTCACCAACAATCCATCTTTGTTCCTGTAAACAAACAAATTTGACTTCATCATAATCACTTCGATGAAAATATAAGTAAAACAAAAATTGGTTCACTCCTATAAGATGCATATATGCAGACATGTTAACCTCAGAAGAAGATTTTCAGATAACTTGAGTGTAATTTTCAGAGCAATTGGATGAATTTCAGGGAAACGTACACATGCAAACAATATACACAAGAACTAAAACATTTCAGCTCTTGGACTACCACTGGCACCAGGTTTCACCCAGTGGTTTATAGGCTCAATCATTGGTTCAAATATCTTCACCTCGCTCTTTTCTTTGAGCCATGCCCATTCCCTCCCCCCCCTCCACCACACACCACCTGTGGTTACAACTTGACCAAAGTGCACAAAATCTTCAAAAAGAAGAGGGGAGCGCTCTGGAATCAGTAAAAGCGGTACAAAATAACAATATAAATATTCGTCGAATAGACACCCAGGTATTAATTATTATTAATAAATTGGTGCTTAATACCACTTCAGAAGCTAAGGCTATAGTGGCGATCCCAATAATTAATATCGCCCGCTCGTAATGTATACCGGAGTTGGCTTACACAGATAGGTCGAAAACCGGTTATATAATATATAACATACACATGTCCAATAGAATCACAATGGACGATCTCTGAAGAGTAAACACACTTCCAAGTTAACCCACAGGCGACCCCATTCAGGTGTACAATAAATTCCAGTAAATAACACTCCTAGACATGTTCTATCCGATATCTATGTTCCTGGAAAATGTGCAAATATACGAGAGTGAAGACAAGATGTATTTGATTGGGTACCGCCATTAATAGAAACCTGGATCTAGAAATGGATCGAGCTATGATTAACAGACTCGCCACGAACCGCCCACAAAATAATTCATAGTTTCTAAGGTCAATAACATACGATACTACGTCTGCCTAATAATGCGATTATTAAGCACGTGAGCATTGAAATCCCACATGTAATCATCTGAATACCAGTTAACTGACTAAACAGCTTCCCAGGTACCCCAAGGCTAGCAATTTATTGATGATGAATCATATGCTCGTAAATGACATATAGATGAACAACCACAGGAAAACAACCAACTAGAAAGTGGATGTGCCCATGAGGTCGCCATAGAACACGACCCAGCCGCCAATCGAGTAGTCATGAAATGCATGCATGTACTTAAATGCATAGGAGGCTTACAGGAAGAAAACTACGTCTTGCCCGGCAATCGCCTCTTAATTCAAAATTCAAAATCATAATGAACCCCCTTCACCCGCATTACCTGAATTGTTCTTGTGTTTGTCATCAAATAGTATAGGAACTGCCAGGCTCCCTCACGTCTGACCGACTCCATAATGCCACTAAGGACGGTGAAGAACGTGAAGAACAAATGCTTCCCCTGATAAAGAAGGAAGCTTCTGGGGAACGTCCCATAAGAGACACCTGAGAAGATTGATCCGAGGTTTCTGTGACTACAGAAGTGCTAGTATCAGGATTTCGCAACAAGACTGTTGAACTAAACAGAATATACTAAATCAACGGAGTTGGAGGATATGCATATCCTATCATTCCGTCCCATGAGATCAACAGAGCGTCTACTGTGTACACTCGATGATCTTGGCATGGCAACACGAACGTTGGTAACTGATTGTTCCGGTGTGTCGCAAACAGATCTATCATGGAACAATCCCATTGTTAGCAAATCTGCCTGAATATTCGCTTGTTGAGAGTCCGGTCCAATGGCAACAGCGACCTTTCCGAGAGAGCGAGTTTGCTAGTACATTCAGACGACCTGGTATATGACGGACAGAAAGATGAACATGATGATTCATGACGTACAGGAGAACCTTCTCCATTAATTCGCATAATGGCATTGAATGAGTGTCACCTTGGTTCCTGATGTAAGCTACTACTGTCGAATTGTCCGACAAAATTTCAACATGGACGACCACTATTATGTGAATCCAATGTTGTAGCGCTAACCAAATTAACATCATCTCTTGATGTTTATGCGCTTCCCTAGGAACCGGGGGTCCCAAAGACCCTGACACCTCCAGTTCTGAGTAAAGAATATCTGGAGGAGATGTGTGTGCATGCGGCTCGTCAGAATAAGATCCAAAGCCGCTCCGCACAGCCCCATCAGTAGCATGAATTTCTTCGCCGTTAATGCATCTGAATGTAGACAAAAGCGAGCATAACAACCAACAAATTTGCTCTGGGTAACGGCTGATGAACCAGATTGCTGTGAGTCTCGAAGCTCATTCCCAAGTGAGTGAACGATTTGGACGGAGCTGCATCCAACTTTTTCTCATTTATGATGACACCGAGATGTCAGAACAAAAGAAGAGGACTCTGAACATCGTCTGAAGAATAATTCTGTTGCCGTATCTCTGTAGAATGTCGTGCAAGTAAGCCGACGTTACTGCAGACGAATAAGCTCGGAAGTATGACATTACCAAGTTCATTATACGAGTGAATGCCCAGGGAACCAGGTTCAGACAAAAGCACATTGCTCTGAACTGATACACCTTCCCTTGTACAGCGAACCGCAGGTACTTTCTGAATGCCGGATGTACCAGGACATGAAAGTACCCATCCTTAGATCTATGCTTGCCGCATAGTCGTTCACTCGAATGCTCACTCTTACCGACCGAATGGTCCCCATATAGAATTTTGGAGCCACGATAAGCTTGTTTATCCAGCTCAAGTCTATTACTAGTCGGAACGAGCCGTCTGGCTTTGGTACAAGGAACAGGTGACTGTAAAAACCCTGAGAATCCTGATTCTTGGCAACCTCTATTGCTTAATTTAATATAGAGCCTGTACCTCCGCTAGGAGAGACTCTCTTATGAAAAGATCCGACGGAAGATCTGACCAATGCAGACATCTTGTTAGTATGGGTGCCGCTCGGAATGATAGCCATAGGCCATCCGAGACTACACTTCTCACCCACTGATCTTCCGTGGCTGCTGTCAAGTTTCTCGCGAAGATGATGTCCTTCCGCCCACTGGCAAGCAATAGAGGTCTTGAACATCACCTGTATGACTTGTGAGATGTAAGGGAGGAGAAACTATTTCCTCCCCGCGAAAAACCTCGTCTCGTCAGCCTAGGGGGGGTCTGACCGATAGTCCTGATCAGACCTATGCTCCTTTCCGGAGTCACTATATTGACGACCTCCAGAGTAATTGTAAGAGGGCTTCTTGTACCCTTGTGAGGAGTTCCCTTTTGACGTTTAGATCTGGAACGTCCTCTTTACTGTTGTCTCCTGAAGCGGGTTGATGAAACGCTGACTTCAATAGCAGATCACTTGACACTTTCTAAATAGCCTGATCACGGGCTGACAAAAGCTTGTCGTCCAAAATAGTATGTCCGGAGAACGGAGCGACTCGGAGAGAGCTTTTTACCTTGTCATCTATAAGTGATGACAACGCAAGGGTGGCATCACGTCTGAATTAACTTCAGATTAGCCACTGTAAGAGCAGAGCTATACGTAGCATACAAAATGCCCTGGAAAGAACTCTAAGAGAGGAACTAACGTCCTCAAATTCCTTCCCGTTGAGACGTTGCGCAATAGCTCTGGTAAGGTGAACTGCGTAAGACATTGCTTCCAAATTCGCTCTACTTGATGAAAATGCCGTTGTAATTGTGTCTGAGCGAATAGTGAATGATGCAGGCAAGGATATATCTAGATCCCCGGGCTGCTCATTCAAACGCAGAGGAGCTCTCCGAATATCTTCTCCAGCCGTTTTTAATTGAACGTAGTCCATAAAATGGTATGTTTATGGAAGATGTAGCTAAGAAACCGCCTTCCTTCTCACACTCGAGAGTTTAAATACAGCTTTGTCTATATGGCTGAAGGCCTGCGACACCTGCCTAGACTGGACCGGAAATGAAAGGACTTCATCCTTTGTCCGGATAAAGTCTGTGTCTAACGACGCCAGCGGTTTCTTCCTTGTCATCACAGCATTCTGATTCATTGGAACAAATTCAGGGTAGTATTGATGGATGAAATCCATCGCAACCCTGTGATGTTCCGAAAGGGCAGGGTAATCCTCTTCCTTATCCCTTTCACCATCCGAGAGAATCAGTTGCTAATCTCGGTCCCTTGCATCTGCGTGAACAGACGACTGGACCGACCCAGCACCATCTGACAGCTCAGGTTCTGAGACTGAGGAAGGCTGCACCTGCTGGGATGCTTCGATCAACTGTGCAATCTGCGACAGCAAGTCCGTCATCAAGGCCTGAGGAGCAGCGGTCTTCTGATTCCTAGCCGTCTGCTGCTCCTGGGACAGTGTGTCGGAGATGGATCTCTTCTCCAAACGTCCCAATGATCGAGGCCTCGTCTCCCTAGCTACTGGATGATCCGACTTCTCAGACGAAGAGTAGTTCCTTCTTCGTGCAGCAGACTGGATATCCGAAGTCGGGTGGCTAGGATGTGGTCATGTGTGCTTTAATAACGTAGCGGAGGAAGCCGAGACTGAAGCCAACCCCGGCTGCAGACTAAACAGAATGTCCCGAGCTATGGGCGGACGTATGCTCCATCTCATGCAAGTTTCCAACCAGAAAACTTCATTTTGGTGTGTGAAACGTAGCGGTGGAAGCCGTGACTGAAGCTGACCCCGGCTGCAGACTAAACAGAGCATCCCGAGCGGAGGGCGGACATATGCTCTGGCTCGTGCAAGTTTCTCATAACAACATTATTTGGCCCCAAATGTCTGTTAGGTTAGAGAGGGGCCTCTCCCGCTCATGGTCTATAGACCTCGCAGAGTACAAAAACTTGTTGACTTCCTCCATATTTCCGTCGTCGCTGGGTGAGGTATTTATATTAAAGTGCTCGCTCTACCAAATCCACTTCTTAGACCGCAATGGACTTACCTGGCGTTACGGCACCCACGGACAGAGTACCGCTTCACCGGTCGAGGTAGCTGCTTGCAAGAGATTAAAACCCTTAACAAAAGGTCCTAACTCTTGCAATCATGAGCACTGCAGCTAGCTCTATATGCTCCATGGAGCATGATGACGGTAGCACACTTGGATGGGTGTCAGAATATCATCACCATGTTCATGTTCCTCTGAAATAGAAACTGACAAAATGAATTATAACGTGGTGAGAGGCCGGCCATCAGAGCCTCACCACCACCAACGTACCGCAACATCCGTCGCCAACATTAGTCATTCCAGTGAACACAAGAATGACAAGAGACCGCAGGAATGCATAGACAAAAGTCGATATCAGACCTCCAAACTCCACAACAAAATATATATAATTAAGATACATGAATAATAGCAAAAATCAATTCAAAATATTTTTTGGAAAATATTTTTTTGAAAAACGCCTAAGTTCCCAAAGGGAACATTAAGAGCCCAAAGGCATCCCTATAGAGCCTAAGTGTGGACAAAATTCAAATTTTTTGAGCTACACTACCAGAATAATTATCCATGTATCCTACAGTAACTCTACAGTAATAGAATATAAAAAAATAGGCTGATTAAATCGTCAGATGTGTACCCACATGCACAGCTAGTAGAAAGCTGTATGACGGAGGGCCACCCGGATGCCAACATTATGTACACCATACATGTTATGGGTACATATAGAAATGGATTGGAGGAGTGCCTAATTTGATGGATAAAGGGTTAATATCTCTGGATCAAACTATTAGATTTACTTAAAAAACTATACAGCACAGCACATCAGTAACCCGAATACATATATAAAGTAACCTGATAATCGGATTAATATTTTTTGAGTTATCGCATGCCAAAGAAATGGATTGGAGGAGTTCTCAATTTGAAGGATAAAGGGTTAATATCACAGGATCAAATTATCAGATTTACACCAAAAACTATACAGCTCGGCACATCAATAACCTGAACACATATATGAAGTAACATGGCAATCGGATTGATATTTTTTGAGTTATCTCATGCCAAAGGGATTGGAGGAATTTTCAATTTGAAGGATAAAGGGTTAATATCTCAGGATCAAATTATCAGATTTACACCAAAAACTATACAGCTTGGCACATCAGTAACCTGAACACAAATATAAAGTAACTTGACAATCCAAGCAAAATTTTTCAAGTTATCGAATGCCAAAGGGATTGGAGGTATTTTTAATTTGAAGGATAAAGGGTTAATATCTCAGGATCAAAATAACAGATTTACACCAAAAACTATACAGCTCGGAACATCAGTAACCTGAAGATATATGTAAAGTAACATGACAATTGGATTGATATTTTTTGAGTTATCTCATGCCAAAGGGATTGGAAGAATTCTCAATTTGAAGGATAAAGAGTTAATATCTCAGGATCAAATTATCAGATTTACACCAAAAACTATACGGCTTGGCACATCAGTAACCTGAACACAAATATAAAGTAACTTGACAATCCAAGCAATATTTTTCAAGTTATCAAATGCCAAAGAAATGGATACGGACGCCGGACGGATGGGCAGACAGATGGATGGATGGATGGACAGACAAAGGATGGATGAACGACGGAGGGCCACCCGGATGCCGGCATTATGGGTACACATAAAAACTACCTATATATGAGGACGTTGTCAATGTAAACAACGTCAATGTAAACAAGACATCAGGCACACAAAAAGGCCCAAAGTCATAAAACAATTTAATGCTACCAGATGCAAAGCTAGATCTTCATACGAAGAAGAAACAATACATCGGATACAAGATGCAAGACTAAATGACCTAACACCCCTAGGGTGAGGACGTAACCATGGGGAAGAACAGAATAATAAAAGAGTTTAACAGGAAGGGTTCATGGAAGGGTAGGGAAGGAATACTTAACAAACAGTGGAATCATTAACAAAAACGATGACGTCAGGCGTATGTCCCGAAATTGGGAAACATGAAATAATTTTATAATTATTATAAAGTTACAGCCCTGAACGTCAAAAACCACCGCTGAACACTTCCATCATCCAATAACAGCCTTGGATCCACCAATTCTTGCATTGATTTGTGTCTGGCATCCTCAAAAAAGGAGATTTTAAAGCACAGATGTCATTTCATTGTTGATGACTTTAAGGCCAAACAAAGAATGATGTTGGCACCAATTCCAGGGACTTCCTGACGGTTGTGCATGCGCAGAGAGTAAATGTATGGAGGGCCAGATAGTACTTTTAATTTTCGATTTTGCAAGCAAATTTTGGGGATTGGGAGATTCAAAATTTGTGTTTGGCCCTTGATAACTTTGAGTTAGCACCAGCTAGTCTGGGCCATTGGGTTATAAGTGTAAAAATATGCTGACTCAGCATTTTTTCGATGCCCTGTACAGAACGAACACCCTAACATAACCGAAGGCACTTTTGTTTTACTATTCAATTCTACTGGTTCTAAGGATGCTTCATACCAAATAACAGCTCTCTGTTCCGTGTGGTTTGGGAAATATGGGCGTTTGAAAACATTTCTATTCTTAGATCCTGGGGTTCCCATGGAGATGCAGGAATTTTTTTTTTTGCATGAGTCAAGTAGTTATGACCCAGTAATACCACATACCAAATTGGGTTCAATTTGGACCATTGGTTCAGAAAATAGAAATTTTGGATGGGGGCCAAAAATCTTACCCCTCCCATTACAAAGCCAAATATTGCTTCACAAATTTCGTTTGAACAAATTTGATTCTACACCTCAAATGGAAGCTGCATAACAAATATCAAGTCATTGTACCCACTGGTTCATGAGAAGAAGATTTTAAAAATATTTTGGAGCATTTTCCACCACCCCCTCCCTATGGGGCTGAGCATGTTGAGTTGAACAAAAATGCAATGACCCTTCGGGACCATCACTCACACAAACTTTCACTTGAATTGGCCTAGTGGTTTTAGAGGAGAAGACCAAAACATGGTGTTGACGTATGACGGACGGAGAGCGATGAGATTAGCTCAGCTTGACTTTGTCAAGGTGAGCTAAAAAAAACATGTGGATATAAGTGAAATATTTATAATAAAGGACTCTTTTATTAAATATAATTCACTTGTATGCATATTTTTTGTTTCATTTGATTGATCGGAGCTTCAAAGGCCTATGATTTGACACTGAATGTCTGGAAATGGAAAATTTTTCGAATGTTCAATTTTCCGGGATTTTTGTTCCAAACCAACTCCCTTCTGGGAGGCCAGAAACAAAACTGCACTTACGGGATTTTCCCTAACATTCCAGGAGAGTTAACATGTCTGCATATATGTAAAGAAAACCTTTTAGGAGCGAAAAAAGATAACTTTTGAAAGTTCCTTTGATGAAAACCAATTATAGGAGCTAAAAAAACAACTTTAAAAGATTACATTAACGAAAATTGAAATAATAAATGCGTGGAATGCAACTATCTGGGGGCTGGGAGGAGTGCGGCTATTGTCTTGGGGACAACATTGGGGTAATTAGCTGGGGTCTACTATCCATAGGAACAATTTGTCTGGATTTCATTAAAATTGTTTCCATTCTCTGTGCCACAGTTATCTACAATCTCTACATTATTTAACTGAAAGCCTTTCCATCAGGCATTAATTATATTTCTCACCTGAAAGGGATGGCGACACAAAACTCTTGTTCCAGAAATCGGAGGTGGTTCATCTGGTTGTAGCATCAAATCAACCAATGTGTGTCCTTGAATGTAAAAAATAAATCCAATAGTTGATTACATTAATCCTTTAAACACTCATTTTCTGGAATGGTATCGCCTTTGTGTACATTTACAGTGAGATGGGTCAGTCTAATATCAATATACAGGGAGGATAAAATAATGACTGCAGTCTGCAGCCATCTGGCTGCAGACTGCAGTTTTTATTTTATCATCAATGCTCACTTAGACCACTTATAAAAAAGATAAAAATGGGGCGAAATTATGCCTTGAACTGAAAAATCGGTTTTAGGAGTTCAAAGGATTAACTGAGAATTTCAAATACTAAATGAGTCATAGATATTTTTTTAACTTTATCACACAATCACCATCAAATACCTCATGATGTAAAATATGGTTCACGACATGTCTAATAGGGAAATGGAGTCAAAAAGTCAACATCGTAATGTTGTCAGGGAGTTGGTTTTGGAAGTAGAATTGAATTAACTTCTTTTATTTTTCATTAACTGTCTACCTAATACATCTAGCAGATGACATTTGGAGAAAACATTTCCGAAGAACTAAATATTATTATTTTTTGTCTCAAAAACATAGCTTATGACCCCTCAATGGAATGGTCTCAATAACATCATTCCAATGAGGGATTATAAGCTATGTTTTTGAGGCATAAATACCAAATTTTGAATGGTGATTTTTGTGAAAAGTCCTGGCCTGGTTTAGTCATTAAGTTATTTATTTATTGGGGTTTAATAACACTTTCGACTGCCAGTCACCTCATGTCGGACAATTTTATGGATGGAGGAAGCCAGAATACATGGAGAGAACCACCAAGCAATGGCAAGCAACTGTCAGACTCCCCAATGTACTAACTCCACACAATCAGGGTTAGCACTGGTTGAAGACAGGTCACCATTGACATGCGGCAAGCCTTAGTATACAATGCCACTGTGCCACCACGTGGGCAATTGGAATTAAGTGTGTTGTCCAAGGACACAACGTGGTTGCCTGCAGGTGGGATTTGAACCAAGGACCTCTCGGCTTGCAGCTCTACCTATTGAGTCACCGTGCTCCCAGTCATTAAGTTAGGTATAAGGTTAATTAAATTTCACGTCATGTGATAAAAAGAATCTTAAATTCATCATGAATTGACATGAAATTTCTTAACCTTACAATTTAAAATTGATCTGAACTTCAGTAAACATCGGCTCAGATCGATTTTTAGCGTACTCGGTCCTGAAATTTCATATCAAATGGTGTATCATTCGAGATCCTCTATATCTCAGATGCTCACTTCTTACAAACTTCATAAACCGCTTTTTGTATTAGAATCTGAACCATCTGAGAGGCTGGAAAGAAATATTTATAGATGAGCTGATCCTATACCAAGGAATTGGAGTAATTCAATACTGTGGAAACTTTGCCAATGAAAATTATTCATTTAACAGGAGTATTCAATCAACAGGGATTGTGTCATTTTTCTGTATTCTAGAGCTAAACTTAGCATTTATTCTATTATATCTTGTTCGACAGAGCTCCAAAAGGGGACGTTCTCATCTAGACATGGCCCCAAACCTGCATATGAAATTTCGTGACGATCAGGCAAGAACTACAGAGTGTAGCCTGTGCTAAAGCAAAATGTGAACAGACTCACAGACTGTTTTAACAGACTTCCACACGCGTGATGGCAGTAGCTTATCTTGACTTTGTCAAGTTAAGCTAAAAATGAAAGTGTCAATGACACTGTAGCTCAACTTGTATAAGACATGTACATGTATAGTGTGTGACACAGCAATGACACACATCTAGGTAATGACCTGATAACAAAGGTACATGTAAGTATTGTAAAGGTCTGTACATAAATGCTGACCGTAGCCTGTAACAAATGTACAGGAAAAGTATTGTAAAGGTGAATAAGTTAGATGCAAACTAGAAAAGAAATCTCCATGGGGTTATTTTTGTTACAATGGGGATCCGTGTATGGTGCACCATAAGCCAAATGTTAGTAACTGTTTTGGCGTGTTTGTTTCAAACCCTTCTAAGGTTGATTCATACTAATTAATAAATATTTGTCCAGTCCTTCTTAAAATATAGGTATTCAAATTTTTTATCTTTAGCTCATAGGGTTCCCACAGGTGAGGAGGTTTTATTTTTCTCATTGGAAATAGAAAATTGGATTGTGATAAAAATGTTTACCCTCCTCAAACAACACCTAATATTAACACAGGAACTTAGCTTCAACACATTTGAATATACACATCCTAGGGATGCTGAATTCAAGAAACATTATTTTGTCTGGTGTTTTTGGAAAACATTTTCAATTATTTTCCTTTTTGGGTTCCTGAGTGGGTCTGATTGAACCCCAAAATATTTGTTCTCATACCACAGTTATAACAAAGGCACCCAATAAATTTATAGCAAACATTACTGACATGAAAAATCTTCTTTACAGGTTCTGTACAAAAAATGTAATACACACAATTCTTGAAAATATGACTGCCGACAGGCATTTTGAATTTTGGGCCGAGCCCAAGAGCACTCATTACCATCCCATGATTATAACAAATGTAGTCCTAGAAGTTCTGTACAAAAAACTGATTGCACCTAATTTTGGTATAAAATGGCCACGACAGCCATCTTGAATTTTGGACCGCACCCCAAAATACTCGTTCTCGTCCCAAGGTGATAACAAGGATACCCAAGAACTTTTGTGAAGATCGGTTCATAAATACAGCCTGTAGCCCAAGCTGTATTGACATGCACTCTTACTGTGTATAAGTAGCAACAAGTTCATCTAATTTGCATAACGTCTGCACGAGAAAAAAACCTGTATAAAATGTGATGTATTCCATGTTACTAAACATTCATACAAAAATTTATTGAAATCAGAAATTTCATACAGAAGTTCTGTACAAAAAATTGATTGCACTAATTTCTGAACAAAATGGCAGCTGGTGGCCATCTTGAATGTTGGACCGCACCCCAAAAAACACTTGTTCTCATCCCACGGTGATAACAAAGGTATCCAAAAAGTTTCATAAAGATCGCTTCATAAATAAGTCATCTAGGCTGAGCCATATAGAAGTTCTGTACAAAAAACTGATTGTATCCAATTTTGGTACAAAATGGCCGCTGGGAGCCATCTTGAATTTCGGACTGCACCCAAAAACACTGGTTCTCATCCCAAGGAGATAACAAAGGTACCCAAGAAGTTTCGTGAAGATCAGTTCATAAATACAGCTCTTAGCCCGAGCCGTATTGACATATATACTTATTGTGTGTAAGTAGCACTAAATCAAAGTTCATCTAATTTGCATAATTTCTGCACGAGAAAAAAACCCATATTATATGTGATGTATTCCATGTTACTAAATATTCATACAAAAATTTATTGAAATAAGAACTTTCATTCATAAAAACTGATTGCACTAATTTTGGTATAAAATAGCTGCCGGTGACCATCTTGAATTTCGGTTCGCACCCCAAGACACTCGTTCTCGTCCCACGGTGAGAACAAAGGTACCCAAGAAGTTTCGTAATGATTGGTTCATAAATATGGCCTCTAGCCCGAGCTGTATTGAATTGTTGATAGACAGACAGATGGCCAGACAGACGACAGATGGTGGGCCATCATGACATAACCTCAAATTTGACTATGTCAAAGTTGAGCGAAAATTTGACTACGTCAAAGTTGAGCTAAAAATGCTCTTGGGATTATACTTGCTCTGTTAATATTCATACACATGTTGTTTTATCAGTTGAAGAAAACTGACTGTTCCAAACAGGCATTTGAGCAATGAAAACTTGATAGTGTTCACAGAAAATTACAAAATCAGGAAATAATATCTGCCGTGGATAGCTTAACTTATGAAGCCCTCATTGGAACATGCTCAATGACCTCATTCTAATGAGACACTAAAACGTATATTTTGAGATAAAAAAAATTGAAAATTTTCAGTTATTCAAGGAATTTTTTTTTGTAATGTCTTTTAATTGTGATGGATAAATGATAGTGATGAACCAATATTCAGCAATTACATCTGACCTTGGCCAATTTTAAGCCATCGGTAGTCATCGGTAGAAGTGTTTGAACTTCGTCGGTTCATGCCGATGGTTACATGGAACACCACTGGATCAAAATTGTTCATATTTACATTTGATTGACGATCTGATAGATGCAGTAACAAGCTTAATAAGCTGCCACAATGATTGGCAGGAATCATGAGTTGTCTAATCTCACTGATTGGCAGGCCTGAGGAGGGTGATTGCTCCAGCCCACCTGAATTTTTGCTGAGGAGAGCATGTAACTGCCCTCCTCAATAGCCTGATTCTGATGATTTGGGTATGTACCAGCCTGCCTGAATGGGCTTGTGTCTGCCTGAATATAGATCAAGGAGAGCCAGTTACTGTCCTCCAGTGATTTTCAAAAGAACAGGCCTGGACTGGTCTCATCTTCCCCTTAATAGCTGCTCAAGACGCACATGCTATGTGTCATGTGATGACTGTGAAATATGACATCATCAGAAACAAGTTAACAACATGGCATCTTTGATCAAAGATGCCATGCTGTTAACTTTTTTCTCCTGCGTCAATTTTTATCTTAATACACAAGGTGACACACTCTTGAGGTCAATGAACCAATCAACCCGACTGTACAATTAAATTAACCCTATTCTACGCATTCTTGAACATACTAATCCTTTTGGTTGTCACTATCTAACATCGGCACTCACAATCGACCTATTATGCACTCAACTAAATGGCAAGCAGATGGGGGTTGCAATTCCTTATCAGTTAATCACTAGTAAATAAAATATCAAAATAAATGAAGATGACTTACCATCACCTCCATATAGTCGATATGCAACTTTTTTTCCTGGAATTGTTACTTTTTCCACATCTTCACTGAGTTTAATTTTTGGTTTTTCATTCACTTGTACTAACTACAATAAAAAAGATTGAATTATAGTTTTATTTAAAAACGTCTTTTCAGTAACCAGAAAATTCATATAATGAATTTTAACCCTTGAGTGATGGCAGAATTCTACTTATTGTTTAACTGGTAGAGTGCTGCATTATTTTTGACCATCAAATCTTGTACACATGTCTCTGCCTTGTTACAATTTATGGGAGAGTGCCTATGCGCACTCTCCCATAAATTGTAACAAGGCAAACCCTCACAGATTAAATAATATCACTTCAAACATAATACAAAGCACATGCATTGAATATGAGCCTTCAAGCTGTGGTACCTGCACTTCAGAAAAAAGCCCAAATATGGGCTTCCAGCACTCTACCAGTTAATCCTTCATAATAAAATAACATTTTTGCACAGCAGTGCTGTCTAGTGAATTCTTGGATGCCTTTATAGGCAGCCAAGACTTCACTAGGAACCACTGTCAAGATTCTGCCAACAAGACCACTGAATGGCTGCATGTTGGAACATATATTTTATTAGTGTATAAGGCCACATACTTCTGCCAAATGGCTAATTGTGACCGCAACATGAAGGTGAAGTCAAGTCCAGCCAATCACTAACACCCATGTTGCCCATTTTAGAGGACTTCCACCCCATGCATTGGTGAAAGGGTCCCATTTTCCAGTAAAACAGAGCTTGTTTACAACAGCAAACAAGCACTGCTTCACTTCCTGGGGTGTTCTATGAAAACTAATCAAACTTGGAAGTCGACTTTAAGGGTTAAAGGTCAGTACAGAGCTATTGCAACCTTACATGGGTTTTACATCCACCCTGTCACCAACTATATAAATTCCAATATATTGTAAATAAGAAAGGAATGTGTTTGCTTACCCTTTTCTTAAGCTGATGGAAGATGACCCAATATTTTTTGTCCAAAATCAATAAAAAATTCATTTTGCACTTCCAAAACATAACTCATTACCCTCCATTGGAACAAGATCATGAGCTATGTTTTGGAAACAAAACTTGAAACAATGAGAAAATTTAAATAAGTTTTTGTGTTCAGCACTAGACCAATTTCTAGGATATGTTACATGAAGAAATATATTAATGTTTTTGTGAAAGTCCCTTTCTAGAATGGAACTTTGATCTTGCCGAAGTAATACTGTTTTCTTGCTTACTAGGGCTTTAACTCCTTGCATGCTGCTGGAAGATGTTCCTGCCATGAACGGAATCTCTTGACAGTAAAAGACAGAACAGAACAGAATTTTATTTGAAGACAGCAGTTATATACAAGTATAATGAATACAATAGGATACAGATAGTTATTAGCATCTTCAGGAGGCAACATGGCCAATTTGGCCATTTCCAGTCATTTCCCAGACAAAAAAATAAACAAAACAAAAAGAGAAGTAAAACTGGTTAGATCTTGATAAAGTCATATAGCTGTAATATTTTTTCGATAGGATATATATAAGGTACTAATGATATGCTATTACTTTAAGCGGTTACCTTACAGTGCATACATAATTATAGAGTGGAACTTGTGTTTAAAAACATACAGACATTGAGTGGATAAGACAGATGTTGAGAAAATGTAACAAGTAATTTGTTTTTGAGCCATTAATTCCTCCACATGCACACACACATATATACATGGACCCATATATATATGTGTATATATACAAACATATGCCCATGTATACATACATGCATACATACACATATCACACACACGTACAAATATAACTTGGCACTAATTACCAAATTTTCCTCTGTAAATTAAATCAATGATTTCTAAAGCTAAATTTGCCTGAATTTTTCATCAAATCTAGTCATGGCTGCTTCATAGCAGCCATGACTAGATTTGATGAAAAATATTTAAGAAAATACTCAGCAGGTTACGAGTTAAGGTCACTTCAATCATCTCGGACTAATCTCACCAATAATCCAAGTTTAAAAGTCAAGTTTAGCAATTGTTTATAATTATGCTGCTGTGTTTGAAAGATTCTTATCTCAGCAGTGGATCCTACAATAACAGCAAATCAAAACCTTGATCATATGCTGATCCATCATTAGGTCTATACTCTACACTTAATAGCACCATAAACAAGAACTGAACCACTTCCTGGGATCAAACAGGAATATTATGCTGTTATGTGACAATCTATGGGAAAGAGCACTCACAACAGCATCACAAACCAACCTATTCTCGGGTGTTTTCTCTGTACTAAACATCACAGAAAACAAGCACTGCTTCACTTCCGGGGCAAGCCTGAATATAGGCAACCTGTCATTTGCAAAATGAGGTCCCCAGAGGGTGAATTTACTGAGCTATTCCATACAGTGGGCCAATTTATCCTCTAGGTACATCTTTCTGTTTTAGCGTGGGACCTTGATTCAGGTTGAGGTTCACAGAGGGTAAATTTTGTGATGCAATCCTGCTGTGCAGGGTAGCATCACCAAATTCATCCTCTGGGGACCTCATTTTGCAGATGACAGTCTGCTTATATTCAGGCTTGTTCCTGGGGCTTCTAGAAGAATCTAATGCTGTTATGTTACTGATTACAGGAATAAGCACATGAGTATCATAGACCAACCAATCATCACATGCCTACTGTGTACTAAACGACACAGCATTACAAAAGGCAATAGTTTTAATTACTTCATTGTGTGTATGGAAGGTGCAACCTTTTTTCACTTTCAGGAAACTAATTCACCACATTACTCATTTGAGAAATATCAAGTTTTTACAATTTTATAATTTTTTTCAGTAGTTTATGGTTGAATGTATAATAAAACCTCCTACTGTTTGACCCTTCAACTGACAAATTAGGTATTTAACTATTTACCCAAATTAATGGCCAAAACTGGCCAGTGCTATTCACAAAAATCCCCATTCAATTTTCTTTATTTTTTTATCTCAAAAACACAGCTTATGGCCTTCACTGGAATGAGCGTTTTGAACTTGTTCCAATGAGGGGTCATAAGCTATGTTTGGACACAAAAAAATGAAAAAAATTAGTTATTCAAGAATTTTGCTTGCATGTGTTGTCTGCCTTTCATGTTTGGTAAAGGGTTAATCGGTAATCTACAAACCCCATCAAACCAAATTTTTCATATTTTTTTTTTAAATTTTCGTCTAAAATTTTCAAACTGATTCCAATAAAGCTTTATGTGCTAACTTTTGAAAACAAAAATTGTAGGTTGCAAAAAACACATGGATCTTGTTTTATGTAAGTTGTGTTGGGTGAATATTTAATAAGAACAATTTTTAAAATCACTCACCTTGAAAACACAACCAAGCGCAGGTTGTTTCTGACATGTGACAAGATGAGTTCCAATTCCAAAGGCATCAATGGAATGCCCCTGTAATGATAAATATTCATACAGTAAAACAGTAAAACCTTGTTAATTGAATAACCATTTTGTCAATGAAAATATTCCAGGGACAGGTGTGTTCACATAGCAAGAATTAGGTCATATTCCAACATTCTGGCAATAAACATTTAATCCCACACAAACTGATGGTGAATATCAAAATTTCAAAAAGAAAAATTTTCCCATAAAGCTACTTAAGAACTTAAACCAATTCAATCTTGTTTGAGAAGCTCATTGAGCTATGTCAAACAAGACTGAATTCAGGCCTAGCAGTCTAGAAAATCAATGAGTGCAAAACAATTGCTCTCTCAGATTGCTTGGGAGTGCAATTGCACTTGGAATCTTCCATACATATACTTGTATGCCATTTTGGTTACAGTACATGGAGGGTGGACTGTCACCCAATCACCCAAGGAGTGGAGGTATCACCCAAGGTACTACTCTCAAATTTCATACAGAAACACAAGAAGCACAAGCCAAGTTTCAACCAAAGGACCTCTGGGTTTAACCCAGAGGTCCACTGGCTGAAACTTTGCTCATGCTAATTACGTTTTGCATCAAATTAGCATGTACAGCTGGAGAGAAATCATCACTCCACAGGTGATTTACTTACAATACACTCTCTATGTACTGCATATTTACTTCAAGGTATTACTATTGTGACTGAAAAATTGTACTACATTCAGCTGCATAGTGGAAAAATTAGCATATACATATTCTCATTATTCAAAATGTTGCATTCAATTCTTATGCGACTGTCTTCTACACTCAAAATGTATTGAAATGCGACACAGAATGGGTCATCAATTATTGGAACCCATGCAACAATGACAAATGATAATAGATTTTAAAGGCAGTCCCAAACAGGCCTGGCAATCCAGAAAATAAAGGGGTGCAAAAATTGCCCTCAATTTTTTCTAGGCGTGCAGTTGGCGTGCAGCACTCGTAAAGAATACCAGGCCTGTGAATTAGTTAACCTTTATAAGCATTTTTATGCATTTTTACTACCCTATGATAGTTTATGTACTGTGACTTTGTTGCTGCATCTGGGCAAGTCTTGGGTGTCTGCACAGGCAGCCAGCACTTGTCTTGAAACAACTGCCAATGTATTTAGAATGTACTCTGCAAGTTTACCAAAGACTACATGTTGCAACATCTCTTCTAAGGCAGTAAAAATTGACCAAAGTCAAAAATAGGACTTTAAAGGTTAAATTCCTAGTTTTTTGCATTGTGGAATAAAATTTGCTGTTTGAAATTTCAGTATTTTGATATCAATCAGCAGAGGTTTAATTAACTGATCTTGTTTGACAAGCCATGAGAAACAAAATATAATAGATTGAGTGCTTATGTTGGAGGAGGCCCAAGAGGTCTGTTAAGTTGGGAAATAGTGGAGCTGTCTGAATAGTTAATACACTTATTCAATTACCCATATGAAATTAACAGATCAAATCTACACTAAAGATATGGGTCTGGTACATGAAAGTTAAATGAGTTATTTTGTTGACCCTTAAAAACCTTGAGATTTTTATACATTTCTGCAAAACTTTGCCAGTCAACATTCTGTGACTTTGTTGTTGCAAGGCAGGTCTTGGCTGCCTGAATAACTACCAAAGCACTTTGAATGTAACTTAAGACCAGGGGTGAGCGTTAATAAGCCATGTTGCCCATTTTGGAGAGGGTTTGCACCTCCCAAGCATTGGTGACTGGGTCCTATTTTACCAGTAAAACAGAACCCGTTTACCACAGTGAACAGGCACGGCTTCACTTCCCGGGGTTGCCACAGGGATTATTGCAGGAAATACATTTTAGTTGTAAGATAATATATATAATATACCTGTTGATTTAAGGAATGTATAGTATCTTCATTGATATCATTACTTGCAACAATCGATACTTTTGCCAACTTTTCTACTTTAAATCTGAAATAATTGAGGATAGATGCCTTGACTTTGCAAACTTCGATTTCATCCTTTTTAAAAGTTATTTGAATGTTTTTGTTATTAAATTTGTGGATCGTGATCAATATTATAGAATACAGTGAAACTTTGTTAAATGAATATCCACTTTGCCAGAGAAAAATATTCAATTAACAGGAGTATACGATTAAAGGAATTGGGTCATTTTTCTATCTTCTAGTTATAGACTGCGCATTTAATCTATCATATTTTGTTTGACAGAGCTCACTGAGCTCTGTCAAACAAGATATCATAGATTATGTGTTCACATTGGATAAACTGAGGCAAACAATGTCTACAGTCGTGGGGAATTCAGTGGATGTCGGAGTGATTCTTTGACAGATTACAAATTTTTTTATTTCATTAACCCTTTACCCAACGTAATGGTCAAAAACGGCTAGCACTATTCACAAAAATCGCCAATTAATTTTCATTACTTTTTTCATTTTTTGTCTCAAAAACATAGGTTATGACCCCTCTTTGGAACGGGCTCAATGAGCTCGTTCCAAAGAGGGGTCATAACCTATGTTTTTGAGACAAAAAATGAAAAAAATTAGTTATTCAAGAATTTTGTTTGTAATTGTCGTCTGCTTTTCATGTTAGGTAAATGGTTAACAGGATTTTACTCTACAACCTAAGGGGAATTAACAGGGCAAATTTGTACTGATCATATTGTAAATGGTTTAGTGCTGCACTTTATTGCAGAACTATACATTCAACCAACCCTTTACCTAACATGACTAGAAGTCGACTTGCAAAACATCTCTTGAACTAAAAATTTTTATTTTTTGCCTCAAAAACATAGCTACATTTTAGAGTAAAAAAACTGAAAATTTAATGAGACTGGAATGATCATATTTGTGCATAGCACTTGTCAGATATGGTCATTATGTTTGATAAACAGTTAATTAAGCACAACACTAATTATTTTGCTTTCTGAGAAGGTGATAGGTTTTGTATTGCACAAAACATTTCCTTTTAAAATGTTCTGGTTGTAAAAAAAGCTATAAATGAATGAATGAATGAATAGTTTACTTCACAGCATAATATTATAACAGTGTACATTTTCTTTTAAAATGAAAGTGTCAATGACACTGTAGCTCAACTTGTCAAGACAAAGACATGCACATGTATAGTATGTGACACAGCAATGACAAACATCTAGGTAATGACCTGATAACAAAGGTACATATAAAGTATTGTAATGGTCTGTACATAAATACTGACCGTTGCCTGTAACAAATGTATAGGTAAAGTATTGTAAAGGTGGGTGACAGTCAGATGCTAAACTAGAAAAGAAAACTTTGAGTCCCAGAGTGGGTCTGACTGAACCCCAAAATATTTGTTCTCATAGCACAGTGATAACAAAGGCACCCCAAAACACACTCGTTCCTGTCCCAAGGTGAAAACAAAGGTACCCAAGAAGTTTTGTGAAGATCAATTCATAAATACGAGCTGTATAGAACTTGTGACAAAAAACTGATTGGACCTAATTTTGGTACAAAATGACCACTGGCAGCCATCTTGAATTTTGGACCGTACCCAGAAACACTCATTCTCGACCCAAGGTGATAACAAAGGTACCCAAGAAGTTTTGTGAAGATCGGTTCATAAATACAGCCTCTACCCTGAGCCGTATTGACATGTGTGCTCACATTGTGCAAGTAGCACTGAATAAGTCAAAGTTCATCTAATTTGCATAATTTCTGCACGAAAAAAAACCCTTAGAATATGTGATGTATTCCATGTTACTAAACATTCATACAAAAATTTATTCAAATCAGAACTTTCATACAGAAGTTCTATACAAAAGACTGAATTTCGGACCACACCCCAAAACACTCGCTCTCATCCCACGGTGATAACAAAGGTACCCAACAAGGTTCGTAAAGATTGGTTCATAAATATGGCCTCTAGTCTGAGCTGCATAGAAGTTGTGTACAAAAAACTGATTAGACCTAATTTCGGTACAAAATGGCCACTGGCAGCCATCTTGAATTTTAGACCACACCCAGAAACACTCGTTCTCATCCCAAGGTGATAACAAAGGTACCCAAGACATTTCGTGAAGATCAGTTCATAAATACAGACTCAAGTCTGAGCCGTATTGACATGTGTACTTAATGTGTGTAAGTCGCACTGAAATATCAAAGTTCATCTAATTTGCATAATTTCTGCACGAGAAAAAAACCCATATTATATGTGATGTATCCCATGGTACTAAACATTTACACAAAAAATTATTCAAATCAGCTCTTTCATATGGAAGTTCTGTGCAAAAATCTGATTGCACCTAATTTTGTACAAAATGGCTGCCATCGGCCATCTTGAATTTCGGACCGGACCCAAAAACACTCGTTCTCGTCCCACGGTGATACCAAAGGTACCCAAGAAGTTTCGTAAAGATCGGTTCATAAATACGGCCTCTAGCCCGAGTCGTATTGGCATTTGAACTTACAGTGCTGAAATTAACACCAAAAAACATCAAAATTAGTCTAATTTGCACAATTTACGCACGAGAAAAAAACCCGTATTATATGTGATGTACCCCATGGTACTAAACATTCATACAAAAAATTATTCAAATCAGAGCTTTCATATGGAAGTTCTGTACAAAAAACAGATTTCTGCATCATCGGTACAAAATGGTGGCTGGCAGCCATCTTGAATTTCGGACCACACCCAAAAACACTCGTTCTCGTCCCACGGTCATAACAAAGGTACCCAAGAAGTTTCGTAAAGATCGGTTCATAAATACAACCTCTAGCCCGAGCCATAGCCAATTATTGACGTACGGACAGACGGATGACGGACGACGGGCCATGACAATAGCTCAAATTTGACTTCGTCAAAGTTGAGCTAAAAATGAATAACATATATTATACTGTGGGGAGACAGCATAGTCACAGGGACTGTCTTCCCGCTGTCCCCGTTTTGGGAGTAGAAGTACTCTTCACAGCAGATACAATTTCTATTACGTATACTCAGACACTTATTTTGGTCAACATCTCATGAGAATCAGTGGGGAAGTTTATAAAAGCCGAAAATAAGCTCTCTGCAGAAAACATTGACGTTAGCGATTGAACTTTAGCTCTTAACCCACTGAATATTTTAAGAAATATTGTCCATCAAATCTAGTCGTGGCTGCGGACAAGAAGCCATGACTAGATTTTATGGAAAATTCATGACAGTTCATCATGAGGAATCACCGGACAAACCGCTGATTGAATTCACAGGGAAAATTTTTGTTAAACTTGTCCAAATTATACCCATTTTACTGGCAGAATATTTTCTGTGCTCTGCAGGAATTTTTGCCGGCTGCATGTAAGGGGTTAAGCATTGGAGTGGTTAATTCTTTATTCCTGCAGATAAAAGATTTCATAATTCCATATTTCATAGAATGGAAATGAGAACTAATATGGAAATATGTGTGTAAAGGACAAAATAGTATTCAAACGAAAGCAAACAAAGCGGATGTGTCATTATTTAATCCCACAGCCTTATAAGGCCTCTATTAATTCTTTGTTTTACGTCAATCATGTACATTTCATTTTTGGATTAAAGAATAGCATATTTATGTTAATAATGAGCTAGGTTACATTTTATTTAATCAAATCAGCATTTGTAAAACTGTGGTTGACTGCAGGTGGTTTGAAATGGCTGAGATGTTTGATTTTATCTACTGTCCCTGAAAGTAATTCTGAAAGCAGCTTATTGTGTGTGAACATCACAGTTATGTGAAGTACAGGTGTGTGTTTATCAACACTGACTGGATATTCAGAAACCAGTCTGGTTCGTTTGGCCCTGTGTAATTATACTATATCTGACTCATAAGAAAGCAGAATTGTTAGGTAAAATTTTGGGCAATCTCTGACCATCAGAGATGATATATGATATGTGGGTTCTTTGGGCCAAAAAAGGTGGCCAAAACGAGTCACGACCAAAACAGCATACATCCATACAAATGAAATAATTTTCAACACATTTCAGAAAAAAATATTATCAAAAACTTAGTTAATTAAACTCAAAGTTATCAGTTGCGATAGCTCAATTCTGTATAAGCTATGCATCACCCGTTTTTCAAATAATGACAGCATTGGTGGATTTTTAACACATATTGTTTTACAGGACAAAACCATTTCAGGGGATTCATTATATGAAATTACTGATGTATAAGTCGCCCTTCACTGGGGTAATCTCACCACTGTAGATAATTAGCATTGCATGCACAGCTTAAAATGTTTTACTATATGCATGGATACTTAGGACAATTTGCAAATAATTGATAGTTAATGCATTTCACATCTATCTATCAGAATGACATACAGCAAAAGATTTATTAACAGAGGATAAGGTCTGTAGGATTAGAATTACTACTCTGGCCTGGGAAAGGCACTTCATCTTGATTGCCTATGAGGGGCACGGTGGTGCCGTGTGTTGAGATGTAGGAGATGACAAGCAATAGCACCCTTGCCTTGAACCAATGCTCCAATGCTAATCATACATGTGCCAAGCTAGTAACTTGAAGAGTTTGGTAGTTACTTGCCATTGCTTGATGGTTCTCTCCAGATACCCTGGCTTCCTCCGCCCATAAAACGGTCTAACACAATATGACCATGGCTGTTAAGTGTCATTAAAGCCCAATTAACAAACAAAGAATTACTACTCTGGACAATCTTACAAACAAGCAGCCTATCAATGGCAGGCATAATTTGCATGTTTGACACGTAGCAATTCACTTGTTCCTACCATACTGACCATCAAATTCTTCATGAAACTGAATGTAAGTTTATAACACACAATTAATGTTCCAATAAGACTAAAATCCTCGCCCTCTGATTGGATGAGAGCAAACTTAGTTTTTTCTATGTTTATTGCTTCAGTAGCATATGTTATCATTTGACATCACCATGCAAAATATTTTGAAAAGAGGATAACAATGGGAGGAGATTGAAAGTGCACACTGCCTATAAAATTGTATATTTCGAGGCCAATGAGCATTCTATCAATGTATACTCACAACCCATTTCTAAGTTCATGATTTGAACTAAGAAGGAGTAACCTTGACTTTTATCTAAGTTAGTGATCTTTTGTTGTTCAGTGACGTTGTGGGATGTGCGAGAGGTTTATTTACTAAACTTGTTATCGTTAAAGTTGCCTTGTTCATTCAAGTTGCCATGTTCATTTCATGATGTGGGTTTGGTGCTATGGGAAGGGACTTATTGGAACATATATGTTATTGTCTTTCAGAGAACTTTCCAATAAATGATAACGAGGCAAGATTTTGATCAGTTCCCCATATACAATTAACATGGAGTTTCAAGTAATTAGGCTTCAAATGTAGGAAGAAATGGTGACAGGCTGCATCTGACTGACAGAAACAAGAGCTATTGCTAAAGGCAATTATACCCCTCTGCAGTGCTGAACCGATGAAGCATAAATGGATTAAAAACAAAGTAAGGACTGTAAATCTGGTGAAAAAATATGGGCAACAGTTTTATAACATGCACAGGATTTTTTTTTTTTTTTTTTTTTTTTTTTTTATTAGGGTTTAACGACACATTAACAGCCAGGGTCATATCATGTCGGTGACAGTTTGACGGGTGGAGGAAGCCGGAGTACCCGGAGAGAACCACCGAGCAACGACGAGCAGCTGTCAGCTCTCCAACATCGTAACTCTGAACTCTGCACCGCGGCACAGGCAGGGTTAGATTGGTTGAAGACATGCGCACCATCGACGTGCAGTACGCCTTAGTACACAGCGTCATCGTGCCCCCATGTAGACAATCGGGGTTAAGTGCCTTGCCCAAGGACACAACGCGGGAGCACGAATCAGTCGCTGAAATGGTCACCCATCCAACTACTAACCGCGCTCGACGTTGCTTAACTTCGGTGATCTGACGAGAACCGGTTACCGCGACGCCACTGCGCCCCCATGCACAGGATTAGCTTCTCATAAGGATACCTCATACCAAATTTAAATAAAACCTAGGGCTGAAACAGTTAACTGGTTAACCGACCAATAACCGATCATAACTCTGACCGGTCCCGAAATCCTTAACCGGTTATTAACCAGTCAAAACAGCGCCATTGTTGAGTAGCAAAATGAATGCTGTTTATTCCTAAATACACGGCAGTATGAGAGTCAACTCCAAAGAGAGAACATGTCTTTTAACAATCTGTGAAACAAACAACGTTGTCAACATGTCAGTTACATTCACAATGATTCAACATCAGTACAGTCAATGTCGCATTCGGGTCTCAATCATTACATTAGTGTTACACGGGCGGAGCATGCTTTGAAGTTTGAGCCTTTGAGGTTTGATGTGCAGTTCCCGATCCCGAAACGTTTAGTTTACAGTTGCTGCAGATTTGGACGGATCAAATTTGATATCATTATCACATTAAATGAAGTGAGACAAGAGACTTGCATCTTCATTCATTCATCAACCCGTTACCTAATGTAGCGGCCAAATACGTCCATAAAATTAACCATTATGAGCCACCCAGGACCCAAAATAACTTTTTATCCCCTCGATAAAACCATACAAATATGGATATCATTAGAATCGGCTCAACGAGCCGTTTCTAATTATTCCCATATTTTTATGGTTTCATACAAAAATTTTCAGAATTATGTGTTGAAAAGTTAAAAAATTTATAGTAATTTATATATTTTTTATACTTACCAATGACCCAGACATAGCTGGTGCTAACTCTTAAAATTCTAGGGCCAAGCACAAATTTTGCCCCCCAATCCCCAAAATTTGCATCTAAAACCAAAAGAAATCATGTCCTGAAGGTCCTCCATACTTTGCCCTCACTGCGCATGCGCAGTGTCAAGGACGTCCCGAAATTGGCGCCAATTATCATTCTTACAAGCAGTGCCTGGTCAGCGCTATGTACTCAGTGGGGAGGTATGAGTTCCTAACTCCTGGGAGGGCCATCCCCATCTGGGTCATTGGTAAGTATAAAAAATATATAAATTACTATAAATTTTTTAACATTTTTATACTGTACCAATGACCCAGACATTGCTGAATAGTAAAAGGGCTGGAGGGCCTAGGACATAAAGGAAAATCCAATAAGCTCAACTATATCAATCGAGTCAACCCCTCAAGGAGAAAAGGAGTATTAGGCTTTACATGTATCTTTCTTATTTTATGATAAATTAGAAAGATACAATACCCTTCATAATTGAGCACAATGACATTCATGTTCTCTATTAACATCCAGTATAACCCCTTATACTAATTATTTTTAAAGTAAGCCAATAAATAAAGTTAGTCCAGAGAATTGAGACTCTTTATATTCTTTTAAAAGTGTCCGAGGATTGTATATTAACGCCCGTTTGACACTAGACATATACAAATGCTTCACACCGAGCTACACTTTAAAAATATGACATGAATAATGAATTTTTAATATTAATATTACACTTTAAAACCATCCCGGTAACGACTCAGAATTACTGACTCCGGAGGAGGAATCCCCTTGCTTTTCACTATAAAGCAGGTGACCTAAGGGAACACCCACCCCCCCCCCTTCCCCTGGGTCAAATAGCCCAGAGCGAAGAGGGCAGCAGGACGGAGTCACTGCCGGAACAGAAAGCCTGCATAACTATAGTTGCAACTGTTTAGTGGACGACATTCTGAGCAACAGATAACGGACCTAAACAATGCAGGTCTCCAGAAATGGACTCAATATTTCTGAGATAAAAATTCGTGAATGTGGATGGCTGAGACCAATAAGCAGCCTTCATTAAATCTGTAATAGCAACACTATTTGCGTAAGATGTAGAAAGAGCTCTTACTTCATGAGCCGAGATCTTAAGCACAGAGTGCTGAGTAGAAGATAGATTATCATAAGCAGTACGGATAGTTAATTGAATCCATCTAGCAATAGAATGGACCGAAATGTCCTTTCTATTAGGCATCAGAGACAGAAAGAAGCGTTTTCGCCCCTTTCTGATAAACTGAGATCTTTGTTTATAAATACGTAAAGCTCTAACCGGACAGAGTAAAGGCCTACGCCCGTCTGAAGACGGCAGAGCCTTAATAACAATAGGTTCCGGATATTTATTAGGAGCCTGATTCTTAGCTAAAAATCCAACATTAGTAGTGAAGGTGATAGTGTTCCCGACACTACGATAGTGAAGCTCACTGACTCTTCTAGCAGAAGAGAAAGCTAAGAGAAAAGCTGTCTTATAAGACAAGAATTTGAAATCTACTGTCCCAAGAGGCTCAAATGGCTTTTCCTTCAGTTTAAGAAGAACCCAAGCTAAATTCAACGTAGGAATTAATCTAAGAATTCTGGGTCTATTTATCGAGAAGTTTCTAACTAACTTAGATAAAGAGACATTAGATCCAATTTGTAAACTATCATGGTGTGCATAGGTATCAGATAACATAGACCTATAACCCTTAATAGTAACAGGCTGCAGTTTGATCTCGTCAAACAAGTATACTAGAAAGTTTGCAATATCTGGTATGGAGGGATAAAAAATATCAACAGAATGATCCCTACACCAATGACGAAAAACCTTCCACTTAGCCGCATAGTTTAGCGAAGAGGAGGTCCTCCTACAGTTAGAAATCGCGTCCACTGCTCGTCCTGTAAAGTGCTTGCCATGTAAGAAGGACCTCACAACGGAAATACGTGAAGGTTGAGACCTTGTGGGTTGTGATGAATTCGACGCGATTTCCCCTGCGAAAGAAGATCCTCCCGAGGAGGAAGCTTTCGCGGTAAGTCCCACAGAAGACACCAGCGTAGATTTATCCACGGTCTCTGTGGAGACAGAGATGTACCAACAGAATCTTGCATTGAGATTGTTTTATCTTTAGCAACACTTGCTGAATTAACGGCGCTGGAGGATACGCATATCCTATCATTCCGTCCCATGAGATCGACAGAGCGTCTACTGCATATGCTCGTGGATCAGGACATGGTGACACATACATCTGCAACTGATTGTTGAGATGTGTCGCAAATAAGTCTATCATTGGCCGTTCCCATTGGTAGCAAATCTGATTGAATACCTGTTTGTTGAGAGTCCACTCTGACGGCAACAAGCGACCCGTCCGTGAAAGGGAGTCTGCTAGTACATTCAGACGACCCGGTATATGACGGACTGAAAGTAGAACTTGGTGTTCTAGGGCAAACAGAAGGATTCTTTCCGTTAAACTGAATAACGGAACGGAATGAGTGCCTCCCTGGTTCCGGATATACGCCACTACTGTCATATTGTCGGACAGGATTTGGAATAAGCTTTGTGAATAATGTCCATCCAATGGCGTAACGCAAGCCAAATTGACATCATTTCCTTGATGTTTATGTGCTTGCTTAGAAACTGTGGATCCCAAAGACCCTGGCACCTCGAATCAGTTGGGATCAATGTTGCACCCCAACCTGTTTGACTGGCATCCGTCATAATCGTAAAACTCGGATCCGGCAACTGCAGCGGAACTCCCTGAGTCAACCACTGAATGTTTGCCCAAGTCTGAATCTCTTGTTTCACTTGATCTGACAAGAGAATGTCTATATCGAGCGAATGAATCTTCACACTCCAATTCTGAGTCAAGAAAATTTGGAGAGGAAAAGTGCGCAACCGCCCCATCGGAATGAGATCCGCAGCGGCTCTGCACAGACCTATCAGTCTCATGAACTCCCTCGCTGTGACCTTGTCTGCATGAAGACAATAGCGAGCGTAACAACTGATTAACTTCGCTCTGGTTAACGGCAGATGAACGAGATTGTTGTGCGTCTCGAAGCTCATTCCCAGATGAGTGAATGACTTGGACGGCACCAGATCCGACTTCTCCTCGTTTATAACAAAACCGAGACGTCGGAGCAATAGAAGCAGATTCTGCACATCGTTCTGAAGCGTTAACTCGTTGCCGTACCTCTGAAGAATGTCGTCCAGGTAGGCCGACGTTACCGCAGACGAATGAGCTCGGAAATACATCATTACCGAGTTCATTACTCGAGTGAAAGCCCAGGGCGCTAGGTTCAATCCGAAGCACATCGCCTGGAATTGATATACAACTCCTAGGACTGCGAAGCGTAGATACTTTCGGAATGTCGGATGTACCATGACGTGAAAGTACGCATCTTTGAGATCTATGCTTGTAGCACAATCGTTCACCCGAATACTCGCTCTGACCGATCGAATCGTCTCCATATAGAACTTCGGAGCGACGATCAGCTTGTTTATCCAGCTCAAATCTATGACTGGATGGAACGAGCCGTCTGGTTTCGGAACCAGAAATAGATGGCTGTAGAACCCCGGTGATTCCTGGTCTTCTACGACCTCTACCGCGTTCTTCATCAAAAGAGACTGTACCTCCGATAAAAGAGCGTCTCTTTTCTGCAGATTTGACGGAAGTTGAGTCCATTTTGGACTTCGAGTTAATGGAGGCTTTCATTTGAAGGATATTCTTAGTCCTTCCGAAATCACCCCTCACACCCAAGGGTCGTCCGTAATCGACGCCCACTCTTCTGTAAAACTCGACAACCTTCCGCCAACCGGAACACGATAGAGGTTCAAACCATCACCTCCTGGACCTGCGAGGCCTGCGGGAGGAGAAACCACGTCCTCCATGACCCGCACCTCATCCCGTCGACCTCGGGACGTCAGACCGGTTGTCTTGGCCCGAAGAACGTCCCACACGTGAGTCGCTGGCTTGACGGTCTCTAGAATAAGACCAAGAGGACGCAAAGGAACCTCTATAGGAACCTCTCTTGGGCGTATTTGTCCCAGAAGTGCCTGTCTTACTCTTATCTGCTGAATCCGACTTTTTGGAAGCGGATTTAAAAAGCAGAGAATCCAAAGCTTTCTTAGTTATTTTATCATAGATTGCTGAAAGCTTGCCATCGAAGAGAAGCTCTCCGGAGACCGAAGCGACTCTGAGAGAGTTCTTCACCTTACTATCCACGCGTGAGGATGTAGCTAGGGCTGCGTCACGTCTAACCAACTCCAGGTTTGCCACTGAAAGGGCGGAGTTATACATGGAATAAGCCACTGCCCTTGAAAGAAGTCTTAATGAGGATTGTATATCCTGGAATTCTTTCCCTTGAAAACGCAGTGATAACGCCTTTGTAAGGTGGTCTGCATATGATAAAGCATCTAAGCTGGCTCTGTTAGACGTAATAGTCGTTTCCAACACCGCGGTTGGAATGGACATAGACGACTGTAATGACAATTCCAAGTCTTCCACCTCGTCGTCCAGACGCAGAGGAACTCTCGGTATGCCCTGTCCTGCCATATCGAATTTATTCCTTGAATTGATGAAAGGCAGGTTAAGAGCATTGGCAGACAAGAAACCAGCTTTGCCTGTATTGGAAGCAAGCTTAAAGATAGCGTCGTTCAATAATTCGAATGTTCTTGTGACATTATTGGACTGTGACGGAAACTCAGGGACGATGTCTCTGAACCGCTCAAAAAATTCAGTGTCCAATGACGCTATCAGTCTCTTATCCGGCATCGCAGCAGTCTGGCCCGACGGAACAACTTGAGGAAGGTAGTGCCGGGTGAAATCTACGGTAGCTTTATGTTTTTTCCGAAAGGGATAGCTCCAAGTCCTCAGTATCCCTTTCGCCATCCAGTCGGACCTCATGATGCTCCTGGTTGTCTGCACCCGATGCTTCGGCGGAGCGTACCGACCCAGCGCCGTCGGATAATTCCTGATCCGACAACGATTCTGTCGTTTGCTGGGATGCTGCGATAATTTGTGCTATCTGAGCTAGCACGTCCGTCATCGAGGCCTGCGGAGTAGCGGTCTTTCGCTGCTTAGCCGCCGGAAGCTCCGCATCAACTGACTCCCGCATACTTCTCTTATGCGAACGTCCGGAGTCTACCGGCCTCTTCTCCCTGGCTACCGGATGGCGTGGCCTGGTCGCCGTTGAATCCCTGATCGGTGAAGCTGGCTGAATATCCGCGGTCATGTAGCCAAGGTGCAGTCGTGTGCACTGCTGAGAGGATGAGGAAGCCTGTACAGTCTCCCGGACTGCCTATATAACGGAGCGTCCCGAGCGGCGGACGTATGCTCCGCTTGCGAAACATTTTGTACCACAACATCTGGTCCCAGATGTTGTTGTACGAGAGAGGGTCCTCTCTTGCTCGCGGCCCGGCTGGACCTGGACGAGCTAGGAACCGGACTACAAGGCTTCCTCCGATCTCTCCTCTTATCCGCCGTCACTGGGTGTGCACCTTGTATGTTTATAGTGCTTGCATCACCCAAAACTCCTTCCTGGACCGCAATGGATGAACCCGGCTGCCGAACCATTCGGTGAATGGACGCTACACCGGGCGAGCTAGCAGACGACAGTGTCGTCGATCCTACTAGGGACCTCTTAGGCAACTGGCGTATCTCCATGAGCACTTTTGCCGCTAGCTCTTCATTTGATTGTGACGACGGAAGCGCACCTTTGGAAGATAACATGGAAACATCACCCTGTTCTTGTTCCTCTGAAATAGAAACTGATAAACTAGAGTGACCCTGCAGAGAAAGGACCGGCATAGCCCTTTCCCCGCTAACAACATACCGTGACACACGTTTCCAATGTTTGTCATCCCAATATTCACATACTGAACAGGAGTTAGTGCGAGTACACTGACTACAATTAATACAATGATCATGAAAGTCAGAGGAAGATTTCCTCTCATTACAATTTGAACAATATCCTTTCATTGTGAAAAGACAACAATAAGTCCTAGTACTCGCACGAACCCCTGAAAACAAAGATACATAGTAACATGATCCATTAACATTGAAAAAACAATTGAAATCAAAAATAAATTTTGAAAAAATATTTTTTCAGCAAAGCCCAAGTTTCTGAAAAGTAACGTTGAGCCCCAATGGATCCCAAGCCTAAGTGTGGACAAAAATTTTAAAATTATTTTAAATAATTAATGCAACACTTACGAATAATAATAATGTATCTTGTAATAAGATAAACTAGTACAAAGGCAAAAAGCCCCCCCTCAAAAGAGACTGTTGCCAATGTAAACAAGAAGTGTATAAACACCAGAAAACATGACTCCAGGCACTGACAATCCTGGCCCGAAATCAGTTACCAAAATATACACTATCTGATGCAAAACAGAGACTTCCAGGGAAGAATCTGCAGAACATCAGATGGTAGATGCAGAACACTACGTCTAAACATCCATGGGTGAGAACGTAAACATGGGGAAAATAACAGAATTCATTCTGTAACCAAGCTAATTCTCCCAAGAAATTTTAGTAGTAATCTTACTCAAAAATATGCCAAAAGCATGGGAGAATAGCAAGGGGGGACTTAAAGGACAAGGGGAGAGGAAACACTGAATAAGCAGTGTAACTTCATAGCAAGAATGACAACAACAGGCCCATGCCTCGAAAATAGGTAACTTAACATAATTTCATTACAAAATTTTAAGTTACAGCCCTGAATATTTTCTGTCACTCCTTTTTCCTCTCCTCCTTCTATATCCTCCTTAGAATCACCATTTCTCCAATATTTATGTGTCTGGCATCATTTAAACTGAGATTTACAAGCACAAAGATCAGTCAGATGTTAACTGATGAAGGGCCAAACAAAGAATGATAATTGGCGCCAATTTCGGTACGTCCTTGAACTGCGCATGCGCAGTGAGGGCAAAGTATGGAGGACCTTCAGGACATGATTTCTTTTGGTTTTAGATGCAAATTTTGGGGATTGGGGGGCAAAATTTGTGTTTGGCCCTAGAATTTTAAGAGTTAGCACCAGCTATGTCTGGGTCATTGGTACAGTATAAAAATCTGGAAGTTTTTTTTTTAAAAAAGCTGTGTTAGGTAAAGGGTTAAGGTATCATGACAAAGTGTTGGCAATATAATGTGTTGTCCATCCAATTATGTTGCAAAAATGAATACAGAACAGAGCATGGAATATCTCGAATTTGAAGAGCCATTTGAAACAAAATATCATACAAGGATTTTTTCTGTTTCAAAATGAGTTGTTGGGGTCTCACTGCATTGATTGACTGACCTGTAAAACCTTACCTGTGTCATGAATATTGAATAAGTAAACATGTTGATCATGCTATTCTGGTGGAAAATAAATTATATTTTTTCTGCACCCGATTGGTGGAATCATGAATATTAAACAAGTCAACCTTTCGACCTGGCTCAATCACTTCTTTATATGGCAATTTGGCGGTAAATAAATTAATAAATTATTTTCGCGATGTCTGATTGGAACTTCCAGTCACGTGCCACGTAATGCCTGTGTTATTATTTTTAGTTTGCAATGTGATGTACAGTTTTACTTTACAAACCAAAAACAATAACACATTTCACTCACATATTTTGGATTATTTCCGTGACAGCTATAATGTGTGTGTTTAGCATATCTGTGTTAAATAACAAGGACAAGGTATGAATTGCAATTTCTTTATATCTGTGATTATATCTTTAATCAAAATCCTCTATGTGAGAAGCCTTGGAATTCCCAAACTTCTAAAAGAAAACACAATTAATTCCCTTGACCCGGTGACGTTTAGTGTAAAATTGTACCTCGCCTTTTTCCAAAAAGCCATTCACAAGACTATGGTAATATTTAACTGCGATTAACTGATTAACCATGGTTATATATCACGGTTAACCGGTCACGAAAATCCCGTAACTGTTTCAGCCCTAATGAAACCCATCCACTCACTGGTAAGATATTGCTGCAGATGGATGGATACAAGGATGGACACATGGATGGATGGACAGATGCATGTAGTCCAGTTTACCCCCCATTCTCTTTGAGTGGGGGTATAAACAAGAGGCCCCAAGGGGGCTTAATCACTCACTGGCCAAAGTGGTTCAATGAAGTATGTGAGGTCGCATTCAGTTAGACATGGTTCATCAACACTGCAAAGGAATGAAGTCATGAGAGGCAAATTTTATGGAAAAACACTACGGAATGCATTTGAACAAACCTGAACGTATCATGCCCCCCGCCCCACCCCTGCCATAGAGCCCAAATATTAAGCCAAGGAATCAAATTGAACAAACTTGAATCTGATCCCCCTTGAGATGTCATATACTAAATAGGAAAGAATTCTGACTGATGGATATGAAGAAGGTTTTTGAAGAAATCATCTCACATTGCACTAAGTTAAACTTTGGGTTCAAATAGGGAGCCAAAATATTAACCCAGGGTCCCGATTTGCATAAACTTGAACCTGACCCACCTAGAGATGTTGTATACCAAATATGAAAGCATTCTGACTGGTGGATCTGAAGAAGATGTTTATAAAGAAATTTCCTCATAATTCAGTAAGTTAAAATTTGGGCTCCTACAGGGAGCCCAAATCTTAATCCAGGGACTCAATTTGAACAAACTTGAATCTGACCCCCCTAGAGATGTTGTATAACAAATACGAAAAGATTCTGACTAGTGGATCTGAAGAAGAAGAAGATTTTTTTGAATTTTTAAAAAAATTTATGGGTGCTATAAGAGTTATGCCCCTTCTGGTGCTCCCTGTGGGTATGGCACGTTTATTTGTACATACTTGAATTGACATATGATAAGGAACATCCACACAAAATTTGGTTCAATTTGGTCAAGTAGTTTGTGAGAAGTCGATAATGTAAAGTTCACGACAGACGACGACGGACGGCAAGTGATAAGTTAAGCTCCCTTCGGTGAGCTAAAAACTACTGTTTGCCTCTCATGGTGAGAGGTAGACTTTTAAAATTAACAAAATATTTCTGGGCTGAAAAGAATCAGTTGTGAGCTATCTCATATAGGATCTACTCCCAATAGTGTAATGCTGCTTCATACACCACAAAATATAATGTTTGTCTTGGTAATGGTACACAGTGATACTAAGTAGTAATCAGTTAGGCTTTAAAATGTTAAAAATCTGTTTCTCAGGCCTTTCCAGATGGTCCTTTTGGCTGCTGCATGCTCTCTTTTGCAAAATGCAAACTTAAACAAGAGGCCCCACGGGACCTTAATCGCACACCGGGCAAAGTGATTCAAACAAAGTGGTTCAAAGAAGTATTTGGGGTCACATTCAGTTGTAGACATGGTTTTCATCAATGCTACAAAGGAATGAAGTCATGAGAGACAAATTTTATGGAACTAGGGACATGGCTTGAACAAACTTGAATCTTACCCCCCTAAGGATGCTGCATACCAAATATCAAAAGCATTCATCTGCTGGATCTGAAGAAGAAGATTTTTAAAGAAAATTCCTCATTTTGAACTAAGTTATCATTCGGGCTCCCACAGCGAGCCCAAATATGAACCCAGGGACTTGGCTTGAACAAACTTGAATCTCACCCCCTAAGGATGCTGCATGCCAAATATCAAAACATTCCGACTGCTGAATCTGAAGAAGAAGATTTTTAAAGAAAAATTCCTCGTATTGACTAAGTTATAATTTGGGCTCCCATAGCGAGCCCAAATATGAACCCAGGGACAAGGTTTGAACAAACTTGAATCTCACTCCCTATGGATGCTGCATGCCAAATATCAAAACATTCCAACTGCTGGATCTGAAGAAGAAGATTTTTAAAGAAAATTCCTCATTTTGAACTAAGTTATCATTCGGGCTCCCATAGTGAGCCCTAATATGGACCTAGGGACATGGTTTGAACACACTTGAATCTCACCCACCTAAAGATGTTGCATACCAAATATCAAAACATTCCGACTGCTAGATCTGAAGAAGAAGATTTTTAAAGAAAATTCCTCATTTTGAACGAAGTTATAATTCGGGCTACCACAGTGAGCCTAAATATGGGCCCAGGGATTTGGCTTGAACAAAAACTTGAATCTCACCCCCCTAAGCATGCTGCATACCCAATATCAAAAGATTCTGCCTGCTGGATCTAGAGAAGAAGATTTTTTAAGAAATTTGCCTGAAACGCACTAAGTTCCAATTCGAGCTTCTATAGTGACCCCAAATATGAATTCAGGGGGCCGATTTGAACAAACTTAAATCAGATCCACCGCACAATGTTGCATACCAAATATCAAAAGATTCTGCCTGCTGGATCTGGAGAAGAAGATTTTTTAAGAAATTTGCCTGAAATGCACTAAGTTCGAATTCGGGCTTCTATACTGACCCCAAATGTGAACCCAGGGGGCCAATTTGAACAAACTTGAATCAGATCCATCCCACAATGTTGCATACCAAATATCAAAAGATTCTGCCTGCTGGATCTGGAGAAGATTTTTTAAGAAATTTGCCTGAAATGCACTAAGTTTGAATTTGGGCCTCTATAGTGAGCTCAAATATGAATCCAGGGGGCCGATATGAACAAACTTGAATCAGATCCACCCCATAATGCTGTATACCAAATATCAAATGATTCTGCCCACTGGTTCTGGAGAAGATTTTTTAATAATTTTTCTATAATTCATACAGTGCTATCAGAGTTATGCCCCATACAGAGCCCCCCAAGGGTCGTGGCCATTTCATTTGAACAAACCTGAATTGCCATATAGTAATGAACATCCACATGAAGTTTCGTGAAAATCGGACCAGTGGTTTCAAAGGAGAAGTCGTTTGAAAAATGTTCACGACGACAGACGACGGACGGCAGGTGATAAGTTGAGCTCCCTTCGGTGAGCTAAAAAAATAAAAATTAAATGGTTTATGTCTGATATTTTCCCCAAGTTAATAAAATTGATAAATTTGTCCCTTGAGTGCAACAAGGCTTTGCAATGCTCTAGCATTGCAAAGCCTCCCTGCACTCAAGAGACGGAACACACCACCACCCATGCTATTCTGTAGATTATGAAGCCTAAAACATAAGAAAAACCAAGAACATGAACCTTTGATAGCAAAGAAATACTTACAAAAATAAAACAAAAAACTTCCTGTCCACATGCAATTTCACAAAAAATGGCCTGAGAAACATATCTACTTTGTGAGGACTTACAAAGTTTGTGATGATGCGCACAAAACTTTTGGTACCCGTCACCTTACAGACACAAAAAATATATTATTTGCACACTTGACTCTAGAACAATCAATATTTGGGCTCAGAGGCAATCAAAAACATTTTACTTACGCTGTTGCAACTTTTACAATCTTTTCACGTACTAACAAACTGAGATAAGCTAGATCTCCACTGTCTATACGTACACCACGAGGTGTATATCCAAGATCATACAATGCCATAGCAACAGTACAAAAGTTAGGAACACCAGTTCTGAAATACCCAAAGAGAAAAATTATATGGTTTTCTATTAGCACATATTTCACATATTCCATTTTATGCAGTGCCATCAGAACAAAGTTCAAAACACTAATTTTAAAAACTCTTCAAGACTACAAAAAGTAAATGATATTCTATTATGAAGTACATATTTTGAAACCATATTTCATTTTCACAAATATACCATATTTAACAAGTTAATACAAATGCAAAACCCAATTTGATTATGAATACTTCTTAGGAGTACAATAATGAAAGTGTCAATGACACTGTAGCTTAACTTGATTGTGTGTTGTGTTTGATGAAAAGGATAATGTTCAATGTTTATGAAAGAATTATAAAGTACAAGAATTGTGATAATTTAGAATATGTTAATTTCTGTTCCCTATATGCTATATTTTCGATAAAAATAATTTGAGGTGTAGACTGTACTAAAGAAGTGAGTGGTGGGTTAATGTGGCTCTCACAGTTACTGTATGTCAACCAAAGTTAACAAGTTACAATGAAATTATTCCAAAACGAGTCATCTTATCAAGTTACAATGAAATCCCTTCATAAATATGGCCTGTAGACTGTGCTAAAGGTTTTTGGGCTTTGGGACTGTGTAATCATCACAGTTGACCCATCCCAACCAAAAAGGGACGTCCTCATCTTGACATTATACCGAGTCATCCTACAAAGTTACAATGAAATCCCTTCATAAATATGACCTGTAGTCTGTGCTAATGGTTTTCAGGTTTTGGGCTCGGGCAGCCATCATGGCTGAATGATCGCTACCAAAAGGGGACATCCTCATCTAAACATTATATGGAGTCATCCTACCAAGTTACAATGAAATCCTTCCATAAATATGACTTTCTAGACTGTGCTAAAGGTTTTCAGGTTTTGGGCTCGGGCAGCCATCACGGTTGACAGATCGCGGCCAAATGTCACCCTACCAAGTTATAATGAAATCCTTCCATATTAAATATGACCTGTAGACTGTGCTAGAAGTGTTTGGGTTTCGGGTTTGGGCAGCCGTCTCGGTTGACAGATCACGACCAAAAGGGGACGTTCTCATCTAGACATTATACAGAGTCATCCTACCAAGTTACGATGAAATACCTTCATAAATACGACCTGTAGAATGTGCTAAAGGTTTTGGGGTTTTGGGCTCAGGCAGCCATCACAGCTGACCGATTGAGACCAAAAGGGATTTTCTCATCTGGACAGGACCTCAAAACTGCATATGAAAGTTTGTGATGATCAGACAAGAACTACGGGGTGTAGTGTGCTAAAGGAAAATGTGAACAGAGTCACAGACCCACAGACTAACACTCACAGACTAATAGACTTCCACACGCATGACAGCAATAGCTTATCTTGACTTTGTCAAGTTAAGCTAAAAATTAAATTTTCACCTGTAACTTAATTAAGCACTCTGTTTTTTCACAGTGGTGTTAATAGAAATGTCTTTACTTTCATGCTGTCTTTCAGATGGCCAAAAGTTTGTTTGCAGAAAGAATGGTCTATTGACAAATGAAAGACAACACAATGATGAAAATATGCAGTTACACATCTGTCACTAATGTTTTTGATGAAAAAATGTTCTCTCAACAAGTATGGTGCTGGAACGGTCCATGATGAAACAATGCCAAGAATTACTGACAAAAAATGTAACTTGTGATCTCCTGAACACAATAGCAGTGTCTGACGTCAGTAGCGAGTGTATCCATCACATGCCCGGATGACAGCCTGAACCCTCCTCTCAATGTTACCAGTTAACCTTCTGAAACAGTCCAGAGGCAACTGCTGACACTCCTCATGCAATGCAGCTTCCAAATCAGCCAAATTCTGTACAGGCAGATCCCTTGCTTGCACACAATGTCCAAGAAAGTCCCAGATGTGTTCTAAGGGATTCAAATCGGGGCTAATTGCAGGCAAAGGTAGTGTTGTAATAGCATTGTTCTGAAGGAATGCTCTCACAGCATGGGGACGCTGTTGCCTTGCACTGTCATTCATGAATGCAGGGCGAGTATTCAACGGGTGGTTGTCAAAATGAGGCACGACAACAAGACTGAGAATGTCCCGGATGTACTGATGACCAGTGAGATTCCCACGTTCAGTCACCATATCAAATCAAGTTTACAATCATGAGAGACATTCCAAGATCATTACTGATCATCCACCATAAGGAACAGTAGATCTGATGTTCCTGGGCACATAAGCAGTATTTCTATACCTCCACACTCTCATGCAACCATCTGTGACGTGAAGCAGGAACCTATTCTTGTCTGACCTTGTCTCCTGTATGTCCTGAGATTCCAATGTTGTCGTGCCATACACCACTCCAAACGTTGTCTTTGATGCTGATCGAACAGAGCTGTACACTTGATTACCCTTCTGGACCTCATACCCAGTGCTTTGAGATGGTTTTGGGCAGTTCTGTTACACAACGCCTGTTGGAGAGCCAAAGGCATTTCAAAACCCCACTTGAAGCAAAGGGTTCATGCCTAATGAGGCGAGCCAGACTCCGATCTTCCTGAGGAAAGGTCTTTCAGGGTTGTCCAGGCCTTGGTCGGTCCTTAACATCGTTGGTTTGTTGATGTTTTTTGGACAAGTCTGCTGATGACAGAATGTCTATAGCCAAGTTGCCTTCCAATAGCTTTGAATGACATGCCTGTTGCATGCATGCCAATGTTTTGCCATCTTAGTGCCTTTGACAGTCTCCTCCTTGCCATGTCAACATTTACTGGTAAAAGTGACAAATTTTCTTGTTTTATACCTAGCTATTGCATTGTGATGATAGTGTTTTTGTGACATTCATGGGACGCATGCATCATGTGGATGAGGGGATGTGTTTGGGTTAGCTATCAACCAGAAATATCATGTTTCACTAGATGAAATGTACTGCAAGACATAGCAATCATTAAAACATAATCAGTAACAGCAACTTCACTATCATGAAACATTTCAGGGGGTGTTTAAATAAGTTCCAGGTGTATAATTTACACTTAGATGTGAGTCTTCCATGGAAGACGTGTGTCGCCTGCACTATATTTTAATATTTCAGGCAGAATTCTAAGTGGAAAAGGGGCATAACTCTGGAAAAAATACAGCAGATCAAAAAATAAAATAGGAGGTGCACAATGCCATTATGTGATAAAGAATCACTGAAAGTTTCATCAAAATCCATTCATAGGTTAAAGAGGAGTGGCGGATAAGAGAAAGTGTGACGCGGATGACGATGCAAGACGACAAAAGTAATCCCTGTATGTCGCTCCCCACTTCGTGGGGCGGCGACACAATAAATCAACAAAAGAAGTGATATAAATTAGCAAGCATCCAGTGCAACTTTGCCCCCTCCTCCACCCCTCCATTTTTTGTCTATCAAATTTTTTTCAAAAGATCCAAGACCAGGTATCAACCCCTTGCATGCTGCTGGCAGATATTCCTGCCCAGGACAGGATTTCTTCTGCCCCTGAAATTTGTATAATGTGAGCACATTCAATCAAATTTTACCTCTGTAAATTGTATGAAGTTTTTGACCAATGATTTCTGGAGATAAATTGAGAAGAATTTTTCATCAAATTTAGTCATGGCTACTTCAAAGCAGCCATGACTAGATTTGATAAAAAATATTTAGAAAATACTCAAGAGTTATTTGCATTGACACATGGACAGCCTTTACCTAAGGTGGAAGATGTCCATGTGTTATCCTAGATAATACCATCCCTCCTGCACACAGCTGAAGCTCCTGTGTGGATCTCCACTTGTATAAGCTATTATAAACTGGCACACAAACCCAAATACTGGATCTGCCACTAGGCGATCCAATATTTTAAGAATGAACTAACAATGTATTTTTAAACGGTCTAACATAAATACTTTCGCAATAACATCATCATAAATACTTACTTAATAACATCATATGTATCAATCAGGGCAACAAATCCATTTGGAAATGCTTGTGCATATGATATAAAAGCCGCCAGTTCACTTTCTCTGACTTGGTCAATAAGAAAAGCTGTAAATGATAATAATTCTCAAATTATTTCACTCGCTCAGGGAAAACATTCATTCAAGAAGTAGATCTTTTAATCCTTTACCTAACATGATGAGAAAACAAAATTTACAAAAAAAGAATCCTTGAATTATAATTTTTGTTATTTTTGGCCCTAAAACATGGCTTATGGCCCCACATTGGAACCAAGGGTATCACTAAGGGAGATGGGGGTTGGGGGAGGGGACATCACTAGTTATTTCCGTCTGGATTGGAGCCTTGATTCACTCTTGCCAGTAAGGCTTCACAAAGTAAATATTTTTTTTTGTTGTAAAATTGCATGTGGGTGGGTGGGTGTTTTTTATTTTATTTTCTATCTTTGTAATTATTTCTTTGCCATCAAAAGTTCATGTTTTGTTTTATGTTTTAGCCTCATAATCTATAGAATAGCATGGGTGGTGGTGTATTTTGTCCCTTGAGTACAAGAAGGCTTTGCAATGCTAAAGCACTGCAAAGCCTTGTTGCACTCAAGGGACAAATTCATCAATTTATTAACTTAGGTAAAATATAAGACATAAACCATGTAATTTTTATTTTTTTTAAGTTTGTATTGGTTATAAAAAGAGAGCATGCTGCGGCCATAGTGATGAACTGATAATCGGAATCGGAAGAGGCCGGTTATGGGGTATCGGCCAATTATGACAGCCAGCAGTTAAAAACCGGCAGTTTTCAGTTATTCTATATTTTTAACACTGACTATTAAAAATATCTTTGATATGTGGCCATTTCAATAAAGTCTCCCTATTAAAAACGTGTGTAGTGCATAGCAGAATATTTAGGGATTTGCAGAGCCAAGATATTACGGAATTTACCATCTGCAATCGGTATGAGATTGCCACTATTTACCGTCTGATCAAAGTCACTGGCCTTCAATCATGGCTCTGTACAACGTTGCATTGGGTACATGTATAAGTAAAATGTGTTCAGTCGGTAGTCTGTAGTACTTCAGGATGCAAGCATCACAATACAATAAGAAATTAATATTGGAGAAAAAACCAAAAAAACCCAATCTTTTTTCAATGATAGATGATTGTTACGCAACATGCAAGTCGCATGACTGTCACAAAATGTTTTCAGTTTGTCAAGTTCACGATTTAATTCAGTTATCTCCCTTGATATTTCTCTCCAATGTTGTTTGCAAAGTACATGTAAACACTGGAGAAACACATCAAGGGAGGTAACAAGTTGAAAAATGAACAATAAATAATAAATTCTGAAATGCCGAGTATGTATCCGTGAACAATGTGTCATACAACTTCACAACACACATTAATATCAAAGTTATTATTCAATTACGGCACAGAGTATGTGTGCTCAGTATATTCCTGGTTAATACAGTAAAGTGTATTGTATTCTTACACAAAAACTGTATTAACACTACCGTATATACCGGAATAAACACAATATTCACAAGAGAATAATATCGTATGATTAAATCGTTAACAACAATCTTCTCCCCCCACTCCAACCCCCCAAAATGCAAATATTATTTTGGCTAATATTGCCCAGCACTAAACATGCATACTCTGGGAACTTATGTGGTATTAAGCTTTTGTAACTGGTGATTAATCAACAAAATTCTGTCGTATAACAGGCACCAACAGATTTTCTTCTGTGTTCTATTTCAACCATCCGAATCGGCATAATCGGCATAGAAATAATTGGTAATTGCTTCATAGCAAGTCTTGATAATCGGTTCATCACTAGGCAGCCAAAAGGACCATGCAAGATGGCCTGAGAAACAGATTTTTAACTTTAGTAGGCCTAATGTACTTTCTTAAAAGACTAGATTTGATACTTGGATCTGTGTCACACATACAGTCGTTCATGCAAATGGAGGTCTGTAGTACCTGGTACCCTATTTGAGCTGTTGGAACTCATTAATTGAAAAAGAAGTTGCATCACGACTGCTGCATATATATTTTATTTATTCACAAAAAAGGGAGCATGGTGGCTCAGAAGGTTGAGATGCAGACTGCAAGACGAGAGGTCCTCGGTTCAATCTTTCACTTTGACTACACAGTACAGATGCCGGAAATATTTTGAACAGCCCTCAAGTGGTTAAATCATCCAACATACCATCCAGACATGATGTTATAATATATGTATGTTTTGAAATCAACAAGTGCACTACAGATGACAAATGCATGTGACTTCAAAGAATTCATAAATAGCAATTCCTTGACAATACATTGACATGTACTCTGCGCTTGCAACACTGTCTAATTCTAATGTCTGATTTCACTTTGTCAGCATACATGTGATTTGAAATTGACAACTTACAGAAAAAAATCAGAGCCTGGTGGGCCTAATTAATAACTTTTTTGGTCCCATAATATAATGGTATTTACGTATAAAATAAACTTTCTTTCAAATGACAAATGAAAGAAATGATAAAAATCACCCTATTCAGTGTGAGATTGAAAGCACCACCTGGCTTTGGACAAAAATAAAACAAACATTGAATTACCAAAATGATCACACACTTCACTTGAATACAATATCCATGCATCTGCTGGCCACTATCAGTAATTTCTATGTATATGCTTGAATGGAAATAAAAAAAAAACAGTTGTACACTATACTTGCACCAATAACATTTTCAAGACTGCAAGCTAAGATTCAGAGCTTTCAGTGTCAATACACGAAACTCAACACGATATTCATTAATTTTCATGACCTTCAACACCAATGGTAAAACACTGTATCTATAAAATGATCAATTTAACAAATGTGGTTTCCTTTGCTGAACTTACCACTAACTCCGCATTTATACTGTCCGATATATTTATTTCTACATGTATTTTTGAAGGCTTTAACCTCAAAATAGGTTTCAAATTCACAGTTAAAGTCCGATAAAAATTAGGGTTACAATGACCTAAATGAGCGACTTTTACTTTGAAAAATTTTTAGGTTTGGCATAATTGTTTAGGTTCCCCAAACAAAGGGATTTCTTTTCTTTGGCCTGACATTTCACAACATTACATCTTCAGCATATTTTACCCAAGTTGTGCATTGCTACCACAGCATTTTCCTCTTGTCTTGGTGTGTGGTGGGCAGAGGGGGGGGGGGGGGGGGGGGCTGCCAATGCTATTCAACTGTATATCCAGGGCACTGTGAACAATCTTCATCGTCTTCTGGATTAATGGTTCACTGTACATGTGCTGGGAATGATTAAAACTAATATTTGGGAAAAAACCAAAGTGTTTATAGTGTTTAATACTTGAATATTTTTCTCTAAAAAAAGGACTCAAATCTTCTTTTTAAAAACCGAGTAGAAACCGAAACCGTGGAAAAATTTCATAACCTTACAGCACCAGTTTGTGCATTATAAGATAGTATCACATGTAGGTAGAAATTATAAGGTAATTCTCTAATGGATCAGTATGTTTTTACAGAAAAAAACTTTTCAGATAAGCAATTTGCTCGCCTAATTGGTTTTCAGGCAAGCGATTTGTTGGCACCCTTGATTTTTCATATGGCCAAGACTGGGCCATAAATGCTCAGTTTATCTCTTGAATACAGGAACGTGACCAAATCCCTTTTAATTGAATGTTCCTGTACACTAAAAATAATTTTCATGGTCAAAGTGGCCATTTAATTAGCAAGAGTTTCACTATATATCTGATGCATATACTTGAACTGATACTTACGAACTACATGTTGCAACTTTTCTTGCCATTTTATACACACATTTACAAAATCCACTTCTACATCAGTTTCTTTATGTCTCAAAGTCTGGAATCAAAGAGAAATTAAGATGTTAGGATAACATTTTAGAACTAGAAAGTGTTTTAGCACACTAAAACATATGTCTCCCCTTCCTTTTGAGGTCAGAGGTCAAGGTCACATGCAGATCATCAAGGTACCGGACATGCGGTTTCATGGTGACACATCCACATGTCAAAAAAAAAAAAAAATTCTGGTCTGGACAATTACTCCCTATTTAAAGTACATAAATTTGACCTTGAGGTCAAGGTCACATGAAGGTCATGATGACATGTGGTCTCATTGTGATACATCCACATGTCAATCATCTAAGTCCTAGGTTAAACAAGGACGCCAACGCCCTATAGCTCACCAACATTCCTCTTTGATAGTAACTTTGGCAACCTCAAGAACTGTATCAAACAGGCTCATAACATGCGACAAAGCTTACCTAAACACAACCTCTTAAAAGTAAAACGCAGAAACTGACATAAACACTAAGTTAAGCATGAAATTCTGAGCTAAACAGAAAACTAAACGCAACTAAAAATGTCAAGAAAAATGTTTAAAATGCAGGGTATGAGGGGTTAATCATAGAACAATGATACTGAGGAACATGTATGATGAATATAAGTGCCATTGGAAGAGAAGGAGCACAGCAGCTGACCTAAACACTTAGTTAAACATGAAATTCTGAGCTAAACAGAAAACTAAACGCAACTAAAAATGTGATGAAAAACGTTTAAAATGCAGGGTATGAGGGGTTAATCATGGAGCAATGATACTGAGGAACATGTATAATGAATATAAGTGTCATGGGAAGAGAAGGAGCACAGCAGCTGACCTAAACACTAAGTTAAACATGAAATTCCGAGCTAAACAGAAAACTAAACGCAACTAAAAATGTCAAGAAAAATGTTTAAAATGCAGGGTACGAAGGGTTAATCATGGAACAATGATACTGAGGAACATGTATGATGAATATAAGTGCCATGGGAAGAGAAGGAGCACAGCAGCTGACCTAAACACTAAGTTAAACATGAAATTCCGAGCTAAACAGAAAACTAAACGCAACTAAAAATGTCAAGAAAAATGATTAAAATGCAGGGTATGAGGGGTTAATCATGGAACAATGATACTGAGGAACATGTATGATGAATATAAGTGCCATTGGAAGAGAAGGAGCACAGCAGCTGACCTAAACATGAAATTCTGAGCTAAACAGAAAACTAAACGCAACTAAAAATGTCAAGAAAAATGTCTAAAATGTAGGGTATGAGGGGTTAAATCATGGTAAAATGATAATAATCATCATATAGCAGCATTATAAAAGCCATGATATGGAAATAGGGTGAATAAGTGACCTAAACAGAAACTTTAACATTATTGGACACGTACGCTGACGCCGACCGATCGAGCCATTCCATAAGCTCACACAACTAAAGTTGGTGAGCTAAAAACAAAAAAGTTCTGATTTGGACAATTATTCCCTATTTGAAGTACATAAATTTGACCTTGAGGTCAGAGGTCAAGGTTACATACAGTTCATCAAGGTAGCGGACATGTGGTTTCATGGTGACACATCCACATGTCCAAAAAAACAAAATCTGGTCTGGACAATTACTCCCTTTTTAAAGTACATAAATTTGACCATAAGGTCAAGGTCACATGAAGGTCATGATTACATGTGACATGCGGACTAATTGCGATACATCCACATGTCAAATATCTAAGTCCTAGGTCCAAAAACAAAAAAGTTCTGGTCTGGATAATTATTCCCTATTTGAAGTACATAAATTTGACCTTAAGGTCAGAGGTCAAGGTCACATGAAGGTCATCGAGGTAGACAACATGCGGTCTCATGATGACACATCCACATGTCAAATAACCAAGTCCAAGGTCAAAAAACAAAAGAATTCTGGTCTGGACAATTACTCCGTATTTGAAGTACATAAATTTGACGTTGAGGTCAAGGTCACATGAAGGTCACAATGGTATGCGACACACCGGCTCATGGTGAAACATCCACGTGCCAAATATCTAAGGCCTGGCTCAAAAGACAAACAAGTTTTGGTCCGGACAAATTTTCCTTGAAAAAAGCACAAATCTGACCTTCAGATCAAAGGTCAAGGTCACATGAAGGTCACAATGGTACGCTACACACCGGCTCATGGTGATACATCCACATGCCAAATATCTAAAGCCTGACTCAAAATACAAAAAAGTTCTTGTCCAGAGAGTTTCCTTTAAAAAAGCGCATAAATCTGACCTTCAGGTCAAAGGTCAAGGTCACGTGAAGGTCACTATGGTACACAGCACACCGGCTCATGGTGATACATCCACATGCCAAGTATCTAAGGTGTGGGTCAAAAGACAAAAAAGTTATGGCCCGGACAAAGTTTGTATGAGAAGAAGAAGAAGAAGAAGAAGAAGAAGAAGAAGAAGAAGAAGAATATGCACTAAAACAATATGTCTCCCTTCTGGGAAGGGGAGACATAATAAACAGAAATTGATATATAAATTGTTTTCACTTTAGAGGTGGTAAAAATTCAGACAGCTCTGTATTCCAGTCATTCAGCTAAAAAAACTAGCTTCTCCCCTTACTAACATTCTTCGTAAAATTTCAGGCTTTGCCAAAATATTCAACAAACTATAAAAAAGAAATGCTTATGGTTTCAATGTTTTTTGCCAGAACCAGTAAGTCACAGTATGGAGCAATGCCCCATTCCTTCCAACCCCCAACATATTCAACATCCTAGTAGTAAAAATCACCTTGAAAGTAATGTTCTCGTTTTTATTTTATCAAATAATTAAACCTGAAGTGCTCAGATTAATTTTACATTAATAACTACTGTATATGGGTGTATACAGCTGCAGATGACTTAACGGCATTTCAACATTATTGTTGGCACCCTGGACAGACGGCCAGCAATAATGTAAAAACATTGTCAAGATAAATGCATCCTGCCAGTGTAGTACTCAAGAAAGAATACACTTGGGGACAACTTTTTCAGCGCAATATAAAAGGGGCTGTTTGTGGATGTTTTGCACAAATGAAATTTTTTTTTTTTTAAAAATGTCAACAGAACCATATCATGCGACCTCCCCATTGGAACGAGCTCATCAAACTCGTTCCAATGAGGGGGGTCATAAGATATAGTTTTGATGGAATTTTGGGGAAAATTTGAAAAAATAATATTTAAAATAATAAATTTTGATATCATCTGTGTTGAGTAAAGGGTTAAATAAAAACACATAAACAAACAAACATTTGAAGTCACGCCCCACAAAGTACATCTGTTTCTTTTTTTGTAAAATTGTGTGTGAGCGGGCAGGTTTTTATTTTGTTTTTTATTTTTGTAATTATTCCTTTGCCATCAAAATTTCATGTTCTTGGTTTGTTTTATGTTTTAAGCCTCATAATCTAAAACATAGCATGGGTGATGGTGTATTTTGTCCTTTGAGTGCAAAAGGCTTTGCAATGCTAAAACACTGCAAAGCTTGGTGAACTGAGGGGACAGATTTATCAATTTTATTAACTTGGGTAAAATATCAGACATTAACCATTTAATTTTTATTTTTTTAAGTTTGCATTGGTTATAAAAAGAGGGCATGCGGCAGCCAAAAGGACCATGCAGGAGGATTTGAGAAACAGTTTTTTTAAACTTTTTTAGGCCTTATTCAAGCTTGCTTGAGTTGTGCAAAGGATCAGTCTGTTCACTTATCATTTGAACTCAAGCCCCACAAATAAAAAACAGAAAAAAGGAAAGTGAGGCGAGATCTAGAAAGTTCATATGCCTAATTAGGAGATTTTAGAAAAATAAAAAATTTAATCAAACTCCCCACATATATTTCAACTATGCTTATGTTTTTTTGTTTTTTTATTCATAATCGGAGATTCGTGATCAATGTGCAAGTGTCGAAGTGAAAATAGGTGACTTACTTTAAAAAAATTGAAAACTCCACCTTCAATGCAGTTTTTTGGTAAATAAAATATATGAAAAGGAATTAAATTATTTCTATTTATTTATTCATAGAATAGCTTTAATCCTCATCCCTTTTCCAAATCAAACATAAACAAAACCTTGACCTCAACTATTTAACACAGTTTAAAAGTAGGTTAAAGTCGCTTAGGATGCTTAAAAATTATGACTGCATATTTATACACAATGGACTTATTTTCTAACACTACATTTATTCCGTTGTGCTGACTACAGAACTGTTAACTGTTGGCCATCTATACCCATAAAATTTCGAATGGAATTTAAAAGAAAAAAAAAATGCTTCAATGATGAAAAGAAAAGTTTTGTGCAGGGCACAAGCATCCACACATGCATGAAGGATTTTGATAAAGATACTTTCCAAGTTCTAATCTTCTTGCAGTAACTGAACATTAGGACATTTTTTCCTGTTAACATTTCCAGACTTGGGAAATTATTAGCTTAGTAGACTTTGATAAATGCAAACCACAGGTGGTGGTGCTCTGTGGGTGGGGGATCATGAAGAAGAGGATGGCAAGGGGGGGGGGGGGGCAAATTAACAATTATTTTATGATTTTTTAACATAGCATAAATGCATCAGCATAATTGACAAGTAGATCTGGATATAACCTGGTGTTAATAGTGGCCATGAGCTGAAAATTCGTAAGTTTTTTCTTTTGTTTTGTCCCCTCGCAAACTTTTCCCTGAAATCCATCCCATTTCCCTGAAAATCTCCCTCAGGTTTCCCGAAAAATTATTCTGGAGGTTAACATGTCTGGGCTGAACCCCTGTTTTATACTGATAACACATGTTAACCCTTTACCCAAAACAGCTGTTTAATTTTTAAAACCTAAACTTAATTGACAATATTAAAAAAAACAAAAACAATATTTACCAAAAAAACCTTACAAATATATTTGTACCATTTTATTGACAAAGTGTCAGGATATTTCAGATCGTGTTAGCCTTTTCATGCAAATCCTAGAAGGTGTGCAGTGAGAATCTACATGGATTCTCACCAGCTTTGTTGCGTGAATCCTTGCATGAATCGAGTCTCGTCGAAATATAAGCCCAGTACAAGCAATATATAACAGATTAATTGCTCATATTCAATGCACTGAGTGTACTGAGGCTGAATAGGTCTATAAACATGGGAAATTCAGTGACTGTCCAAATAATTCTTTGGGAGATCACATGATCTTCTTTTCAATTAAGAGCAGTTTACACTATAACCCATTTGCAATTACGGAAACAAGTTAAATTTGTTCAGAAGTATTGGAAATGAATTGGTGTTCAGAAGCTATATGCAATTAACAGGGTGATTCAGTTGATTATTTATTGGTGTTTTAAGTCACATATTTCTGCACAATGGTTAACGGGTGGAGTGCTAAATCATTTTTGTTCATCAAAAATGTTCACATATTTTTCCCTTATTATTGCCTGTAGGCACTCACCCATAAATTATAACATGGCAAATCTACGCAGATTACATAAGTTCACTTCAAAGATAATATAAAGAACATCCACAGAATTCAGAGCCCATAATTTGTAATACCTGCACTAAGAAGTAAAGCCCAAATATGGGCTTCCAGCTCTCTACTAGTTAGAGTAAAACACAAATATGGACTTCTAGCTCTCTACTAGTTAGAATAAAACCCAAATATGGGCTTCCAGCTCTCTACTAGTTAGAGTAAAACACAAATATGGACTTCCAGTTCTCTACTAGTTACAGTAAAACACAAATATGGACTTCCAGTTCTCTACTAGTTAATCAGAACGACATTCAACTGATAAATATCAAATCATATGGTCTGCACTGCACTGATTAGTGTGGCACTTGTAATTGAGATGTAACAATACACTTTCCGTATATTATGAGACAACACCTGCAGGCATGAACATTACTGCAAAATGATACAATCTTCAGAAAGTAACCACAATGAAAGGGAAAATTTGAAGTCTGATACATGTGTGAAACACAAGGACAAGAGAGCAGCTACTTACCAAACAATACTATTTCTTATTACAGACAAGATGCAGTAATTGGCTCATGATAACAACAGTATGACTATTTAAAAAAGGTCCTGTTTCTCAGGTAACTTCCTAGTCACTGAAATTTTGTCTCATAAAATAATTTTTCTCTTTATTTTTAATTTGTCAAAAGATTTGTTACTTCAGCCAGTATATGTAATACATAATATGTCCGAACTGCCTGTAGCTAATTAATTCCAAATTTTGATGATTAATAAATTTAATAAAAACTTTGATATGTAAAAACAGCAATTGGATGATGTCAACGATTTTCTGGAGTGACAACTTTAACCCTTACCACTAATAATTTAATAGATATCTCTTTGATGAGACCATTTTGCACTTGTAGGACTAAATATTCAACAAATTTTACCTTGTTTCACAAAGCTTTCTGAGCTCTGTCAAACAAGATTAGTTGGTTAAATTCCCAGATATATATTGTGGGAGATTTTTGCTGTGGTAAACATTGATTTTTCACATCACAATGGAGAGACTTAAATTTCGGAGGCAATTCCAACTACTTTTAGAATGCTTTAAAACCTCCCCCACCCCCCTCATCATAAAATGTGGGAAATATGTCTACTAGGAAACAAGAATATTTTTAATAGGCCCAACAGCAGGATTTTATTGATGAATAGCAGCCCTTGGTATATCAGTTGGCCTTTAATGACTGCAGAATAGTTAAGCACTTATGTTTCCCTAATAATAAATGCAGCTCCCTTGAAGATCATGTTATTGTTATATTAATCAACTGATGTATAATGTATAATTATGTAGGTTGTATCCTTCAAAGACAGGCTTGTTGTTTTCAGAATTCTGCATAACTCATTAGGTAACCCGTTAGGTAACCTAAATATATATGAATCGCCACTATGCTGATATATGAACTGTTGTATCATAGCCAAGGTCTTGCTCCTATAGACAATATCTTGACGAACAGAGATCAATCCTTATGAACAATATGAGGCTGTGTTGCAGCAATTCAGATACAAATTAGTTAAAAATATAGCCTAATCTTGGCATGGGGTAGCATGATGCAGAAGAGTGTGGCATCCAATCATTATTTGTCGTAGATACATGAATTTTTGCCATTTCCTGATTTTGTACCTACGTTACATCTTAAGATGATCAACAACTTAAAATGATGTTGAGCATCAACCAATCATCAGCATAGGTGTTTGCACCTGCCTAAAGTATAGCTGATCTGTTGGCCAATAACTGGCCAACAAAGCAGCTATACTTCAGGCAGATGCAAACACCTATGCAACTGATGATTGGTTGATGCCCAACATCATTCTACCATTCATTCGTCTAGATCATTCGACTTGGTGAAAGTTTCTCGTTGATACGGCAACAATTTGGCACAACTTGTTTTTCTGTTTTTCGCTCACATGTTTTTCATTTTAGGTAACCTCCATGTGACCCAAATAATTGTTCGCTCCAAATCAACAGGCCTGAAAATTTAGAAAAAAAAATGACCGGTAGGAATGTCATTCAAGTTTTAATTTTACTTTATCTTCCACCTCATACCTCATGGCACCTTTCTGCAAAAAAGATCACGAAACACATTCCAATGAGGGGTCAAAAGCTATCATTTAGAAGGAAAAAGATCATTTTTGCCTGAAACAAATAGCTTATGACTCCTAACTGGAATAAGTACATCAAGCTCATTCCATTGAGGGGGTCATAAGCTATGTCTGGGAGGCCAAAATTTATTATTTTTAGTTATTTGAGAATTTTTTTGCAAGTATCTTGTCCATGTAAGGTATTGTTAATTCACAAATATGTTTTAAAATAAACGTGAAGCCTAAAAATGTTAAACCTTTACCGAACATGAAAAGCAGACAACACTTGCAAAAAAATTCTTGAATAACTAATTTTTTTCATTTTTTGTTTCAAAAACATAGGTTATGACTCATCTCATTGAAACAAGCTCAATGAGGGGTCATAACTTATGTTTTTGAGACAAAAATGAAAATTAATTGGTGATTTTTATGAATAGCGCTGGCTGATTTTGGCCATTATGTTGGGTAAAGGGTTAAAAAAAACCCCTGTCCCTTAAGCCCTCCCACATGGTCATTTTAATGCTGCATGCTCTCTTTTTAGCACCAATAAAACATAAAAAAATAATTGGCTTTTGTCATATAAATTACCCAAGTTAATAAAGTGGATGAAATATGCAACGACCCATATTATTCTGTACGTTATGAGATCTAAAACAGGAAACAAATCAAGTATATGAACCTATGAGGGTGAAGAAATAATGATCACAAATATAAAAAAATAAAATAAAAAACACCCGCCCTCATGCATTTTTATAAAAAAAAATAGCCTGAGAAACAGATCTACTTGGTGTAGTCTAAATAATTTAATGCATTCAATTCATTCTGAATAATCAATTTTCTTCATCTCATAATTTCATCTTAAAGATAAGGTGAAGAAAACAAGAAAGATAAAAACCCACAAATGCAGAGGGGGACGCAATCATTGATCTAGTATGAGTGTATGTATGCATGCATCTATTCTCTGATTTGATAATGAATTCTGAAAGATCTCTGAACTTCAGGGCAAGTAAACAATCTACTCCATATGCCAGGATAATAAAAGTTTTCTAGCATGCAATAAGGCTTTGTCAGACAAAATATCTGATCGACAACTTCTGACACTAGAAACTGCACTCACAGAATTTTGTCCTAAATAATAATCAAAATTTTAATTTTTGCTTATGTCCCACTTTGGAAGACAATCAAAGGACCTACTTCCATTTAGGTGCCATGTGTATATTTCTTGCAGCAAAAGTTAAAGGTTAAAGGATAATGTTCAATGTTTATGAAAGGATTATGAAATACGACAAGAATCGTGATAATTGAGAATATGCTAATTTCTGTTCCATGTATGCTGTTTTCAATAAGAATAATTTGAGGTGTACACTGTACAAAAGAATTGAGGCCTGGGTTAATGTGGCCGTCACTGTTAATGTATGGCAACAAAAGTTACCAAGTTACAGTAAAATTATTCCAAAACAAGTCATCCTACCAAGTTACAATGAAATCCCTTCATAAGTATAACTCGCAGACTTTGTTAAAGGAATCTAGGTCACATGAAGGCTCGGAGGTCATGGCTGACCGATCATGACCAAAATAGGACAGTCTCATCTAGACATCATACCAAGTTAACCTTCCAAGTTGCAATGAAATTGCTTCATAAATATGTAGACTGTGTTAAACAAATCTAAGTCACATGCCTGTGCGGCTGTCACGCTTGACTGATCACGGCTAAAATAGGATCTTCTCATCAGACATTATACTGAGTCATCCTAAAAATTTTCAATGAAATCCCTTCAAAAATGCAAGCTGTCGACTGTGCTAAATGAATCTAGGTAACAGGCCCTTGTGGCCATCACAGGTGACTGAACCAGACCAAAAAAGGACGTTCTCATCTAGACATTATACAGAGTCATCCTACGAAGTTACAATAAAATCCCTTCATAAATACGACTTTTAGACTGTGCTAAAGGTTTTCGGGCTTGGGGCCCACGTAGCCATGGCAGTTGAAAGTTGAATGATAGAGACCAAAGGAGACATTCTCATTTAGATATTACATGGAGTCATCCTACCAAGTTACAATGAAATCCCTTCATAAATACGACCTGTAGACTGTGCTAAAGGTTTTTGGGCTTTGAGCCCATGTAGTAGTCACATTTGACTAATCGCAAAATAAAGGGGCATTCTCATCTAGACATTATACTGAGTCATCCTACCAAATTACAATGAAATCCCTTCAAAAATATGACCTGTTGACTGTGCTAAAGTTTTCGGGTATCGGGCTTGGGCAGCCATACGGTTGACAGATTGTGACCACAAGGAGACTTTCTCATCTAGAGATGACTTCGAACCTGCATTCGAAATTTCGTGATGACCAGACAAGAACTACGGGGGGTAGTCTGTGCTAAAGAAAAATGTGAACAGACTCCCCGACTGACACTCACAGACTTCCGCACGCGTGATGGCAATAGCTTATCTTGACTTTGTCAAGTTAAGCTAAAAACAATGTTAACAAATTTATAGTAATTTATATATTTTTTATACTTACCAATGACCCAGACTTAGCTGCTGCTAATTCTTAAAAATTCAGGGCCAAACACAAATTTTGCACCCACAATCCCCAAAATTTGCATCAAAATCACAAAAATCTATGTCCTATATGGTCCTCCATACTTTTGTCCACTGTGCATGCGCAGTGTCAAGGAAGTACCGAAATTGGCGCCAAATCTTCATTCTTACAACCAGTGCCTGGTAAGTGTTATGTAATCAGCAGGGAGGTATGAGTTCCCAACTCATGGGAGGGCCATCCCCGTCTGGGTCATTGGTAAGTACAAAAAATATATAAATTACTATAAATTTTTTAACATTTTTATACTGTACCAATGACCCAGACTTAGCTGAATAGAAAAAAGGCTGGAGGGCCTAGGACATAAAGGAAAATCCAATAGGCTCAATTACATGTAAACAGAATTATCCCCTCAAGGAGAAAAGGAGAAACAGGATTTACACGTATCTTTCTTGTTTATACAAAACAAGAGAGAAACATTACCAATCCGTAATTGAGCACAAAAACATCAATGATCTCTATTAACATCCAGTATAACCCATTATACCAATTCTTTAAAGGAAAGACAATAAATAAGGATAGTCTAGAGAATGAGACTCTTTATACTCATTTAAAAGTGTCTGAGGATTGTATATTAATGCTCGTATGACACGTGACATATACAAATGCTTCACACCGAGCTACCCTTCAAAAATATTACATAAATGAGATAAACATTAGCTTTAAACTTTAAAGCCCCCCCCAGCACTGACTCGGAATTACTGACTCCAGACGAGGTATTCCCTTGCTTTTCACTATAAAGCAGGTGATATAAGGGAATACCCCCCCCCCCCCCCCCCCCCCCCCACCACCCTTCCCCTTGCTCTGGGTCAATCACCCCAGAACGAAGAGGGCAGCAGGACAGAAAGCCTGCATAACTATAGTTGCAACACTGTTTAGTGGACGACATTCTGAGCAACAGATAACGGACCTGAACAACGCAGGTCGCCAGAAATAGACTCAATATTTCTAAGGTAGAAATTCGTGAACATAGAAGGCTGAGACCAGTATGCAGCCTTCATCAAATCGGTAATAGCAATACTATTAGCATAAGCCCAAGATATAGACAGCGCCCTCACTTCATGCGCCGAAATCTTAAGCACAGACTGCTGAGTAGAAGATAATTTTTCATAAGCAGTACGAACAGTCAATTGAATCCACCTTGAAATAGAATGGACCGCGATGTCCCTTCTATTAGGCAGCACAGCCAGAATGAAACGTTTTCGTCTCTTTCTGATAAACTCAGATCTACGTTTGTAAATACGCATAGCTCTAACTGGACATAGCAAAGGCCTATGGCCATCTGAGGACGGAAGAGCCTTAATAACAATAGGTTCAGGGTACTTATTAGGAGCCTTATTATTAGCCCAAAATCCAACATTAGTAGTGAAAGTAATAGTATTACCAACACTACGATAGTGAGAATCATCAACAGATAGTGCATGAAGCTCACTAACTCTTCTAGCAGAAGAGAAGGCTAAGAGAAAAGCTGTCTTATAAGATAAGTATTTGAAGTCTACCGTGTCAAGGGGTTCAAATGGCGCTTTTTTTAGCTTCAGAAGAACCCACGCTAAATTCCACTTAGGAATTAACCAAAGGGTTCTAGGTCTATTTATCAAAAAGTTTTTAACTAACTTTGATAAAGAGACATTAGATCCAATTTGTAAGCTATCATGATGAGCATAAGTATCCGATAGCATAGACCTATAACCCTTTATAGTTATTGGCTGCAGTTTGATCTCGTCAAACAAGTAGACCAAAAAATTAGCAATGTCTGGAATGGAGGGATCATAAATATCAATAGAATGATCCCTACACCAACGAGAGAAAACCTTCCACTTAGCAGCATAATGTAGCAAAGAGGAGGTCCTCCTACAGTTAGAAATTGCGTCCACTGCTCATCCTGTAAAATGCTTGCCATGCAAGAAGGACCGCACAACAGAAATATGTGAAGGTTGAGACCTTGCGGGTTGTGATGCAGTATGCGCGATTTCCCCTGCGACAAAAGGTCCTCCCATGGAGGAAGCTTCCGAGGAAATGTCCCACAACAGACACCTGAGTAGATTTATCCATGGTCTCTGGGGTGACAGAGATGCTACCAACAGAATATTGCAGTGAGATTGCTTGATTTTCAGCAATATCTGTTGAATCAACGGAGTTGGAGGATACACGTATCCTATCATTCTGTCCCAAGAGATCGAGAGAGCATCTACTGCGAACGCTCGAGGCTCTGGGCATGGCAACACATACGTCTGCAACTGATTGTTGAGATGCATCGCAAACAAGTCTATCATCGGACGATTCCATTGGCAGCAGATCTAATTGAATACTCGTTTGTTGAGAGACCATTCTGACAGCAACATTTGACCTCTCCGAGAAAGGGAGTCCGCTAGAACGTTCAGACGACCCGGAATATGACGGACTGACAGAAGAACCTGATGCTCTATGACAAACAGAAGGATTCTCTTCGTTAAATTGAACAACGGAATGGAATGAGCGCCTCCCTGGTTCCGAATTTTCGCTACTACTGTCGAATTGTCGGACAGAATTTGAACATGTGAATGCTGAATAATGTTCATCCAATGACGTAGTGCAAGCCAAATTGACATCATCTCTTTGATGTTTATGTGCTTGTTTAGGAATTGCGGATCCCAAAGACCTTGGCACCTCGAATCTGTTGGGCTCAAAGTTGTGCCCCAACCTGTTTGACTCGCATCCGTCATAATCGTAAAAATCGGATCTGGCAGTTGCAGTGGCACTCCCGGAGTTAACCACTGAATATCTGCCCAAGTCCGAATCTCTTGTTTTAGTTGGTTCGACAAGACGATGTTCGTTTCGAGCGAATGAATCTTCACACTCCAATTCTGAGTAAAAAATATCTGGAGTGGATGAGTGTGTAGGCGCCCCATCGGAATAAGATCCGCGGCGGCTCCGCACAAACCTATCAGACACGTGAATTCTCTCACTGTTACTATATCTGAGTGAAGACAAAAGCGAGCATAACAACTGACTAATTTCGCTCTGGGTAACGGTAGACGAACCAGATTGTTGTGCGTCTCGAAGCTCATTCCCAAGTGAATGAATGACTTGGACAGAACTAGATCCGACTTCTTTTCGTTTACTATGAAACCGAGACGTCGGAGCAGTTGAAGCAGACTCTGAACATCGTTCTGAAGTGTTAATCTGTCGCCGTACCTCTGAAGAATGTCGTCCAAGTAGGCCGACGTTACCGCAGACGAATGAGTTTGGAAATGAGTCATTACCGAGTTCATTATTCGAATGAAGGCCCAGGGCACTAGATTCAGACCGAAGCACATTGCTCGGAACTGATAAACGACTCCTAGGACAGCGAAGCGAAGGTACTTTCTGAATGCCGGGTGTACCATGACGTGAAAGTATGCATCCTTGAGATCTATGCTCGCAGCATAATCGTTCACTCGAATGCTCGCTCTCACCGATCGAATGGTCTCCATATAAAATTTTGGAGCCACGATCAGCTTGTTTATACAGCTTAGATCTGTAACTGGACGGAACGAGCCATCTAGTTTTGGTACCAGGAACAGGTGACTGTAGAAACCGGGAGATTCCTGGTTTTCTATGACCTCTATTGTGTTCTTCTCCAGAAGAGATTGCACCTCTGATAGAAGCGAATCTCTCTTCTGAAGGTTTGACGGAAGCTGAGTCCAATGTGGACTTCGTGTTAATGGAGGTTTTTCCCTGAAGGACAGTTTTAGACCATCCGAAATAACCCCCTGAACCCATCGGTCATCCGTAACTGACAACCAATTGGTTAAGAATCTTGACAGCCTTCCAGCCACTGGAGCACAATAGAGGTTCTGACCATCACCTCCTGGACCTGCAAGGCTTGCTGGAGGACCCGCACCTCAACCAGTCGACCTAGGGGCATCTGACCGGTTGTCTCAGCCAGTATTACGCCCCCTACCTGAGTCGCTACTCTGACGGTCTCTAAAGTAAGAGGTAGAGGTTTTCTTAGAACCTCTATAGGAACTTCCCTTGGACGTACTCACCCCAGAAGTCCCTGACTTACTCCTCTCTGCTGAGTCTGTTTTTTTCGAAACGGACTTAAAGAGCAGAGAGTCTGATGCTTTCTTAGTAACCTGATCATAGATTAGTGAAAGCTTACCATCAAAGAGAAGCTCTCCTGAAACTGGAGCGACTCGAAGAGAGCATCACGTCTGACAAACTCCAAATTTGCCACTGAAAGGGCGGAGTTATATGTGGAATATGTTACAGTCCTCGAAAGAACTCTCAAGGAAGTTTGAACATCCTGGAATTCTTTTCCATCGAGACGCTGTGATAACGCTCTGGAAAGGTGATCTGCGTAAGGCGTCTAAACTGGCTCTGTTAGACGAGATTGTCGTCTGCAACGTACTGGAGAGAATCGACATAGACGCTGGCAATGACAACTCCAAGTCTTCTGCCTGGTCGTCTAAATGCAGAGGAACTCTCGGAATGCCCTGTCCTGCCGTTTCAAATCTATTTCTACTATTGATGAACGGCAGATGTAGAGCATGAGACGATAAGAAACTGGATCTGCCAGTCTTAGAGGCTAGCCTGAAAATAGCCTCATTCAGCAATTCAAATGTCCGTGAGACATTTCTGGACTGGGACAGAAACTCAGGCGCGACGTCCTTATCCCGGCCGAAAAAGTCTGTGTCCAGTGACGCTATCAGTCTCTTATCTGGTATCGCAGCTCTCTGGTCCAGAGGAACAACTTCTGGAAGGTGTTGCCTAGGGCCCTGCGAAGCTTCGAGTATTCGATTCGATGTCGACATCGCTTTGGTATTCGTATATCGATCTCGAATAGTTTGCCGATTCGTTAGCTAAACGAAGCTTCGAGGAAAATGAATCAGTGTTCGACAATGTCGACATCAGTTGAAATAAGGAGCGAACTCTTCTAGTTTTAATGTTTCTATCAGGAAAATAGTCAAATTCATTGCAAAATTCTGTTGTTTCACTTTCAGTTTCCCAGAAAGCCACACACCGCAAATTCGCTATTTATAGATTTCCAGGAATTCGTGTGAGAGTTATTCGCGGAATCCCGTTTGGTCAGCGGCTCTGTCCAAGTTGTAACCTGTTCACGCCCATCTATACAACCGAAATATCCAGCTATGGGCCTAAGGCCTGCTCCCAGTCCCGGAATCTTCTAACACAATAATGGAGACATGTCGCCTGAAGCGCTCCCATTATTATGTTAGAAAACTGTGGGAGGAAAACCTCTGTAGTTTCTTTGCATTGTTCGGAGTTGGTACTTGGAAGTTGGAATGAAGTAAAAGCAATTTGTGTGAATGAGCACTGCGTCACTATTCGAGTTAACTAATGCAGAAACTAACACAGTTTAACGCCTTCGCTGCTTTTGATGTATACTGTGTTATTGAGCTGAGAACGGACCGAAATCTACAAGACCCAAATTCTGATAATACAAAAAAAAACAAACATAACAATAATGTATTTAGGCATGCTAACGTACCTGAAGTTAGCGGCTGTAGCTGACTTCAACCCATGGGAATTAATGTGCCACTTGTATTACATTTGTGCTTTTAAGTCTCGTGTTTCAATTGGAGAAATTTTCAATTTGAAGGATAAAGGGTTAATATCTCAGGATCAAAATAACAGATTTACACCAAAAACTATACAGCGTGGCACATCAGTAACCTGAACACAAATATAAAGTAACTTGACAATCCAAGCAATATTTTTCAAGTTATCGAATGCCAAAGGGATCGGAGGAATTTTCAATTTGAAGGATAAAGGGTCAATATCTCGGGAGCAAATCATCAGATTTACACCAAAAACTATACAGCTCGGCAAATCAGTAACCTGAACACAATTATAAAGTAACTAGACAATCCAAGCAATATTTTTCAAGTTATCGAATGCCAAAGGGATTGGAGGAATTTTCAATTTGAAGGATAAAGGGTTAATATCTCGGGATCAAATCATCCGATTTACACCAAAAACTATACAGCTCGGCACATCAGTAACCTGAACACAAATATAAAGTAACTTGACAATCCAAGCAATATTTTTCAAGTTATCGAATGCCAAAGAAATGGATACGGATGCCGGACGGACAGACGGATGGACGGATGGACGGACAGACGGATGGACAGATGGATGGACAAAGGATGGACGAACGACGGATGGTCACCCTGGATGCAGGCATTATGTGTACCATACATAGTATTGGTACACATAAAAACCAGAAAAAGGCACTGAAAATATGGCCCGAAATAAGTACATAACCAATTTTAAAACACTATCTGATGTAAAACAGAAACTTCCACAGAAGAAACTGCAATACATTGGATGGTAGATGCATGACCAAAACGCCTAAACACCCTTAGGGTGAGGACGTAACCATGGGGAAAACAGAATAAACATTCTGTAACTATGCTAAAAACTCCCAAGAAATTTCAGTAAAAAATTTCAAAAATTATGCCAAAAGCATGGGAGATTAGCTAGGGAGTATCAAGGAAAGGGAGAGAGGAAACACTGAACAAACGGTGGAGATTTCATAGCAAGAATGAAAACATCAGGCCCATGCCCCGAAATTAGAGAACATGAAATAATTTTACATAAAAATTATAAGTTACAGCCCTGAACACATCCTTCCACTGTTTCTTCCTCTCATCCTCTTATTTCATCCTTGGATCCATCATTTCCTTCATGATTTTGTGTCTGGCATCATTTTAACTGAGATTATAAGCACAGATATCAGTGAGATGTTACTGATTGAAGGGCCAAACAAAGAATGAAGATTTGGCGCCAATTTCGGTACTTCGTTGACACTGTGCATATGCAGTGGACAAAAGTATGGAGGACCATATAGGACATAGATTTTTTGGATTTTGATGCAAATTTTGGGGATTGGGGGAGCATAATTTGTGTTTGGCCCTGAATTTTTAAGAGTTAGCACCAGCTAAGTCTGGGTCATTGGTACAGTATAAAAATATGAGTGGCAATTGCCGTGAATAGTGCTGGGAAGATTTGGCAAATAAGTTAGGTAACAGGTTAAACGGGTGGGTGCTGGAAGCCCATATTTGAGCTTTACTTGGAAATGCAGGTTGCAGTGTTAGTCTGTATGGATTTGCTTTGTTACACTTTATGGGAGAGACCCTATAGGTACTATTATGGCTGGTAAAAGTGATGAGTTAAATATCTTTGAAAGTGGGTTGAATCTATGAAGAGCAGTCAAGAACAAATACATTGGAACTCTGTTAATTGAATAACCATCTTTCAATGAAAATTATTCAACTAACATGAGTATTCAATTAACAGGGATTTGGTTACTTTTCTGTAGTCTAGAGATAAACTGAACATTCATTCTATAACATCTTGCTTGACAGAGTTCATGGAGCTCTGTCAAACAAAATATAATAGATTAAATACCTATATTGGAGATACTGAGGGCAAATAAGTCTATAATAATAAGACTATAAACAAGTGGAATTGGGTGATTGTCGAGGTAATTTCTCGATATATTACAAGATTTTTTTATTTTTATTCAAATAAGAGGAGTCTGCTCTATTACCCATATGCAATTATCAGGTCAAATTTGTACTCAAGGTATAGTTAATGGTTTTGAGTTTGAAAGTTATATTCAGTTGACAGGACTATTCATTTAAGAGATCCCAATTAAGTGGGCTTCACTGAATAAAATGTAACATTTTTATTACCATGGGTTACAAGCAGAGGCAAATGATATGGGAGTCTTCTGCCTTTAGTTGTGCTCTGTTAAAATTTATTTGACAGGCTGAACTAGAACTTTCGATGAAGATGATTAATACACCCCCTTTCCAGAATGCACTTCTGAAGGTGGAGCATCAAAATTCTGTAATACGCACATGTTCCTAGTTTCTGGACATGTCTGAAAAGTTGAGTTCAGAAATGTAAGAGAAGTTGAGCATCCAAAAATTCTATACAACAATCTGTGTTAAATCCAAGCTCCAGGGCTGTTAAGTTGGTCAAAATTGATGCTGCTTGAAAATTTTGAAATATATACGTGTCCCCTTACAAGTTATCATGTACAAAAAGTTTCATCAAAATCCTATCATTTATGAAAGGGTGAGTAGAAAGCAGAAATGTTTATACAGAAATCTGTAAAAAAAGTCTGACTTCAGAAGATAACCTGGTAAAACATACTGCTGATTAATTTATTTATTGGTGTTTAAGGTCATATATTTCTGCACAATGGCTGATCGTGACCACAACAGGGACCTAAAGTCAAGTTCAGCCAATCGCTTATACCCATGTTGCTCATTTTAGAGGACTTCCACCCCAGGCATTGGCGAAGTGGTTGAGTGCTGGAAGTCCATATTTGTGCTTTATATTAAAGTGCAGACACTGCAACTTAAAGGCTTCATATTCTGTGACTGTACTTTTTATTATATGCTAGCCTGTGAATTATCGTAAATTATCAAAAAGATATTTCTCGATATCTATCGACTCAATGGATAATGAGGAATATCCCACAGTAGCTTCCAAAATGATGTCACGCTTCGGTGCATGACACCATCTTTGAAGGAACGATCAGCTGATCTTTGTTATTGTTTTGAAATGTATGTCTGCAGTCAAATTGGGCTTAATACTGCTCAGTAAAATGTCACATAGCATATAATAAAAAGAAAATCTGCACTATTTTAGTTGCAAGTGAAAAATAATATTTTCAGGTCCACATGAATGAGATAATTCCTGATATTCACTAAAATAGCGTAGATATCCTCTATATATTATCCTTGAGGTGGAACTAGTCTGTATCAATTTGTCTTGTTACAATTCATGGGAGAGTGCATATAAATTATAAATAATTGTTTTGTCACTATATACTGGGGGATGCATGTTAGAACTCTCCAATAAATGGTAACAAAACAATTTTATTTGAACATTTTTTTTTCTACTACTGCACAAATAACAAGGTTACACTAAAGTGGTTTTCAGTCCTTTTCAGGAAAGCCCTGATAGTGGCTTAAAGCACACAACCAGATATTTAGCCATCAGTAAGCTTTGTGTCAGAATCAAATATTCCCAGAATTTCATCAGCAAAGGTGAAAGATACCAAGCTTCCTGCATCATTACTACAATAACAAGACGCCACAAGGAGCCCGAAGTGCTCACCTGACAAAGACCCACTGATTCACCACAAAGAGATATAAGAATTTTTTAAAATATACTTTATTATTTACCAGGTACTTTTATTTTTTGTTCACTGATTGGAGCTGTGGTTTTAAAAAACAATCAGTGACAAACATCTCAGATCTCCCACAAGAAAATAGTATTATTACAAATACTTCATATTAACAGGAAATAAGCAATTTCCACAAAATATAGAGAAATAAGGTTGAATGTGTTAAAATGACTGAAGGCCTAATTGGTAAGAATTAGATAAAAAAAACTTGCATGTGACCCCATTAAGGATGCTATATACCAAATATCAAAAGATTCTGACTGGTGGATCTGAAAAGGAAGATTTTTAAAGAATTTAACTCATATTACACTAATTTAAAAAGAAATTGGGTTCCAACAGAGAGCCCAAATATGAACCCAGGGGCTTGATTTGAATAAACTTGAATCTGCTCCCCATAAGGGTGTTGTATAGCAAACTTGAAAAGATTGTGACTGGTGGTTTGGAAGGTTTGAAAAGAATTTTCCTCATACTGCACTAAGTTAAAATCTGGACTCCAATGAGCTACCCAAATATATAAAACCAGGTACTTGATTTGAACAAACTTGAATCTGAACCCTACAAGGATGCTGCCTACCAAATATCAAAAGATTATGACAAGGCAGTGCTGAAGATTGTCAAATAATTTTTCTCATTTTGCAGGAAGTTAAAATTTGGGTTCACAAATGGAGCCTAAATACAAAGCCAGGGACTTGATTTGAACAAACTTGAATCGGGCACCCATAAAGATGCTGTATAACATATATCAAAAGATTCTGACAGGTGGATCTAAAGAAAAAGATTTTTAAAAAATACTCCTCATATTGAACTAAGTTAAAATTCAGGATCCCACAGAAAGCCCAAATATGAAGCCAGGGACTTGAATTGAACAAATTTGAATCTGACACATCCAAGGGATGTCATATAACACATATCAAATGAGTTTGACTAGTGGATCTGAAAAAAGAATTTTTTTTAAAGAATTTCCTCATATTTCACTTTCACACAATTAAAATTTGAACTTCTGTATGAAACCTAAATATGAACCCAGAGACTGGATTTGAGCCAAATCAGATCACATCAAGAACAAGAGGCCCCAAGGGGCCTGAGGGCGCTCACCTGACATGGTAGCCTAAATATCAACCCAGAGAATTGATTTCAACAAGTTGCATCTGATCCTCCTAAGAAAAGCTTATACCAAATATCCAAAGATTCTGACCAGTGGATCTAAAAAAAAAATAGAAGATTTTTAAAGAAGATTCCTCATATTGAACTAAGTTATAATTCGGGCTCCCACAGTGAGTCCAAATATGGACCTAGGGACTTGGCTTGAACAAAGTTGAATCTCACTCCCTAAGCATGGTGCATACCAAATATCAAAAGATTCTGCCTGCTGGATCTTGAGAAGATTTTTAAAGAAAATTCCTCATTTTGAACTAAGTTACAATTCAAGCTCCCACAGTGAGCCCAGATATGGACCAAGGGACTTGGCTTGAACAAACTTGAATCTCACCCCCTAAGCATGGTGCATACCAAATATCAAAAGATTCTGCCTGCTGGATCTTGAAAAGAAGATTTTCAAAGAAATTTGCCTGAAATGCATTAACTTCGAATTCAGGCTTCTATAGTGAGCCCAAATATGAATCCAGGGGGCCACTTTGAACAAACTTGAATCAGATCCACCCCACAATGTTGCATAACAAATAACAAAAGATTCTGCCTGCTGGATCTGGAGAAGAAGATTTTTAAAGAAATTTGCCTGAAATGCACTAAGTTCGAATTTGGGCTTCTATAGTGAGCCCAAATATGAATCCAGGGGGCCTATTTGAACAAACTTGAATCAGATCCACCCCACAATGTTGCATACCAAATATCCAAAGATTCTGCCTGCTGGATCTGGAGAAGAAGATTTTTTAAGAAATTTGCCTGAAATGCACTAAGTTCGAATTCGAGCTTCTATACTGAGCCCAAATATAAACCCAGGTGGCCGATTTGAACAAACTTGAATCAGATCCACCCCACAATGTTGCATGCCAAATATCAAAAGATTCTGCCTGCTCGATCTGAAGAAGATTTTTTAAGAAATTTGCCTGAAATGCACTAAGATCGAATTCGGGCTTTTATAGTGAGCCCAAATATGAATCCAGGGAGCCGATTTGAGCAAACTTGAATCAGATCCACCCCACAATGTTGCATACCAAATATCAAAAGATTCTGCCTGCTGGATCTGGAGAAGAAGATTTTTTAAGAAATTTGCCTGAAATGCACTAAGTTCGAAATCGGGCTCCTATACTGAGCCCAAATATGAACCCAGGGGGCCGATTTGAACAAACTTGAATCAGATCCACCCTACAATGTTGCATACCAAATATCAAAAGATTCTGCCTGCTGGATCTGGAGAAGAAGATTTTTTAATGTTTTTCCCATTGCCTACAGTGTTAAAAAGTGCTGACTCAGCACTTTTTCAAAGTCCCGAAACTGTACCCTATGATAAAACCGATGGCAATTTTTTTTTTACCAATCCTTTCTGTTGGTCCCAAGAAAGCTGCACACCAAATAAAAATTCTCAGTGCCGTGCAGTTTTTGAGATATAGGCGTTTTAATTTTTTTCTATTTTTAGCTCCTGTGGTTCCCACGGGGCTACAGGAAAAAAAATTTCTGCATAAATTAGGTACTTATGACCCAATAAGCCCTCACATAAAATTTGGTTCAAATTGGCCTCTCGGTTTAAAAAATAGAAATTTGGGGTGGGGCCAAAATTTTTGCTCCTCCCATAACATCGCCAAGTATAGACCTACAAACTTCTCTTGAACAAACTTGAGTCTACACCTCAAAAGGAAGCTGCATACCAAATATCAAGTCTCTGCTATTGCTGGTTCTTGAGAAGAAGATTTTTTAAGAATTGGAGCATTTTTGCCCCACCCCTCTGCTCAATATGAGCCGAAACCTAATTTGCCCAAAAATCAAAATGCCGCTATATAACCCCTACTCACATGAAATTTCATTAACATGCGGCCAGTGGTTTGGAAGAAAAAGACCCAAACACCACCTTCACGCCGGACGACGGAAGACGGACGCCGGACGACGGACGAAAAGTGATCAGAAAAGCTCACCCTGACTTTCAGTCAGGTGAGCTAATAAGGATGTTGTATTTCAAATATCAAAAGGTTCTGCCTGATAATTACGGAGAAGATTTTTTAATTTTTGAAAACTGCATTTTCTTATTAACGGGCATACATAAATACATACATTAAAATAGGTGTCCCCATACAGTATCCTATCACAGCCAACTGCTGCAATTATTTTGGCTCAAAAGATTCTACTGGTCCTAAGGATGCCTCATACCAAATAGCAATTCTCTGTTCTGTGTATGGTAGGTCCAAAATATGGACTATTGATCTAATTTATATTTTTAGCTCCCAGGCTTCCCATGAGGATGCAGGAAATTGTTTTGCATGACTCTGGTACTAATGATCCAGTATGGTGTTCAATGCATAACCTGCTGGGCATTTATTAATAATATACTACCCACAATATGCTAGGATACCAGAACTCGCCACTACTCATTTGGTTCTCTCCGAGTGCTCCAGTCTCCCCACCTGTAAAACTATCCGACACGAGGTGACTCTGGATGTCAAAAGTGTTGTTAAACTAAAATAAATAAGTGATGTCTGGGAGGTATAAAAGATACTGATTTTCACATGTAGCTAGACAAAGTAATGTCTGAAATCCTAATGATAAAGGAAGACTTTGACAATAATCTGAAAATAAGCCTGATGAGGTTTGATATTCTCAGGAAGGAGGATGGTCCACTTTTACAGCCAAACATTGATCATGCATGGTTGCACACACGCAACAACAAAATGAAAGGGTCAGAGGAGAGTTTTCTTGTACTATGGTGAGTGATTAGAATCATACATTTACCGCTACTCAAAGAATAAATGCATGTTAGCATACTATGTCGGTGCTTATTTCTTACGTTTCAGCGGTTAAAAAAAATGCCAGTTGTCAAATAAAAGTATGAAAAATATTGTATAAAGTTGAGTGCATGCACAACATGGAACATGTAGTAATAAAATATCTCAATATTGCATGCAATAACTTATATAGGGCCCCACAAAGTAGATCTTCTGTTTCTCAGGCCATTTTTTGTAAAATTGCACGTGGGTGGGTAGTTTTTTATTTAATTTTTTATTTTTGTAATAATTTCTTTGCCATCAAAAGTTCATGTTCTAGGTTTGTTTTATGTTTTTGGCCTCATAATCTACAGAATAGTTTTGTCCCTTGAATGCAAGAAGGCTTTGCAATGCTAAGGCGTTGCAAAGCCTTGTTGCACTCAAGTGACAAATTTATCAATTTTATCAACTTGGGTAAAATATCAGACATAAACCATTTAAATTTTTTTCTTTTAAGTTCGCCCTGGTTATAAAAAGAGAGGATGCGGCATCCAAAAGGACCATGCAGAAGGGCCTGAGAAACAGATTTTTAACTTTTTTTGGCTTAACAGTCAATTGATTATTATTAATCAATGTGGAACTAGTGCTAAAGACATATAAATATTAAAAACTAACATATAAGACAACATATGCAATTTTGTTGCAAATATAATTCAGTTAGAAAAAATATGTGGCAACAATTTATACAATACCAAATAAATTCTGGAATAAAATATTTGAAAAATTAAGTTACCATTTTTTTTTGTTTCGTTCAAGAGAACTGAAAAAACTAAAATGGGTGTTCCATTAGAAAAAAAAAATGTCTGCTTAAAATTATTGGAGAGTAAGGTACTATTTATTTATTGGTGTTTAAAGTCACATACTTCTGCACAATGGCTAATCATGACCATGACAGTTTTATGGGTGGAGGAAGTCGGAATACCCGGAGAGAACCACCGAGCAACGACGAGCAGCTGCCAGCTCCCCAACATCATAACTCTGCAATGCAGCACAGGCAGGGTTAGACTGGTTGAAGACATGTGCACAATCAACATGCAGTATGCCTTAGTACATGGCGTGATTGTGCTCCCATGTATACAAGTGGGGTTAGGTGCCTGGCCCAAGGTCCAAATGGATTGCTCAGATGGTCACCCATCCAAGGACTAACAAGGCTTGACGTTGCTAACTTCGGTAATCTGACGAGAACCGGTTATTGCAATGCCACTGCGCCCCCCAGTAAGGTACTGTGATTACAAGAGTGTGGTGGTTAATTGGTCAGAGTACTTTTGACTTTAACCCTTTACCTAACGAATCGCCCGCATCTGCCCGCATAATTTGCAAACTGAGCAGTTGAAAAAAATTAACTGTTTTGAAAAATTTTAAAAAATAGTAATTACTATAATAAGTTTTTATATTCTCTGCGTTGAGTAAAGGGTTAAACTGAAATGTTGACAGTTTGATCCTGACAACACCATAAGCACTGCGTCCTTGTGTAGGATACTTTATCCCAGTTGCTCACATGGGGGCATGGTGTCGCTGTGTACTAAAGCATACTGCACATTGATGTGTTGCAACCATGCCCGGAAATAAGAGGAATGGCATCTGCAGATTGAGGTCCTCAGAGGGTGAATTTGGTGATGCTACCCTGCAAAGCAAGGAGTCATCACTAAATTTACATTCTGTGAACCTCAGTCAAAATAAAAGTCTCAGACCTAAACAGAAATAGGTACTCAGAGGATAAATTAAGGGATTCTAGCCCACTCTTTGGGATAGCATCAGAAAATTCACCCTCTGGGGACTTCAATTAGGCAAATGACAGATTGCTCATTTCCAGGTTAGGTTGCAACCAGTCTGCAATCTGATAGAGAAAGAGATCACTTTAGTTATTACAGTACTTATTTATGAATGAAATATTGTGTTAGTGACGAGCTATGGAAAGAAACACTCTGACTGTCATAGTACTGACATCTATTATTGAAAAATAAGGCCCCACAAAGTAGATCTTCTGTTTCACAGGCCATTTTTTGTAAAATTGCATGTGGGCAGGCATTTTTTTATTTTATTTTTTATTTGTGTATAGTTAATTCTTTACCATTAAAAGTTCATTTTCTTTGTTTGTTTTATGTTTTATGCCTCAATCTACAGAATAGCATGGGTGGACATGTATTTCATCCCTTGAGTGCAAGAAGGCTTCGCAATGCTAAAGCATTGCAAAGCCTTGTTGCACTCAAGGGACAAATTTATCAATTTTATTAACTTGGGTAAAATATCAGACATAAACCAATTAATTTTTATTTTTTTAAGTTTGCATTGCTTATAAAAAGTGAGCATGCGGCAGCCAAAATGACCATGTGGGAGGGTCTGAGAAACAAATTTTTTTACTTTTTCTGAAGCATTTTTGTCTCTGCAGATGAACACTGTTGACCTTTTCAATAATCGAAGCGTGCGCAGACATATCTTAAATGGTGCACCATTTCAAAGATTATCGGGGCTTTGTGATTTTCACATTCGTTCAGCAATGGAGAATCTGACGATACAGTGTTTATGTTTTATAATCACCATAAACACCGTATCGTCAGATTCTACGTTGCTAAACGAATGTGAAAATCCCCAAGCCCTGATAATCTTTGAATTGGTGGACCGTTTTAAGATACGTCTGCGCGTGCATCGATTATTTAAATGTTGACATGCAAAACGTAAACAAAAAATGTGGATTTAAAGGCTCTCAATTTCATTCTTTTTCTCCAAAAATACGTGATGACTGGTAGAATATTCAATGCACGTGCATAAATTAATGCACGATGATCAAAAAGGTATCGAGGTTCTTTCAATATTTTGCATATTAAGGGGTTTTTATAGCCTTGAAGTGAGGCCTAAATATCAGTATTATCACGTAAAACCTCATGGAATTTATGAAGGGATTAACAGATACGGTGATTATAAAACATAAACACCGTATCTTCAGATTCTATTTAACCCTTTATCCAATGTAACGGCCAAAACTGGGCAGTGCTATTCACAAAAATCGCGAATTAATTTTCATTATTTTTTCATTTTTTGTCTCAAAAATATAGGTTATAACCCCTCATTGGAACGAACTCGTCGAGATCGTTCCAATGAGAGGTCATAACTTATGTTTTTGAAACAAAAAATGAAAAAAATAGTTATTCGAGAATTTGTTTTGCAAGTGTCGTCTGCTTTTCATGTTAGGTAAAGGGTTACGTCAATAAAGTGGGTTATTCCTGTTCACCCATCCCACTAGTTTTAATTAACACCCAAGCAAAGGTTATAGTGCGTATCAAAAGAGTGAGCTGATCTTTCATCTCCGGACTTAGTTGATGAGTTGATCTATCAAAACAGACAGCTGATAGTTCTTGACTGGCTGTGTTGATGTTAAATTTGTTGTCGCACCAAACGGTTGAACTTTATTAACTAATATTCATAATATCCATAAATTTAGTATATATATACAGCTACACATGTTAGCATCAGCACTTTCATTCATTCGCATTTGATATTTTACAATGGCAAACGCTCAAGTAAATGCAAATGTTATTCCCAATGGCAGAGGAGGGAAATATATTATTTTCGAAAATCATAAGTTGAGCATCAAGACTAGAAAACCTCAAAGTATTCCCTGGCATTGTTACCAAAAGAACTGCGGAGCTACCATAAATACAGAAAATGACATTATAACCACATATAATGGCAGTCACGACCATACATCTGACATTGGCAAACTTGATGTGTTCATCGCAGAACTGAAAGAGACAGTCATGTGCGGTTCCAAACCGATAACATCTACACACCAAGAGGAAATTCCAAGTATGTACAATCTTCTTTTGTTATAAATTATAAACTATTTGTTTTTGAATGTTCTGCAATTTTGACTGATTTGCAAAAAAACACACCAGAATACATGCTGTTGTAAGAATTAGTAATATCTACAACTTGAAGAGCGTGAGATTCGATTTGATTCAAAATCTTCTGCCTGATCCGATTTGATTTGACCCAAAATCCGAGATTTGTATGACCTTATAATATACAATTATAATACGTGGTATGGCGTGGTATGGCGTGGAAATTCCAGAAGAGAGAAAAGATTCCTCTATTGGAGTCCCTTAGCTTCTGTTCAGAGAGTTTACCCTATAACTGAAAATTAATGAGGGGGGGGGGGGGGGGGGGGGGTTCTTATTTCTTATTTTTCAGAGCTTAGAACTGACGAAACTCATTCCAAAGTTATTTCAAAGATACCAACATTTTATAGTATCAAGACAGCACTTTACAACACCCTAGCAAAGACAGGACCAAAGTTACCGAAAGCACAGATCAATCCTGACTGTGGTATACACATCCACCCAAGATAGCAGACCAGAATGGCTTAGCTACCACTTTCCCAATAGCTGCACCCAAAGGGTGTTTTTTATATTATGGTCTAGCAGTGTGGAGAAAGGCACAGAACTGCCACCTTCAGCAACAGTATCATGACAACAAAGAAGTTAAGACCGATTCGACGTGCTATAACCCTTCCACTTGTTCCAGTCAACCATGTGAGCGACGCCTGTATTTTTACTTTAGAAGATGCCCCAATGACAGATGACACAGCACTCAACAACAACATGACAAAATTTACAGACTATGTTATAGAGAACTGGGTGGAGGGACATCACAGAACAGAAATGTGGAACCATTACGATTCAGTTGAACCCAGAACAACTAACCATATAGAAGGCTGGCATTGAAAGCTGCAGCTGGTGTTGGCTGGGTTGCACCCAAACATATAAAGGATGATAGATTTTTTGAAAAAAGAACAGGCTTACCAGGAAGCAAGCAAATTATAACTTCATGCTGTTGGAAAATTAATGCCCAGGAAGAAGTACAGAAAACAGGATTGCTCCATCCGGCACTTTCATCGTCTACTTCGGGAGTGTAATATCAGCCTCCTACAGTATTTAGATTCTGCGTCCCACAGCACTGGATTTTAATGTAAGATTTTAATTCAATTTTCAATCAATTATTAATATTATTTATTATTATTATTATTATTATTATGTTATTAATAGTAGTTATCGTTATTTGTGTATTTATATTAAGTGTCATGAGATGATGTCTATTTATATGATGAATAATTAATAAATTATGAATTATTTTTGTTCGTTTTTATCATTTTCCTACTCACTCAGCCCTCTGAATTTGCAAATAAATTCCCAACTAAATGAATCCCTACACTGAAGAGAACTATACAGGGCTTGCCTTGAGTCGGGGCTGATCAGCCCAGGCCCCGAGATCAGCCCCGAGGAGCACTTGCTGGGGGCTTTTTTTCAAGCCCCGACATTTTCCACAAAAAAGCACTAACAATAATGGACAAAATGGAAAATCAGCCCCGAAAAGGCCCCGACCTCAATATGTGGGGCACTTTTTTTAGGCCCCGACCATTTTACTCAAGGCGAGCCCTGCTATAGTAGGCATTTCTTTGATTAAGCAAAGTTTCACACTTCTACCAGACCAATAGCAGCTGGGTAGACAGGAAGACCCCAATAAAGCTAACAGATTCAATATACATAACAAAGTCAAGCACACTGAGAAATTGGGTTTTATGTTCAACTGAAATGGAAAATGACACTGTTTTTAACTGTTGAGTGCTAAATTATTGTTAAAAGGTGGTTTGAAACATGGGTATTTTTTTAAAATTTTCCACATCACCTGAAAAAAGTAGCCTTGGTTATGCAAGATTTTGTTCGTAAATAATTGCTTTGTTACAATTTATTGGAGAATACCAACAGGCACTCTCCACTCTCTTTAAATTGCACCAAATAATTTATATAAAAAAAAATTCTGAGCAAAAATCAAGCTAATGCATACAGTGTCATTGTAAAGCCACTAAAGCAGCTTCCGGCACTTTTCAATAGAGCCATGAAAGTGGCTTCCAGCACTCACTTAGTTAATTCATGTGCAAGCCAGAAAATAAGCAGACTGTCATCTGCAAAATGAGGTCCCCAGAAGGTGAATTTGGTGATGCTACCCTGCACGGCAGGATAGCATCACTAAATTTTCCATCTGTGAACCTCAGTCTGGATCAGGGTCTCAAGCCTAAACAGAAAGAGGTACCCAGATGATAAATTGGCCCATGGGATGGGATAGAATCAGCAAATTCACCCTCTGGGGACCTCATTTTGCAAATGATAGTCTGCTTATTTTCTGACTTGGTCATGTGAATGTATTTCTTCAACAATGCAACCACTCATGATAAGAGCTATGTTTTAGTTTGCACAGAGTGATGTATTTCTTTATTAAAATGACAAGTTGGTCACTTTTGGGGTGATATTTAGAGATAAGTTAGTCATTACCACACAGGAGTCGAGTTTCGGAGATGGTGCATTAAATTTTCCATTTTGTCTCATATTGATGGGTAATATATTGATGAGTCCAAAGGACTTGTCACTGTATGCTCTGAGACTAGGTCTTGACTTCAATACTTCATCTCAGCTCTGGACCATATATTGGACTTATCGATATATGCCCAGAGATGAGGTCTCAACTTCAATACACAATCTTGGAAACCCCAGCTTATATATATGACATGATCAGACCCTTTTTCAGATCATTAATCCTTTCAACACTGGCACCCTGGAAGGTATCGTTTCAGTCAACACTGTCAGTGGCAAAATCATCCTAGTTTGTTGAGAGGTTCATTTACAATTTAATCGAACAGTTCTAAATATACAGCAGGTTTTAACAATTTTAACATTTAAATTTGTGGCATTATTGAGAAAGCTCTTTGTTTCTTAGTACATTCAGCTCTTTTATCAAGTTTTGGATCAAGAGATGAATAGAATCTGCCACACATAAAATTTATTAAATTCACAGTATATTAGACCTGGACCTTGCCAGCCAAATCTGGACAAGTTTTAACAACAAAAGTTAAAAAATTTATAGTAATTTATATATTTTTTATACTTACCAATGACCCAGACATAGCTGGTGCTAACTCTTAAAATATAGGGCCAAACACAAATTTTGCCCCCCAATCCCCAAAATTTGCATCTAAAACTAAAGAAAACATGTCCTGAAAGGCCCTCCACACTTCGCCCCTACTGCGCATGCGCAGTGTCAAGGACGTTCCGAAATTGGCGCCATTAATCATTCTAATAACCAGTGCCTGGTAAGCGCTATGTACTCAGCGGGGAGGCAAGAGTTCCCAACTCCTGGGAGGGCCATCCCCGTCTGGGTCATTGGTAAGTATAAAAAATATATAAATTACTATAAATTTTTTAACATTTTTATACTGTACCAATGACCCAGACATAGCTGAATAGTAAAAAGGCTGGAGGGCCAAGGACATAGAGCAAAATGGAATACGCTCAATAAAATAAAATAGAGTCATCCCCTGTAGGGAAAAAGAAGTAATAGGCCTTACATGTATCTTTCTTATTTATGATAAATTAGAAAGATACAACACCTTCCAAAATTGAGCTTCATACATCCATGTACTCTATTAATATCCAATATAATCCTTATACTAATAATTTTTAAAGTAAGCCAATAAATAAAGTAAGTCTAGAGAATAGAGACTCTTATACTCCTAAAAGTGTCTGAGGATTGCATAATCATGTCCGTTGACATATGCAGTATTCAAAAGCTATACTTTAAAAACTAAGACTTGAATGAATTTTAAAAACCTAAACTTCTCACTAAACAACCATCCCAATAACAGCTCAGAATTACTAACTCCAGAGGAGGTATCCCCTTGTTTTCATAGTAAAACAGGTGATCCAAGGGAACACCCTCCCCCCCCCCCCTTTTTCTTGCCCTGGGTCAAATAGCCCAGAGCGAAGAGGGCAGCCGAACGGAGACACTGCCGAAACAGACAGCCTACCTAGCTATAGTAGCAACTGTTAAGTGAATGACATTCTGAGCAGTAGATAATAGACCTAACAATAGAGGCCTCCAGAAATGGACTCGATATTTCTGAGATAAAATTCATGAATGTGGATGGCTGAGCGCAATGAGCGGCCTTCAAAAATCTATAATAGCGACACTATTAATGTAAGCCCAAGAAGTAGAAGAACTCTTACTTCATGAGCCGAAATCTTAAGCACAACTGCTAAGTCAATGATATACCATAAGCAGTACCGATAGTTAATAGAATCCATTAACAATAAAATGGAGCGTAACATCCTTCTACTAGACATCAAAGACAGAAGAAGCTTACGCCCATAGTAATAAACAGATATCTGTTTATAAATACATAAACTGTACCCGGAAAGAGTAAAGGCCTATGCCCATACGAAGACGGAAGGACCTTAAAATAATAGGTTCCGGATAATAGGAGCCTAACTCTTATGCAACAATCCAACCTAAATAGTAACGGAAATAGTGATTCCGAAACTACGAAAGTGAAAATCATCCATCGATAGTGCATGAAACTCACTGACTCTACAGTAAAAGAGAAACCAACAGAATTACTGTCTAAAAGGTCAGAATTTGAAAACTACTGTTTCCAGAGGCTCAAATGATTACTTAGCTAAATAAGAACCGAAGTTAAAATCCGTATAGGAATTTAATCTAAAGATTCTAAGTCTATTTATCAAAAAGTTACTAACTGACTTTGATAAAGAGACAAAAGACTCAATTGTAAACTATCGTAGAGTGCATAGGTATGAGGTAACATAAACCTATAACCTAAATAATAACAGGCTGCAGTAGATCTTGTGAAACAAGTATACTAAAAAATAGCAATGAGTAGTATGGAGGGATCAACAATATGAACATAATGATCCCTACACCACGCCGGAAGAGCCTCCACTTTAGCCGCATAGAATAGCGAAGAAGAGGATCTCCTATAGTAAGAAATCGCGTCCAAAGCTCGTCCAGTACAGTGCTTACAATGCAATACGGACCACACAACGGAATACATGAAGGTTGCGACCTTGCTGGTTGTGATAAAGATGACACGATTTACCCAGTGAAAAAAGATCCTCACATAGAGGAAGATTTCACGTTAAGACCCACAGTAGACAAGAGAGTAAATTACTCATGATCTCTGTGAAGATAGAGATGCTATCAACAGAAATGTATAGTGGTTGTTTATCTTAGCAATACCTGCTGAAACAACAGCGCCGGAGGATACGCGTATCCTATCATTCCGTCCTATAGATCAATAGAGCGTTAACAACATTAGCTCAGAGATCTGGACAAGCCAACACATACGTCTGCAATTGATTAGCAAGCTGTGTCATAAATAAATCATCATTGGGCGCTCCCATAGATAGCAAATCTGATTGAATACTTGTTTGTTGAGAGTCCATTCTGACAGCAACAAGCGACCTGTAAGAGAACGGAAGTCCAATAAAACAATCAGACGACCCGGAATATGACGGACCAAAACCGAACTTGGTGTACTATAACCAACAGACGGATTCTTTCCATTAAATTGAATAACGGAAACGAAAGAGTGCCTCCCTGGTTCCGGAGATACGCCACTACTGTCGAATTAAAGGACAGGAATTTGGGCATGCGTTTCTGAATAATGTTCATGCAATGACATAAAGCAAGCCTAAAAAACATTATTCCGCGGAAGAAAACTGATTGCTAAGAGACTGCGGAACCCAAAGACCCTGGCACTTCGAATCCGTAGGGATCAGTATTATATCCCAGTCTGTTTGACTGGCAACCGTCATAACAGCCACACTCGGGTCCGGCAACTGCGGTGGCACTCTCTGAGTCAACCACCGAATGTTTGCCCCAGTCTGAATCTCTTGTAACACTAGATAGACAAGAGAACGTGTAAATCGAGCAATTCATGGATTGCCGAAAAGTTGCCGTCGAAGAGAAGCTCCTCCGAGAACGAAGCGACTCTGAGAGAGTTCTTAACCTTACTATCCACGCGTGTGGATGTAGCTAGGGCTGCGTCACGTCTAACTAACTCCAATCAGCCACTGAAGGGCGGAGTTATACGTGAACAAACTACTGCCCTCAAAAGAAATTACATTGAGAATAATATCCCGTAAATCTTTTCTTGAAGACGTAATGATAACGCCTCAGTAAGGTGGATTACGTATGATAAAGCGTCTAAGTTAAGTCTACTATACATAATGTCGTTCCCAACATTGAAATTGGAAAAGACATAAACGGCGAAAAAGAATATATGCAGTCTTTAATCACACCGTCTAGACGCATATGAACTCTCGGTATGCCCTGCTCTGCCAAAATAAACTATTCGTATAAATGATAAAATGGCAGAAATGAGCAACGCGGACAAGAAACTAAACTATCATGCTTAGTAGCAGGCTTGTATATATATATATAGCGTCGAAAAATAAAACACATGTTGTAATGACAATATTGGACTGCGTCGGTAAGTCAGGGACAATGTCCCTGAACCGATCAAAAAATCCGAGTCCAATGACGCTATAAGTCTCTTATCCAAGATCGCAGCAATGAAGTCCGAAATAACAATCACTGGAAGATAATGCCATTAGATATAAAAGGCATCTTCCGATACTACTAAAGGGAAAACTCGAAATCTTTCGAATCCCTTTCGCCATCCTGTCGGACCCTATAAAGCGTTCGGTCGTCCGTACCTGATGCAACCGCGGACCGCACCGACCCAGCGCCGTCGGATAATTCCTGATTCGACCGAGAAACTGTCAATTGCTGGGATGCTGCGAAACAACTGTGCTAACTCGGATAGCACGTCCGTCACTGAGGCCTGAGGAGAAGCAGTCTTACGATGCATTGCCGCTGGAAGCTCCGTGATCGTTACCCCGTGCATACTACCAATATGCGAGCGAACGGAGTGTATAGGCCTCGTGTCCCTTGGCTACCGGATGGCGCGACCTATTTGCCGTGGAATCACTGAATGCCGAAACTGATCGGATACTCGAGGTCACGTAGCCAATGTGCGGTCGTGTGCCCTGCTGTGAGGATGAGGAAGCATTAAGGACAGTCTCTCGGACTGTCAATATAACGGAGCGTCCCGACCGACGGACATATGCTCCGAATGTAAAATATCTGAACCACAACATGCGGTCTCCTATGTTGTTGGGCGAGAGAGGGACCTCTCTCGCTCACAGCCCGGACGGACCTGGACAAGCCAGGAACCGGACTAACAGGCTTCCTCCGATCTGTCCTCAATCTGCCGTCACTGGGTGAGTACTAAAGTAATTAAAGTGCTCGCATCACCCAAATCTCCTTCCTAGACCGCAACGGACAAACCCGGCAGCCGAATCATTCGATGAATGTACGCTACACCGGGTGAGCTAGCGAATGTCACTCTGTAGGCGATAGACATATTCCATGAGCACTTATTGCCGCTAACTCTTCATTAACTATGACGACAGAGGCACACTTTTGAAAGACATCTCCATAACTCTTCGAACAAGAAACCAGAAATGCTTGGTTAGCAAGCATAAAATAATAATATATATAGCGTCGTTCAATAATTCGAAAGTTTGTGTGACATTATTGGACTATGTCGGAACTGAGGGACGATGTCCCTGAACCGAACCAAAAATTTCTAAGTCCACCGACGCTATCAGTTTCTTATCCGGCATCGTAGCATTCTGGTCCGACGAAAGAAGCTGTAGAAGACCAAGTCAGATGACATACACAACAGCATATGTTGTTCCGAAAGGGAAAGCTCGAAATCCTCCGAATCCCTTTCGGTATCCCGTCGGACCGGATGAAACTTTCGGACATCCGTACCCGCTTCCGCGGAGCGTCCCAACCCAGCATCGTCGGATAAAATATATGCGACAGATTCAGTAGATGCTGGGATGCTGCGATAAACTGTGCTATTAAGGAAAGCACGTCCGTTCCCGAGGCCTGTGCAGTAGCGGTCTTACGATGCATTGCCGCCGGATGGACCGGAACGAGCTATGAACCGGACTAAAAGGCTTCCTCCGTTCTCCCTCCGATCCGCCGTCACTGGGTGTGCATTAGGTTAATTTATAGTGCTCGCATCACCCCAAAATTCCTTCTAAACCGCAACGGACGAACCCGGCTGCCGAACCATTCGGTGAATGGACGCTACACCGGGCGAGCTAGCGGACGTCAAAGGCCGTCGAACCTACTAGGGTCCTCTTAGGCAATTGGCGTATTTACATGAGCACTTTTCCGCTAGCCCTTCATTAATTGTGACGACGGAGGCACACTGTTGGAAGACATCACAGATACATCACCCTAATCTTGATCGTCTGAAATAGAAATTGATAAAGTAGAGTGACCCTGCGGGGAAAGGACCGGAGTGTCCAAATCCCCAATAACATACCGTGACATACGCTTCCCATATTGTCATCGAAATCATACGATACAGAACAGGAGTTAATGCGAGTACACTGACCACATATAGAATGATAATAAAGTCAGAGGAAGACTTCCTCTTAAAACAATTGATCAATATCCTTTCAATGTGAAAAGAAAACAAGTCCTGGTACTCGCACTAACCCCTGGCAATCAAAATACATAATAATAATATGATCCATTAATATAGAAAAAATAATTGAAATCAAAATATTTTGAAAAAATATTTTTTCAGAACAGCCCAAGTTTCTGAAAAGTAACGTTGAGCCCCAATGGATCCCAAGCCTAAGTGTGGACAAAAATTTTAAAAATATTTTAAACAATTTATTCAACACTTACGAACAATAATAATGTATCTAGTTATGATTAAAATAACATCAAGATATTATTTTTTAGAAATCCCCCCCCTCACACAGAGGGCTGTTGTAAAAGTAAACAATGAGTGTAAAAACACTAAAATAAGACTCCAGGCACCCAGGCCCGAAATCAGTTACCAAAAATACACTATCTGATGCAAAACAGAGACTTCCAGGGAAGAAACTGCAGAACATCAGATGGTAGATGCAGAACACAACGCCTAACCACCCGTAGGTGAAGACGTAAACATGGGGAAAAGAACAGAATTCATTCTGTTATTCAGCTAAAACTCCCAAGAAAATTTAGTAATAATAATTACAAAAACTATGCCACAAGCATGGGAGAATAGCAAGGGGGAACTTAAAGGACAGGGAGAGAGGAAAACACTTAAAAAACAGTGTAACTAAACAATCAGAATGACAACAAAATGGCTGCTGCCTTGAAAATAGGTAACTTAACATAATTTCATTAAAAAATTTTAAGTTACAGCCCTGATAATATTCTGTCACACATTTTTTTCCTCTCCTCCTTCTCTATCCTCCTTAGAATCACCATTTCACTAATATTTATGTGTCTGGCATCATTTAAACTGAGATTTATAAGCACAAAGATCAGTCAGATGTTAACTGATGAAGGGCCAAACTTAGAATGATTAATGGCGCCAATTTCGGAACGTCCTTGACACTGCGCATGCGCAGTAGGGGCGAAGTGTGGAGGGCCTTTCAGGACATGTTTTCTTTAGTTTTAGATGCAAATTTTGGGGATTGGGGGGCAAAATTTGTGTTTGGCCCTATATTTTAAGAGTTAGCACCAGCTATGTCTGGGTCATTGGTACAGTATAAAAATATATATTTAGCACTCTGTAAACTACGGACCAAACATAACATGCTGAAAATAGTGCCAGTATCTTTCTTGTCAGTGAAGGCCATATGGCCAAAACAAATAACAGGACAAGTAAACTATACATTCATAATCTAAGGAACTTCAGTCTAAATTAAGTAGGTTTTTCCCTGCACAGAATCACGTATTTTATGTTCTCATTCGAAAGGAGGATAAGCTGTGACAGAATTAATAACACAATTGATGATGTCAGGGTGTTTGGGCATATTGGAATAGCATTTTTCAGGATTTCGCACAAACCCATGAGGAAAAAATCCAGTGTTATCAAGCACTTTTCTAGAAAATTATCATGCATTTTCCAGTACTTTTGTCCAAAAATATTTCTATCATTTCTGATGTATGTGTACTTTAAACTTAACAATTCCTATAATTCAGGCCTTGTAAATCATTAACCTTTTACCCAACCTAAATGATATCAAAATTTATTATTTTAATTACTTTTTTAATATTTTTAAAAAAATTTCAACACATGCATATCATTTGACCCATCACTGGAACGAGCTCACTGAGCTAGTTCCAATGAGTGGACACATGACATGGTTTTGTTGAATTTTTTTTTTCAACTGCTCAATTTGTAAATAGACAGATATGGCTGATTTGTTAGGTAGAGGGTTAAGATAGCAAGAATCAATATATTCTGTTAGCACATGAATAAAAGGCCATTTGTGCAAACACTGTGAGAAGTTGGATTTTGATTCTCGCAGAATTTTAAGATCTGTAACATGTGTTCCAAACTAATATTAATACATGTATCTGACACTGATCCTTAGAGATCTTCCGAAGGAGTGAGGACAGGTGCATGTTTTTTTCAGTGGATAAAAAACACAGTTTATGAAACAAAAACACACAAATACCACAGCACTGACATAGGCCTACACACTTTCATTAATACGAGCCAAGAACATATCTAAATATATTTTTCCAACTAGCTTCTCTGATTTTTTAGAGCACTTTTAAGCTCTTTAACCATTTACCTAATGTAACGGTCAAAACTTGCCAGCGCTATTCACAAAAATCTCCAATTAATTTTTATTATTTTTTCATTTTTTGTCTCAAAAACATAGGTTATGACCCCTCTTTGGAACGAACTCACTGAACACGTTCCAATGACAGGACATAACCTGTGTTTTTGAGACAAAAAATGAAAAACTTTAGTTATTCAAGATTGTTTGTTTGTTAGTGGTTAACGTCACATATTTATGCACCATGGCTAATCGTGACACAACATGGAGATGAAGTCAAGTTTAGTCAATCGTTGATCTACATGTTGCCCATTTTAGAGGACTTTCACCCCAAGCATTGGTGACTGGGTCCTATTTTAATAGTAAAGCGGAACTGGTTTACCAAAGTAAACAAGTGCTGCTTACTTCCCGGGGTTCCCACGGGGAAGTTATTCAAGAATTTTGTTTGCAAGTGTCGTCTACTTTTCATGTTAGGTAAAGGGTTAAAAGATCTGCATGAACCCCCTTGTTTGACCTAGCATCAAATAAAGTACCTCTGACATGAGGAGGGATCAGTACACTTTACAAGACTCCAACACAGGCTTCATAGAATCTATGAACTAAATACTTTTTCATTTCTCAGCAACACCTTCATGCATCAAAGATTCTAATGGATTATTTTGCTTACAGAAATGAAGGAAATATCTACAGTTATATGCCTATTAACTCTTAGAAGCCGGGAGTCGAGTTTTCTTGCCTGTAATGTAATACGGCAGGTACTCTGGCTGTGATGGTTCGGCTATCTTTGGGCTGTGGGAGAATTAAACACTGAGCAGGTGCTTCTAGTCAAGTGTAATCTATCTGAATAGGCAGACGACACTTGACTGGAAGCACCTGCTTTACTGTAAGTTTTTTCGCGGTATGTCATGTTCAATAAATTAATTCTGATTCTCCGGCTTCTAGGAGTTAAATTTCTCAAATACCTTTTAAATTTCTCCAAGGTTTAGTTTCAAGATTTTCTTAAGCCAGTAAATAAATACACAAAGAGAGTTAACCCTTAAGCCCCCATATAGCCCCAAACCGCCACTTTTATATTGCATTGAAGCAGGTACTCCCTTGTGTAATCTGTTTTATTACTCTTGTGTGTAGACTGAATTTTCCCTGGCAGTGGTTCTACATCATTGCTGGCTGCCTGTATAGGCAGCCAGCAGTGATGTAGAACCACTGCCAAGTCATCAATAACTATGTAAGCAGAAAAAGGCCATAAATACTTTAAAATTAATCTGAGGACTTAAGGGTTAAGATGTCAAAGGCACACTACTCTTACCCTAATTGACAGGTCATTCAAGCCAGAAAATGAAGTAACAAAGGCATGTGCATGTGTTCCTTTCACTGGAATGCCATATAATTTGCCTGCTAAAACATTACTGGTTCCATCAAATCCTGCAGATATAAATATTACAAATAAATAAGGTTATACAATGATGCAAATATCCAAGATGAAAGTATTTATTATTTACCTATCAATGATACGCCATGTTTTTTACCCACTGAATCCTTGTCGCCGGATCACACTTGAATGGTTTTCTGATTCCATATCAGATGGTTGGACTCAGAATGAGGATGTCACTGGAAAATGTCAATCGAGTCTGCCCAGGTTACCAACCATTTCTTGGTATGCATCATTTGTGTAAATAAACACTATCGAATAACATGAATTTCTAATTTCTAATTTCTGTTAATCCCAATAAAATATCTTTGTTTTCTTACTTTATTGCTATTTTAATGCATGAATCTGACTCTGATGTAAAAGAATCAAATGCTGAATGCTGTTAACTTTGGAAACTTTGAAATGCTATTTTGGTAAGTCCCCATAATTTTACAAGTGTTGTTTGTTTGAACATAAATGTAGTCATAGCTACAACTGCACAAGCCTGAAAATAAGCAGACTGCCATCTGCCAAATGAGGTCCCCAGAGGGTGAATTTAGTGATGCTACCCTGCACAGCAGGGTAGCAGCACTAATTTACCCTCTGTGAACCTCAATCTGAAACAGGGTCTCACACTAAACAGAAAGAGATACCCAGAGAATAAATTGGCCCACTGTATGGGATAGCATCATCAAATTCACCCTCTGGGAACCTCATTTTGCAAATGTCAGACTGCTTATTTTCAGGTCTGCAACTGCACGTTATTTTTTACCCTTATATTTATTTCTCGTGTGGAAGGTGAATTTCCATAACTGCATATAATAAACAGATCACTATGACAGTAAACTGATCTGGTTTGTCAGATTTCATCTGTTTGATGAGGTCAGATCGCTGGATCACACTCAATGCCTTCGTGACTCGTGATCTGGCAAACTTACCTCATCAACTCAACAGAATATGACAAACCAGATCACTTTACTGTAATAATAATCTATATGCAGTGGTAAAAACTACAAAAATATAATTTATAAGAATTTGTACACCTTCTGCATCTTAGGTTATACCTTAAGTGTCACCTTGTGTAATTTGGTTTGAAAAAAAAAATGGTAAATTGTTTTCAGATTTTTATTCATGTACGCTTAGGAGATACTGTTACAAGTTTTTTCCCCAATATTAAGTTTATACAGTCTTGTTTTCACTCAGACAGTTTTCTTATCTCCTATTTTCGTACAACCGAAAAATCTGAAATATGATCAAATGTTTATCGAAATGTACTACAATTAGGTCAGGGTATGATAATCACATATTGTGTGTTGTCCTTTCTGGGTGTAACCTACAGAATGCTTCTATTGTTATACGAAAAATGGAATAAGAGGCTCCAGGGGGCCTGAGGGCGATCACCTGACATGGTAGCCTAAATATCAACCCAGGGAATTGATTTGAACACGTTGCATCTGCCCCACCTAAGAAAAGCTTATACCAAATATCAAAAGATTCTGACCTTCTAATTATTGTTTTTATAGACGTGACAGCATGTAATAAACGCAGAACGACATGGCTTCTTGTTTTATCCTTCTGCACTGGCACTCATGCCACATCAATTAGCCCATTCACATGCGTGTGTCGTTCTGAGTATTTACCTACACAAGATGTAATTCATTCTTTACCACCTTTTCATTTATTTTCATACTTCTGATTCAGGCAGTATCGTATGAGAATATTTAGGTTACTATAAATGGTTCACAAGGTGATTACCTTTCTCTTATTTCATATTCTGTCTGTTATGTCAGCTTGATTCACCCTGCTATCCATCTTTATTACAATATTATCTGATGTGCTTTAGCAGAAGTATCCAGCTTTTGAATCTCTAATGCCAACAATCTGCCAAATTCACAAATGTTGTCTCAAAGATCATAAATCCATGATGAGGGGCCATAAAGCTTATGCCTCTGTCTATTGCAGCTGACATAATTATTTTGTTTTAACATTTTATCATAGTTGTAACACAACAGTGGTACAATTGCTAACTTACTGCGATTTTTTCAATACTTTTCTTTTAAGTTTTGCATTTTGTTGAAAAACCCTTAGGATGGGGGGGGGGGGGGGGGAGGGGGGGGGGAGGGGGGGGGGGGTTATAATGGTCTACAGTAATCTAACAGTACATGACAAGGTTATGGTTGTCAGTTGTTATATCCACATCTTATCTGCTTTGAATAGGAATATTTTATCACAAAACTGAACTAATGTGTGGAGTGGGCTGGTGGGGTGTGGTGGGGTTATGGGGGAGCCCATGTTCCTATTTTGTGGTTAATTTTCTCTGGTTTATAAAGTTTTATGAGCTTCCCTCTCATTTTTGGTGTACCACAATCAATTCCAATGTTTTGGAATTGGAATATTTATCGCATTAATAGTAATCTTTATTGAATCATCTTTTGTATAGCATTTGGATGAAATCAAACTTTGATAACCTTAACCCTTTACCTAACATGAAAAGCAGTTGCAAAAAAAATTCTTGAATAACTACTATTTTCATTTTATGTCTCAAAAACATAGGTTATGACCCCTCAATGAGGGGTCATATCCTATGTTTTAGAGACAAAAAATGAAAAAATAATGAAAATTAATTGGCGAATTTTGAGAATAGTGCTGGCTGGTTTTGGCCATTACGTTAGGTTAAGGGTTAATCTAAGTACATTTGTTAAGAAGACATATCTTAAAAAAGAGGTAATCAAGGCAATTCCAGAATAGAAGTCTGTTATCTGATCTTGTTTTTTTAAAAGCTAGTCAGTATTGCTAGGTGTAGATTATATTGGCATTTCTCTTTTAGAGATGGTTTATGGAATTAATTATATAGCCTGTTTTATCTACTATCCTTAATCCTGTATGGACCCTCCTTCCTGTTAGTCAGCTATGTCTGGGCCAATGGTAATGATGGATAAATACTGAAAATTGAAAATAAATTCTATATTTATCACACTTACCATTGCTCCAGACAAGAAGTGCCCTCTCATGAGTTCTTCACTCACACCTTCCCACATACAACTATTAACACTTTGCAGGCACAACAAGAGAATGATGGTTACTGGCAGGAATGGAAGGCACTTCCTGGTGTTCTGGGCATGCTCAGACATCGTGTATGGGGAACCATACAGGACTCTTTATTTGTGATTTGATTTAATTTTGGAGGTGGGGTCAAAACTAAGTGTCAGACTTGAATTATTGTAATTAGAGCACAGTTATCCCTGGACCAGTAATAGGTAGGATAAATACAGAACTTATTTCAAATTTCAAATTTTCATGGATTAACTCTGCATAACAAAACTTCATGTTAACCTTTACCTAACAAATTGGCCATATCTGCCCGTGTAGTTCACAAATTAAGCAGTTGAAAAAAACATATTTTTCACAACATTTCAATAAAACCATATCATGTGATCCCTCATTGAAATGAGCTCATTTAGCTCATTTTGATGTGGGATCACATAATAGAGTTTTGTTGAAATGTTTTGAAAAAAAAATCTGAAAAAAAAACAAAAATTAATAAATTTTGATATCATCTGTGTTGGGTAAAGGGCTCATGTGGATGTTCACTTACATCTCTTCGACTGAGTTGCGATATTTTTCGCAGATGTTCCAGTAATCCAGTTGTATAGAGAAAGAACTTTCCAAATGAAATAATCAGTCGAGAGGTGTTATTTCCTATACCCTTTTCATTTATCATTTTCAAAGAAGCCACCTTTATAAAGAATAAATGCATGTGTCAGAGAATAAGATTGTAAAACATTAAATATTTAAATCTGAAAAACTAACTATTTTGTTTTATTTAACCCTTTAACCAATGCAGACGATATCAAAATTTATTATTTTAAATATAATTTTTTCAAATTTTTCAAAAAAATTCAACAAAACCATATCATGTGATTCCTTGTTGAAACGAGCTTGATGAGCTCATTCCATTGGGGGGTCACATGAAACGGGTTTATTGAAATTTTTTAAAAAATAATATTTTTTCAACTACTGAATTTGCATATTTCGCGGGCGGATGCGGCCGATTCGTTGGGTAAAGGGTTAACAAGGATTAATAAAACAAAAAAAGAAATTGAAAAAGAAATTACCTCCTAAATAACAATACCGAGAAGCTGACAAACCACCGTCAGGTCCCTGGGCTCTTCGTAATCCAAACTCCAAGAGAGTTTTCTCTTTTCCAGCAGCCAGACGAAATCTAACTGCATTTGTGGCAACTAAACTATAAAGAAAAACATGCATGTGGTTATTTGACATTAATACACACCAAAATGTAATCCTTTTTCCTTACACAATTTTAAACACTGACCTGAGAACATTGTTCAAAGAAGGATCTATTAGAAATTATTCCTCATACTGCGTAAAATTAAAATTTGGCCTCCCATAAGGAGCCCAAATATTAGCCCAGGGACTTGATTTAAACAAACCCTAATCTGATGCACCAAAGGATGTTGTATACTAAATATAAAAAGATTCTGACTGGTGGTTCTGGATAAGAAAACTTTAAAAGATTATTCCTCATATTGAACTTCAGGCACCTATAGGGAGCCTACATATGAGCCCAGGGACATGGTTTGAACAAACTTGAATCTAAACATCATAAGGATGCTGTATACCAAATATCTAAAGATTCTGAAGAGTGGATCTGAAGAAGAAAACTTTTGAAGATTATTCCACATATTAAACTAAGTTAAAATTCTGGTGACTTGACTTGAACAAATTTGAATTTGACCATCCTATGGGTGCTGTAGGGGGGGGGGGGGGGGCATGGTGGCTCAGTAGTTAGAGGTGCAGGCTGCAAGCCGAGAGGTCCACGGTCCAAATCAAACCTGCGGCAACCGCATTGTGTCCTTGGGCAAGAGACTTCACTCCCATTGTCCACGTGGGGGCATGGTGGCATTGTGTACTAAGGCGTTCTGCACTTCGATGGTGCACTTGTCTTCAACCAATGCTAACCCTGCTTGTGTGGAGTTAGTATGCTGCTGGAGAGCCTGACAGTTGCTCACCATTGCTCAGTGGTTCTCTCCGGGTACTCCACCTTTCTCCACCCACAAAACTGTCCGACATGAGGTAACTCGAAAGAGTCATTAAACCCAAATAAATAAATAAATAAATAAATAAATAAATAAATAAATAAATAAATAAATAAATAAATATGGGTGCTGCTGTATATCAAGTATCAAAAGACTCTGACTAATGGTTGTGGATAACAAGATTTTTGAAGAATTTTCCTCCAAGTTAAAATGGGATGTTCTCACTTACCCAGCAGGTATTGTTCTCGGTATAGGTGCTAATTGATCCGATATCAAAGGGTTGCCGACTATAGTCCATATCGCTATTTTTCACTGTTTGACGACCATATATTTATAATTAATTTACAGACAAGAAGAAGACCAGTGTTCATATTAACCATTTATTAGCGAAGTGCCGTGATCATCATCAATAATAATTATCAAACATATAATTATAATGATAGAAATAATAATAATAATTATAATGATAGAAAATACCAACAAAAAAATGAATCTGTTTTTCATAATTAACAAGCTGCATGTAACAATGTTTTCATACATTTATATTACGAAGACCAGTGTTCATATTAACCATTTATTAGCGAAGTGCCGTGATCATCATCAATAATAATTTTCAAACACATAATTATAATGATATTTATAATGATAGAAAATACCATATTATATTAACCATTTATTAGCGAAGTGCCGTGATCATCATCAATAATAATTTTCAAACACATAATTATAATGATATAATGATATTTATAATGATAGAAAATACCAACAAAAAAATGAATCTGTTTTTCATAATTAACAAGCTGCATGTAACAATGTTTTCATACATATATATTAATTAATTTATAATTAAAAACCTGTTCCATGGCCCACAGCGTCTAAGAAGGCCAAATTTCCCAATTCTCCGCGGCGGTAAAGCTGTTTGAAATGACGGTTCTTGGCACTGGCTGCCGTCTGTAAGATTGCCACTTCATGGAAAGCCTGTTCCTTCTTTATGAATTCTACCAATGTGAAGATGTTTGGTTTTGAGGGTGGTATGAACAGTTGTAATTTTCGGTGCCAACCCTCGACATGGTTGGTGGTGCGAGGTCCTTCTGTCTCATGGTGGTTCCAGAGGTTACGTCCGTGACTTCCTTCTACCCAGTAGGTAGTCATATAGTCTGTGAACTTGGTGACATTTCTTTCCTCAGATTCCGGCGACTCCTCTAGGATTTCAAACCAGGCATCACTGATTCTGTTTACTGGCAAAAGCGGCAAAGCTATCGATCGTTTCACAAGTGTTCTTATTTCAAGATTTTCCTGGTACGGCAATTTACAGTCTTTTGTAGCATACTTATACACAGCCTGGCTGTAATGAAAGAAACACCCTTTCAAATTAGCCAACGGAAAAACTGTCGCTGCAGCATTCTGGGCTGCAATTTCAAAGTCCATGAATATTTCTCTCGGCGTTAGGGGTGTTTGGCTATCTGCGGCACGTTGGCTGGTGAGTGTGAAGAATCTCTCATATGTCACTTGGGTTTTGTTGGGGAGCAGAGCATAGACAAGTGGTCGCATTTGACCATCGACGAATGCATGAATAGTATATAATTGATGAAAAATTTTTGGTGATTTGTCAAATGTTCCATCACAATAAAAAACAGAAGCCTGTGAAAGATGACACAAGTTTTCGTCTGTAGCAAAAATTATAAGTCTTTCATTAGAACCGTCGTTGGCAAGTAGAAAATTGGCCCCAGTTGTTGTTGTTGTGTAATGCTCTGGGAGAACGATGTCTTCACGTCGTTTTGGAAGCTTGGGTTGCATTTTGGCTCGAGATCTGTACAAAGATGCTTTTGCCGAGTAAAATGTTGGCATCTTGGCTAAAATATCAGGGTGAGTCTCGTCAGTTCGCAGACCTGTAAAAAATTATGAATGAATTAATTAATTAATTAATCAAAATAAAACATTCAAGAATCAGGTTTAAAACTTTGAAAACATTTACCTTTAATTTTAATTTCAAATTTTTAAATTATAAATTATAAATTAATAAAATTAATTATTTTTTTATAACAAAGATTAAAAAATTACTTACTGGCTAATTCTTCTTGGAATATAGTGCTGATCGGTCTGCTATTCTTGCGGACAGTAGCTTTGAGTTCTGCAATGACTGCTTCTGCAGCTATTTTGGAACTGTCGGCTGCGTGGTTGTGGACATCTCTCACTGAAGTTATCATATCATTTTTTGTGTTGACAGTTGCCCTACAAGTTTTCACACAACACTTCCAATGGACGGATTCATTTCTGCGAGTCTTGACACTGAATTTGAAATTGTTGTATATGAGATATCGACCTCCTCTATCATTTGGAATATAATGCACATTTACTTGAGCGTTAGCCATTCTGATGTGTAGAAATATTCTAATGATTGAACGGATGCGGATCGTCTTATATGCTCCCCAAAAAACAACAACATAAATAATACTCACATTACAAATGATAGCGATAATAATAATAAAAAAAAAAAATAATAATCAAAGCTACCCGCACAAAGATGTTTGTCATAAAGGTTAACAATAATCAGTGCAAATACTAATCAGTAACTTCTGATGACTACTGATAAGATTGACCAAACATTCCGCGGCACGAGAAGCGTTTGTCAACAAATACATGGCTAACTCTCGCTAAAACAACACTGCTGGGTAAGTGAGAATTGCTCCCGGTGAATATAAAAACAGACCATAACCAATTCTGGACTGGACTGAAATTGCAGTCTGCTGGGTAAGTGAGAATAAGCCGTTAAAATCCAGGTTCCCGTTTGGAAGCCAAATATAAACCAAGGGGCTTGATATGAAAAAACTTGAATCCGATTCACCTAACAATGTCGTTTCCGAAATATCAAAGATTCTGATTGGTGGTTCTGGAGAGATTTAATTTTTGAAAATATGCTGACTCATCATTTTTTCGATACCCTTTTCAGAGTACTATGACACAACCATTTGCACTTTTTGTAACCATTCAATTCTACTTGTCCTTAGGATGCTTCATACCAAACAACATTTTTCTGTTCTGTGTGGATAAGGAAATGTCAGTATTTGAAAATAGTTCTATCTGAAGCTCCTGGGGTTCCCACGGGAAAGCCAGAAATTTTTTTTTTTTGCATGAATCAAGTACTTATGACTCAGTAATACAATATACCAAATCTGGTTCAAATAGGCTCATCGATTCAGAAAATAGAAATTTTGAGCGGGGACAAAAATCTTGCCCCTCCCATAACAAAAGCAAATATTGCCCTAAAAACTTTGTTTGAACAAACTTTATTCTAAACCCCAAAAGGAAACTCAGCACCAAATATGAAGTCATTGTATCAATCAGCTCATGCGAAGACTTTTTAAAAGTTTGGGTACATTTTCCACCACCCCCTCCTTATGAACAAACAATTACCTCATATTTCACTGAAATCAGATCAGTTCAGCAGTGATTATTTGTCAAAATTGTCTCGGTTTGAAAATGTGGGAACATACATACGTCTACCTGAATAAAGAGTTTAATCAATAAAATTGAATCGTCTAGGATAAGTTGCACATAGAAAAAAAATCATACAAATTCTGGAATATGTGGACATCAATTTGCTAGTAGACAGGTCTGAGAAGCTTCATAAAAATCAGTTAAAAAATGTAGGGAGTTGTGCATTCCGAAAATGCAAAAAGAATCTATATTCAATCCAAGTTTGAAAGAGCGATATCATGCTCAAAACTGTCGATGCCTGAAAATTTGGAAATAAGCACATGAATGAAAAAGATCTTCAAACTCCAAGCATCTATGTAGGATGGGTTTCATGCAGAAGAGTTTCATACAGAAATCTTTATTAAATCCAAGTTCAAGATAAGAAATTATTACAGCTTGAAAATTATGAAATATGCACAAGTTCACTTGTTAGTGGTGAGGTTTGAGAAGTTCACTGAAATTGTAGAGGTGGGTGTATTGAAATTTTGAGTTAGGTATCGGCTTCGGTATTTTTCTGGAGGTATACCATGGTATCTGCCCTGACTTGAGATTTACTGATAGAACCGAAGGGGAATTCACACCAGGAAAATTCAGAATACAAATGCCACTGCCAATGAACTCAACATTTTCATTCTTTTGCCAATACCAATCGTATCGGAACTAATTTTGTGACTTGTTTCCAAACACACCTTAACTTTTAAAGTCCTAGTTCAAGTTGCTGCGATCTTAGAGCTTTGCCCTTAACATGTCATCATAAGAAGGTCATGCAGATTATAGACAAATCATCTGGGAAGTGATTTCTGGTCAAGTCTTGACTGCCTATTAAGGCATCCAAGACTTGACTAGAAGTCACAGCTAAGCAACTGGACATCTACAGATTGTAGTACAGTGGGAATTCAGGACAAATTTCCTGAGCCCTTAAGGGTTAATTAAACTGAAAAGAAAATCAGTCACTTCTTTCATGAAAAACTTCAACTGCTATCAAGCCCGAACAAGGCTTCACGAATAGCATGTAGGAAAATTTGAAAATTCAGATGGCTTCAGTATTCAATGATTGGTTCAGTTTGTTTTTTTCGGTATCCCCATGATATTGGTATCGGTTTGGTTTTTTGGTAAATTGCTCATCTCTAGGAAATTGTTTCAAAATTGTTGAAGAAAAATGCATACAAGAATCTCACAGAGAAATCCATATTAAATCTTCTAAATTCAAAGGAAATCATCAAAAATGAAAAAATTGGAAATATGTGCATGTTAGTGGTCACATGGTCAAGTTTCATCAAAAATTGGTTCATGAATGTATTAGGAGTTTCACCCACAAGAATTTCAGACAGACATATCCATGGATGGATATTCTGATGGATGAATGGATAGAAGGACAGACAAATGTATATGGTGATAAGAAAATACCCCCACTTCTTTAAAGAGGGGATAAAAGATTAGAAAATTTAGAGGTGGCTCAGTAGTACTGATTCATAGATACACATGTACAATCAGTCAGGTGATATATTGCTATACCATTTCAGACCATCAATATGTTTTTGATTCATATATGTACATTAATCCTTGACACAATATGACTTGCCGACGACAATCACAAATATTTTTTCTTGAATAGCTAAAAATACTTTCAACAGTGACAATTTCACATACTGCAACTGCAAATTAAACCAACTATATCTTATTTGACTGAGCTCAGTGAGCCTCACTAAGCTCTGTCAAACAAGACATAGTTGGTAAAATTTTAGTGCTAAAAGTGCAAAATAGTTTCATCAAAAGAGAGTTCCTGGAAAACAAGTGATGAGGCAGATTTTCAATGACTAAAAGGGCAAAAAGTGATGTGGTGGATTTTCATTGACAAGGCAGGAGCCTGAGAAACAGGAACTTTTTTTTCAATATCCTTAGACAAATGTACATAGCCTCTATTTATGAAATTCAATAAAGGTGAAATGGAAGACAAACCTTGCATAATTGACTAGATTCAGCAGTGGAGTTTCCATCAATTGCACAATAGGTATTGGTCCTTCTATAACCAGCAGTGGAACTTTTGGAAATACAATTGTGCCTTCATCAATGGCATATAACTTAATGTCCGATGTGTTAATATTTTGCAGATAATCATAGAATCCTGGATCTGTTTCTGGAGGAAGAACTGATCTTAAATACTGCAAATCTAAAACAAAGGTTGATAATGGATAATAATTTTTTATACCATGGTCACCTATGTTACTACCTGTGAAAAGCCTGTATGTTAAATTTTAGCTTTTAACCCCTCTTCTGGTGTAAAGCTTCCACTGCGGTTAAAACATTTTCAATGGGAATTCCATTACAAAAATTTATACCTATAGTAGGAACTACATCCAACTTGACCTTTGACATGACCCAATTTGCCGACTTCAATACATTCACACTTTGTGATGTTTCCTTCAAACATACAATGTTTTGTGGTACTATCTATTACGTGAAATGACTTATTAAGTTTTAAATACCTACAATTAAATATTTAAAATAAAGTTTAAGAATTATTAATAATAATTTGACTGAAACAGCAAGGTAAGTTCAATCAACTTTGACAATGTGTCTAGCTGTCAATCAAGCATTCATGTGCAGCCGGAAGTACTGCCCACCGATGCAGATGTAAACTGGCCACCAGTGCAGATGTAAACAAAACAAACCCATGTGTTCGCTTGTCTGCTAATCGAGAGGTGTTTTGCAATAGAAAGTATCATTTTTTTTACATTTTAAGTGACAAATTTGATTATTTATTAAGAGCATGGTATAAATAAATAAAACAAATAGATACTGGTGATTCCTAGTTTTATAAAGCCCTATATTTTAGTGTTGTACGGTTAACCGGTTTTAAAGTCGGTTTCGGTTTTGCTTGAAAACCGAAACCGAAACCGTGTAACTGGTAAATGAGTACGGTTTCAGTTTTTTCCTAAAATGTCGGGAAGAAATGTTTTCTTTATTCAGTTTGCACTAACAATGTCTGAAATGACAAGCTTTGTCAGAAAATAACAGTGTCGTCAATGCACGCCACATTCTGGGTGTAAAGGGGTCACTGCAGCATGTCCAGATCACTCGAGAATGATGTACGACAAGTTGTCAATCACACATCGCTGACGTAAAAATGGGTTCTGTTTTCTGTGAGAATAACAAAACAGACAGCCAACATGCCTGCATTTCATTGATTACAGGAAATACCTTGCGCAATTGGCTTCGTTTTTTAACAGGTTTGTATGACATAGTCAATTAGTTTAATTAAAATTACTTATCTATAATCTGTTGGACAGGGAATAATATCAAATCAGAAAAAGGTCTTGGCATTTCCCTGTCGTATTCGAAAATAACATTTGTCACGGGTTGCCCCACCACGTGTTTCGGATGTAGTCTGTTGCCTCCCTTGATGTGCTTATCCGGGAAGAGGTTTTACTGCAATTCAGTCTTGGGACGTTCCGACCCGAGACGATTTGTCCTGAAGGCTTCGGCCCACTAAAAACACGAAACCGCAAGTTCTTATTCAATTTAGTTCAATATATGAAGGCCAAAACGTTTTGAACCGAAACGTCCCGAGGCCGAAACGTCCCAAGACCGAATCGTCCATATCCACGGGAAAAAGCTGCATTCCGTAATATCGCCGTCAACGTGCCACGGTTGCATTCCCACACAACTTACTTTAAGGGGGCCAACCAAAGGAACAAATCAGCGGTAGAAATAGAAATTGGAATGGCAAGAGGCAAACGCAAAAAAGTTACAATATATAACAGTACACCAGTGAATTTGTGAAATCAATTCTGTTGAGCTAAAACCATTGCGTGCGCGCGTGTGTGTGTGTGGGGGGGGGGGGGGGGGGGGGGAGACAATAGGTATTTGGTAAAGTGGTTCGTTTTGAAGCCCACCCATTTACAAACAATATCACTTTCCCATTCCAGGCTGACATGAAATGATTGCTGATTATTTTACTAGGGCGGGTGGTGGCACTAGTCACCACTGTGTGTGTGTGTGGGGGGGGGGGGGGGGGGGGGGGATATTGAAAAGAGTCCATAATCAGTTCATTGTCAAATATGTTAGGATGGGTGTCTAGGTGACCCACTTGGCAACGCTTGTTATTATTTGCAATGCCTGGTAGGGTCATTTTGTTAGGCTGCCCAGGGCCCCACCCAGGAGTGAGCACTGAACAGAGCCCTGGGAAATTGTGAATTAGATCTTTTCACACCCATGTGTTAATATCAATTCATCATAGACTCTCTTGCCTGAACTTAAAGACCAGAGGTGGGGGGGGGGGGGGCATGTGCCTAGAATTGGTGAGTGGTGATATTCTACGAACACTGTTACATTTTATTTTCTTTTATATTATTTTGTTTTGATAATGCCTGCCATTTATACACTTAGCACAAATGCTAGGCAATGCCAATTAAATCATCATTGAAAATATGACAGTTTGGACATTATATCGACACCATAGTTTCTGTTGGAAACTGCAGATGTCTTACTATAAAAAAAACGAAAACCGACCTATAAACTAAGTTTTTTTTAAAAAACCGAACCGAAACCGAACCGAAACAAGAAAAATAAAACCGCACAACACTACTATATTTCCCCAGTGACAACACTTTGGTTGTATGTGAATTGATTTGTGACCATCGTGATGGCAAACTGAAAATGCGGGGATACACCATAGTGTGCTTTGCACATAAATGGCACCGTTCTAGTTTAATTTAGTATTATCTGGCTCATTTTAAGTTGCAAAAAACACAACAAAAATGATAAAAATATAGATAATAAAAAGTGATATTGGGAAATTCAAGGAAGTGGACAGTGTCAACTTATGCAATCCATGGAAAAGTAAGATTTTATGAAGATAAAACTCATTCTTCTAACAGCCAGGCCCATCAATTCTCCCTTCCAAAAATCCTGCCTATTATACCAGTAAAACAGAACTTGTTTACTACAGTAATTCCCAAGCAGGATTTGCCACAGCCATTTGCAAAATTTGAAAAGTGCAATAAAAAATCGCATTTTGCCCCTAAAAAATCCATTTTGCAATTTTTTTGGCAAAAAAAAAAGCCCTTTTCTTCGACCTTGATGCGTTGCAGAATACAATCATCTCTAGATTTGAGACTGAGTAAAATGAATGAAACTAGTACCGGATGAATGGTTTCATGTACCGAAGGCGCACAGGGATGGTTTGGGGCAAGCCCCTTTCAACCCTACTTTGATGTTTTAGATTTTAGAGATTTCTCGCAAATCGCCATCATGACAGGTTGGAGCAGAGAGGGAAAGTTGAGGAGGTAGGATTTGATGTTCTTCTTGATGTTCTTCGAGTAGTTGTTATCCACCCTCGGGTGGGGACCAGTGAGAGGACGACCTCCCGACAAAGGAGCTACCTCTCCCAGAGGGTGATGGAGTGGTGTCTTTCCGTTTCACGTTCAGGAAAGTATAATCTACCACTGATCTTGAGGTGTTGTTGATGATGATGAGGCCGTCATCGGCAAGTATAGTCTGCCTTTGGTTGGTCTCATAGAAGAAGAACTGTCATGTCAACAGCGGAAAGGCAATCGTTAAACAACTTTCACAGAAAATGGCCACTCTCAGGGCACCACCAAAAGACCCAAACTTCCCTGGTTCAGGGGCAGGCCTTAAGGGTCTGTCTGTCTGTCTGTCTGTCTTCTAGGAGTCTTAAGGCAAGTATAGTCTGCCACTTGTTGTGAGCCTGCCTTGGGCTCTTCTGTTGGTCTGTTATGTTGATGTGGCATTGGACTTTGTAGTAGTAGTGGTGTCTGTTGTTCTGTGGTTTCTTCATGTCTAGCGGCATACATGTCTTCTACTGTTGTCATGCCAGTTATGATGTTGTGTCTTCTGTGTATCAGTTGATGTATTGGAAATTAGAGAAAAAAGAAGAGTCATACTCCCCTCCCATCGGCCCTTCCCGGGGTGTTGGCTGGTGGTCTCTCGGTGACAGGAAGGTTGACTTGGAGATAATTGAAAACAGCAGAAGAAAGAGGTGTCTGGGTCAGGGTGTCTTTAAGTGGCGATGGATGGATGGATGGATGGAGGGAGGCAGCCAGCCTGGGAATGAAGCCCAGTCTCACTGTAATGAATCACTGCCTTGTACAACTGAGATTTGTTGTGGGTTGTGGTATCTATTTGGCATAGCTATCATTCAGTTGATGGATGCGATCAATGGGGGCAGCCTGGTAATGATGATGAATGATGGTATTGACCACATGTTCACACTCACTTTGGCATCAGACAGACAAGTGGAAATTAAAAAGTTAATCCCTTTTGTCCAGTATTATACCTCTGATATTCCTAAAATTCAAATTAAATATACAAAAATTATACATCAAAATGAAGGTTGGGAGGTATAGAACACGTAAAATATATGAAATCAACTCATAGAGTTGACAGCAGGCTCCACTGATTCCTGGAAGTCTGCGACCGTATTCATAGAACTGATGATACAATAATATTTCCTAAGAACAACTTGTGGCCAAATGTGCTTCATATATCCAAGAACAAAACTTGGGCATCAAAATCCTTCAAAACACAGTGACAGAGCTGCATGGGGGTAAATTCCAAAGGTGACGACTTTGTTTACATATAATCTTACTTTTGATTTCCGGTCAACGTCATTGGGCGGAAAAAGCATCGAAAAACAATGCCGTCTAAAATCAAATAATGAGAAAGATCGCCTTAATACAGCATACTATTATTATATAGAGACTGTAAAGTTGCCAAATTCTATGCAAGATATCATGACACCTGGTGAAATGTCTTAGAATTACGATTTTGTTTTTTGATGGAAACTTGTGGTATCAAGTGATTTGCTCAAGTCTGTGGAACATGGAATCCGTCTTCAATAAAAAATGCAGACAGTTTTGTCCTATTCCCAAATGCAGTTTTATCATTGCATCCTAAAGTCTTTTGAATGGTTAGCTTTGTTGTTGGATATGCAAAGCACGTTTGGCCACAAGTTGTTCTCAGGAAAAAGTATTGTATTATCAGTTCTGGTACGAATACGGTAGCAGACTTTCAGGAACCAGTGGTGCCTGCTGTCAACTCTATGAGTTGATTTCATATATTTTTTGTGTTCTATACCTCCCAACCTTCATTTTGATGTATTATTTGTGCATATTGAATTTGAATTTAAGGAATATCAGTGGTGGGAATTTCAAAACAAACAAAATTTCATTACTTACATAGCAACTTAAACAGAAATATACTGTGCACACATACTTTGCCTTAATTGAATAATAACTTTGAGGTTAATGTGTGTTGTGAACTTGTATGATGCATGGTTCACAGATCGATACACACGCAACATGTCAGAGTTTGATATTCATTTTTCAACTTGTCACCTCCCTTGATGTGTTTCTCCAATGTTTACAAGTCCTCTGCAACATTGGAGAAAAACATCAAGGGAGATAACCGAATTAAATGAAAGTGTCAATGATGCTGTAGCTTAACTTGACGGTGCGTTGTGTGATGAAAAGGAAAATATTCAATGTTTATGAAAGGATTATGAAATACAACAAGAATTGTGATAACTGAGAATATGTTAATTTCTGTTCCCTGTATGCTATGTTTTCAATAAAAATAATTTGAGGAGTAGACTGTACTAAAGAATTGAGTGGTGGGTTAATATGGCCCTCACAGTTAACTTATGTCAACCAAAGTTACCAAATTACAGTGAAAGTATTCCAAAATGAGTCATCCTTTCAAGTTACAATGAAATCCCTTCATAAATACGGCTTGTAGACTTAGACTGTGCTAAAGGTTTCTGGGCTTTCAGCCTGTGTAGCCATCACGGTTGACAGATCATGACCAAAAGGGGACGTTCTCATCTAGACATTATACACAGTCATCCTACCAAGTTACAATGAAATCCCTTCATAAATACAACCTGTAAACTGTGATAAAGGTTTTCGGGTTTTAGGCTCAGGTAGCCATCACGGTTGACCCATCGCGACGAAACGGGGACGTTCTCATCTAGACATGACCTCAAATCTGAAATTTTGTGACGATCGGACAAGAACTACAGGACTTAGTCTGTGCTAAAGGAAAATGTGAAGACTCACAGACTTTCGCACACGTGATGGTAATAGCTTATCTTGACTTTGTCAAGTTAAGCTAAAAATGAACTTGATGAACTGAAAATATAGTTGTGACAGTCATGTGACTTACATGTTGCGTAACAATCATCTATCATTGAAAACAAAGTGTTTCTGAGTTTTTTCTCTAATTTTAATCTCTTATTGTATTTTGATGCCTGCATCATGAAGTACTACAGACGACCGGCTAAACAAAGTGTATTTATTCTTTAACATGTACCCAATGCAATGTTGTACAGCATCATGCCTGAAGGCCAATGACTTCAATCAGCTGGGAAATGATGGCGATCTCATACCAATTGCAGATGGTAAATCCCGTAATATCTCGGCTCTGCAAATTCTTATATATTCTGCTATGCACAACACACGTTTTTAATGGGCAAACTTTATTGAAATGGCCAGATAGCAAGGAGATTTTTAATAGTCAGTGTTACATATTGAATAATTGGAAACTGCCGGTTTTTAACAACAGGTTGTTATAATTGGCCGATGCCCCATAACCTGCCGGTTCAGATTGCCGATTCAGATTATAGGTTCATTACTATATAGCTAGTTATTAGGATTATGCAGTTTGCTTTTATTATACATATCTCTTTGTATTTTCATTGCTTATTTGTTTCAAATGTTATTTTCAAAGTTGGAATAAAAAATATTACAAAAACACTCATCTCTATTAATTCAAACACCCATAAAAGTGTTTGCATTTTTTTTTTTTGTATTTTGCCACAATATATGCTGCAAAAAAAAAATGCCATAAAGATTTTCAGTCCAACACCAACCCTGTTCCCAGGTATTAATCTTCATTGTGTGGAAGATTATTTTTATCTTCAAGTTGAGTGGGGGTGGGATGGGGAAATCTCACTTGAGGGGAAAGATATTTGACCCAGATACAAGCTTACCAAGTGAATCTTTCTCCAAGGTAGATATTTCCACATCCCACCCCACACGACTGCGGGATGATTTTTCTCCCAGCACATCCGACATGATGTCATTGAAATCAAATTACTGTTATTGCAAACTACTGCTCATGGAGCTCTGACAAACAATATTAACAGATTAAATGCCTATACTGGATGTACTGATGGTATAGGTTTATAAACAGAGGTTGTCAGACTAAATCGTATATAGATCACAAAATTTTTTATTCAATTATCAGATTATTCTATAACAAATATGCAATTAAATATGTACTGAAAGTATGGTGAATGATTTGGTATTTGCAAGTTATATTCAAATAACAGGGTTTTTAAATCAAAAGATATCTTGTTAAGGCCCCACAAAGTAGATCTTCTGTTTCTCAGGCCATTTTGTGTAAAACTGCATACAACTGGGCGTTTTTTTATTTTATTTTTTATTTTTGTAATTATTTCTTTTCCATCAAAAGTTCATATTCTAGGTTTGTTTTATATTTTACACTTCATAATCTACAGAATAGCGTGGGTGGTGGTGTATTTCATCCCTTGAGTGCAAGAAGGCTTTGCGATGCGAAAGCATTGCAAAGCCTTGTTGAACTCAAGGGACAAATTTATATCAATTTTGTGACATAAACCATTTAATTTTTATTTTTTAAGCTTGCATTGTTTATAAAAAGAGAGCATGCAGCAGCCAAATGGACCATGTGGGAGGGACTGACAAACAGATTTTCAGAGGTAAGTTTACTCAAACTATGCATGCTTGTTGTTTGTACCCTAAATATGTGATGCATCTATATAACAGAAAAATCCTGTAGAATATAAGAACCCTACAGTGACAATATATTGGATGTACTGATGCTATAGGTCTATAAATATAGCAGGCCAACCCATGGCAAGGTTACAGCAATCCTGTTAATTCAATTGCCATTGCAATACTGGCAAACCTGTGGCAATGTAAGAACAATCTTGTGAATTTAATTGCCTCTTTGCCATTGGATTGATGAGAAGTACATGTAAAGAAGCATAACATTCCAACATTATTACACCTTGTACAAAGATATTTTCTGCATGTGTGAGACCAGCGTTTCATTGAAGTAACTTTGGTAAATCACCTCAGAATCATTTCTAATCATGAATCAAACTCTAAACTTTGAACAAATAGGTCAGAAGATATATATGTTAACCCTTTACCCACCGTAATGGCCAAAACTGGCCAGCATTATTCTAAAAAATCACCAATTAATTTTCATTATTTTTTCATTTTATGTCTCAGAAACACAGGTTATGACCCCTCTTTGGAACGAGCTCATCGAGCTCATTCCAATAAGGGGTCATAACCTATGTTTTTGAGACAAAAAATGAAAACAATTAGTTACTCAAGAATTTTTTTTGCAAGTGTCGTCTGCTTTTTATGTTAGGTAAAGGGTTAACAACAGTCACCCTCCTGTAGTAAAATTATGAAACATCTAATGAAAGTTAAATAATTACCACTGTCTGAAAAACTAAAGTTCTGTAGAAATTTTAAACATTCCTCCAACCCTGCAAACACTGTATATTCTCCAGCAAATGGATTCTTCCTGAAGTACAGATCAAACACTGCTTTGTCATTCATCTTACCACTCTTCCAGTAGGCATATGCCATTGTGATCTGATACAGATCTGAAAACAAAATTAAAATTTGCTTATAAAACATTCTTCCATAGAGGTTTCCCATTCATTCAGGGTGAACAGCGAAAACAGGTATGCAAAGCATAAAAAAAAAAAAATAGAAAACAAAAAAAACCAAGGTGCAATGCCACTGGTATCCCCCACCAAGAAGTGATTTACTAAAAAGGGGACAAAGTTGTTGGGGGTTGGTGGTCCATCAGCACACAAAAGATATATACACTACTAAAGTTATCATCTAGAAACTACAAAAACTTAAATTTTCCAAGTCAAAAACACTCTCCCATGATGGTCCATAAGCATCCCAAAGAGAATTCAAATCCGACATGCACTGACTTTGATATGAAGGTCCAAAGTTTTGACAAATGGACGGATGAACAGATGGACAGAACCCATTTCTATATCCCCCGCAAACTTCGTTTTGGTGGGAGATAAAAACCCGAAACTGTACACAAAAGGAGGAAACACAAGAAATGTTTCAACACACAGGGTCACTGATGCAGAGGGGGTGTTCAGCAAGCCTGGAAATAAGAAGACTCATCGGCAGAATGAGTTACTCAGAGGGTGAATTTGGTGCTGCTACCCTCTTTAAATCTTGACCTGAATCAAAGTCTCAGGCTTAAACAGAAAGAGGATAAATTGGGGAATTCTTGCCCACTGTATGGGATACCATCAGCAAATTCATCCTTTGGGGACCTCCTTTTGCAAATGACAGATTGCTTATTTTCAGGCTTGGTGTTCAGGAGGATTTGGAACCTCTCCCCTTTCCCATGCCCATCTCAAAATACACAAGTAAAACCATGCTCATAATGAAATATTGGCATGAAGATATGCATTGGAACCCTCTCAATTAATCTGCCACTTCGGTCATGAAAAATATTCAATTAACAGGAGTATTCAGTTAACTCTAACAAAATGCACAGGATATTAAAATTTATTATTTCAATAGATTTCTTGTCTTGGGCAGGAATATCTGCAAGGTGTTAAAAAACAGCTAATACTGCCTTTATATGAGGGTCATAATGCTCATTTTGAAAAAAAAATTGAAAAAATAATTGAATTTAACCCTTTACCCAAAGTAACAGCCAAAACATGCCAGCGCTATTCACAAAAATCGCCAATTAATTTTCATTATTTTTTCATTTTTTGTCTCAGAAACACAGGTTATGACCCCTCTTTGGAACGAGCTCATCAAGCTCATTCCAATGATTGGTCATAACCTATGTTTTTGAGACAAAAAATTAGTTATTCAAGAATCTTTTTTGCAAGTGTCATCTGTTTTTCATGTTAGGTGAAGGGTTAAATAGCAGTCTATGTATACAGTGCTTAACAAATTTGGACAGATATGTTAGGTCAAAGGTGCATGGTACATGTATCAGAAACGGTTATCAAACAAATTTTTCATTGTTATCAACTCTTATCTCTCACTGTGCATCTTCAGGAAATCTTATAAGATGACACCAACACCTCAGTGATATTTACCCTTAGAAACAAGATTTTACAAAATTGAAAATTTTATGTCAGTACATGAACATGAATTCTGAAGCCACTCTTACCATATCGGAGACAGAAATTATTTATTTATTGGTGTTTAAGGTCACTTTCAGTAGCCTTTGGCTGTATCATGACTGAAACATAGGTAGGAAGTCTAGTTTAGACAATTGTTTATACCTTATAATGTAGCTCACTATCCATTAAAGCACAACTTGTCTATTACAGTAAACAATCATGCCTTCATTTACTTTGGCTTCCACAGGTGGTACAGAACTTAGCTGGCAGAAGTACAAGTAAAAAGTCCAGACAAAATACAAATCCGTATTGAGGATAGCAAGCGTATGTGCGATCATGCGATTCAGAAATAGAATGTTTTTTACATGCACTCATATAAAACTGATCACACATGGTGAGGCCACCATTTTTTATAACAGTGATTAAATGATAAATAAGCAATTCACCGAAATAAATCAGACTAGATAATTTTTGCCATGATGATTTTTTTTAAAGAGTCCTACCATGCATTAAACCTAAAAAATAAAACAAAGAAACACATGGCTGAACCACTGCTATAAACTTCAGCTGGTAAAGTATAAAAAGAACAAAGAGTCTAATGACAGCCATATCCCCCAACGACAATTATGTTATGATAGGAACAAGCATTTGTGACGGACATTTTGCTGTTACCAAGGGCCATAACCATGCAAAATTTGTCACTTCAAAAAATACTGACCACATGCACATCTACACTGATACTGGTACTTCAGACCAAGTTTTGTACAAATCCAATAAAAAATGTTGGAGGAGTTACGCGGACAAGCCTTTGTGATGGAAATCTTGTTATTTCCAAGGGTCGTAACCTTGCAAAATGTGTGCATTGAAAATTCCTGACCACATGCACATCTAGACTTGATACTGATACTCAAGACCATGTTTCGTAAAAATCCACTGAAAACTGTAGGAGGAGTTAAGCGGACAAATTATGTGATGGACGGACGGACAGATGGACAGATAGATGGATGGATGAACACAATTTCAATATCCTCCTTCCTCTTTCGTCGACGGAGGATAAATCATTTGACTGCAACTGAAGATATCTTCCAAAAACCTGCAATTTTGGTAAATTCAAAGTCGACAAGGGCTATAATACTGGAAAAATTATTTGAATTGAAACCCCTTTTCCATATGCGCATGTACACATCATGCTCATACTGCAAACAAAGTTTCATAAAGATCCAATGAAAAAAGCAGGGGGAGTTAATCCGACAAGCATTTGTGACGGAAATTTCTATGCAAAATTCGTCACATCAAAAATTTCTGAGCACATCTACACTTGATACTGATACTTCAGACCAAGTTTTGCCAAAATCCAATGAAAACTGTAGGAGGAGATAAGTGGACAAAATTTGTGATGGACAGATGGACAAACTGATGGACAGACACGATTTCAATATCCCCCTCCTGACGTTGTTGCTGGGGGATAATAATGAATGGGGAGAAGGTGGTGCATTGAAGTCTCAACCTCATCTCTGAGCCATATATCAACTAGTCCTAACAAACTCATCAATATATGCCTAGAGATGAGGTCTCGACTTCCATACACCATCTTGGAAACCAACATGGTGGTAATAACCTATAAGTATTGTTACAGTTTAACAAAAAGTGCTGCTGGCCCAAAGTTGGCTGGGGAGAGGACTATGCCCTCCCCTGTAAATCCATCATAAATTGGAGCCAAAAGAAAACAAGTGCAATGCTAAGGGTGGTTATGTCCCCCCCCCCCCCCCCCCCTTCCACTGCAAAGCATGAGTTTCTAATAATTTATCTTTGTTGATATTGAATTAATAAATATCTTATCTTATCTCCATTAAACCAAAACACCAATACAGAAGGCCACCAATATATTCCAAGTTTGATTGAAATCGGACACCTGTAACTCAAGTTACCATCTGGAAACCAATATCAACATGTCTTCAAAGTTGGAAAAGGGCCATAACTCTGCCAAAATATATCGGACCAAGCCCACTATCAATCCCAACCTGTATTATATGGTTATGTATGAAATTCTGTTTCATTTCGTTTAGTCAAACTAAAGTTATCATCCGGAAACCAATAACAACATGTCTTCTAAGTTGGAAAAGGGACATAACTCTGCCAAAAATATTGCACCATGTCCACTATCAACCTCAACCTGTATATGCTATTATAAACCCATGTCTAATTTTTTTTTTCATTTCGTTCAGTCAAACTAAAGTTATCGTCTGGAAACCATATGGATGTACAGATGGACAAATGTAACACTTAATGCCCCTCACCAAATTGGTTGGGGCATAAAAATGTACTTTACATCAAGGAATTTTCATACAGTACCAGTTAACATGAGGCGTAGGAAGACAACAAGTAAATTTTCATCCTGTTTACAATACAATTACCTCCAAACCTCTGAGATCTTTTGAAGAAAGTCTTGGAATGTAACAGAAAGGTTTATGCGGTTATCCCAGAATTTAGTTGAATTGCTGGTGCTATAGTTCTATGACACAAAAAAATTTCAAAGAGAATTTCCAGAGCTTAAAATTCATGCTAGAATAAGAATTTATTATCCGCAACGATTCTCGCAAGCAAAATAATGAAAATTTTGATTCTTGTAAAAAGTTCATTCGATTCTTGTCGTAAGGTTCTGAAAATATCCTTAAAGGACTGGAGAATTTTATTAATCTTTACTCTCCCATAAAAAGGCAACTCTTTGAATTAGGAGAGGAGTCTAGAAAATGTTAAGTGGCTGCATTTATAGGCAGCTGTGACTTCACTAGAATCACTGCTCAGGCACTGTAACTAAACATCAGCATGACCACCAAAAGCCTTTGTGTAGGAACATAAGTTCTACATGTGCACGAAAGACAAGAAACATGTCAAAATTTAAACTTGGCCCTTAACCCTTAAAGGCCTATTTCTGACTTTTACAACCTCCAAATGGTGCCCTTAACATACCATCATGAGGAGGTTCTGCACTAGGCAAATTAGCTAGGCAGTGGTTTCCAGTTACAGTCTTGACTGCATTAACAGGTTCTATTGTCTACTAACATATGATAATATCCAGATTCAAAAACATTCATGTATAATTCTTAAAAAAGGCTTCAAATGCTCAAAACCTTTAAGTTAGTGGGTTTCACAAGAAAGGGCATGTCAAAGATATGATGATCATGATGATTATATTATGGGCATAATGTTTATGGTGATAATGGTGACGATGATGACAATTATGATGATAGTGATAATGATAGTGATGATGATGATGATGGTCTGGTGATGTTGGGCATGGTTGCGGTGGTTGTGATGTTAACCATCACTGACCATTGTCAACACTGTCACCTTGTAGTATTGCAACCATCACCATTACTTTTACTTTCACTATCAAGGCTGTGATAAATATTCGCATTGTAAATGTGACAAGTGCATACTTTTGTACAAATTATGCTGGTAATGATGATGATGATGATGATGATGATGATGGTGATGATGAGGATTATGTATATCAGATCTCTTTACCTTGCCCGCTTCTTTGCTGGCACTGTATAATACATGTACATCTGTGACAGCATTTTCCTGGTGTTGACAGAATAAAATAAACTAGAAAAACTGTGAGCACTGCTCACTAAATGATACCACCCACTCCCACCAAGAAACATTTTACAACAGTAAAAGTGTGTTTAATGTAGAGAGCACAAAGACTGACACCAATGTTTGAAGGTTTCATTGAAATCCATTCAATAGTTTAAAAGAGGTCGTGGATAGCAAATGTCAACCCCCCCCCCCCCCCCCCCCCCCAAGCTTGAATTGACAAATCGCATTTTTAAATATGGGACACCCTAAAAATGAAAATATCTGAAAACAAAACAGGAGGTGCACATCTTCAATATATGTAAAAGAACGTCTGAAAGTTTCAATGAAATCTGTTCAATGGTTTAAGAAAGAGGAGTTGCGGATAGCAGATCTGTACAGAATGTCAATTGAATTTGACAAAGTTCATTTTTCAGTATGGAAAACTGTAAAAAAGAAAATATCTGAAAACAAAATAGGAGGTGCACATCTTCAATGTATGTAAAAGAATGTCTGAGTGTTTCAATGAAATCTGTTCACTGGTTTAGGAGGAGTTGCGGATAGCAGATGTGTACATCCCTAAAGCATAATGGACGGACGGACAGATGGACAAACATCGAAATATGAAAACATCTGAAAGAAAAATAGGAGGTGCACATCTTCAACGTATGTAAAAGAAGGTCTGCAAGTTCCAATGGAGTTTGTTCAATGGTTTAAAAGGAGTAGCGGATAGCAGATCTATACCCCTCCCTACTAAAACCTGAATTGACAAAGACCATTTTTGAATATGGGAAACTGTAAATATGAAAATATCTGAAAATAAAATAGGAGGTGCACATCTGCAATGTATGTAAAAGAACGTCTGAAAGTTTCAATGAAATCTGTTCAATGGTTTAAGAGGAGTTGCGGATAGCAGACCTGTACAGAATGTCAATTGAATTTGACAAAGTTCATTTTTCAATATGGAAACTGTAAAAATGAAAATATCTGAAAAGAAAATACATCTTCAATGTATGTAAAAGAATGTCTGAGAGTTTCAATGAAATCCGTTCACTGGTTTAGGAGGAGTTGCAGATAGCAGATGTGTACCCCCCTAAAGCATAATGGACAGACGGATGGACGGACGGACCAAGTGATCACTATATATCTCCCAGTCTTTTCAAGTGGGTGGTATAATAAATAAATAAGAACCTACACAGAATGTAAAGCCTTGTAAGCATGGTACCGGTGCAGTGGAGACCACTTAATTGGATATCTTTTAATTGAATAACAATGTTAACTGAATAAAACTTTCAAACACAAAACCATTTACCATATCATCAGCACAGATTTAACCTGACTTACATATGGAGAAAACTGCTGTTAACCCTTTACCCAACCCTTTAACAGCCAAAACATGCTAGCTTATGACCCATCATTAAAAGGAGAGGAGCTCATTCCATTGAGGGGTCATAAGTTATGTTTTGGATGAAGAAATGAAAAAAAATTACTCAATCAAGAATTTTGTTTGCAAGTGTCATCTTCCTTTTATTACAGGTAAAGGGTTAACTGAATTAAAATCTTGTAATATATTTAGAAACTACCCTTGTTTGTATATATATCTGTTTGGCCTCAGTACATCCACTACCGGAAATTTAATCTATTATATCGTATTTGACAGAGCTCTGTGAGCTCTGTCAAACAAGATATAATAATAAAAATGTTCAGTTTATCTCTAAAATTCAAGAAAGAAAACCAAAGCTCTGTTGACTGAATATAGAATAAATGGGTACTATGGCCGGTAATCAGATTTAAACCATGAGTAAGATAAGGGTTTTAACCACGAGGCTCTTCCAAGTGGTTAAAACCCTTATTCTACTCATGGTTTAAATCTGATTACCTGTCCTAGTATCTATTTGTTTTATTTTATACCATGCTCTTAATAAATAATTGACTTTGTCACTTAAAATGGAGAAAAAACTATACTTTCTATCGCAAAATGTGTTTACTCTGTGCCGTTGGGCAGTAATTCAGGCTGTACGTGAATGCTTGATTGACAGCTAGACACGTTGTTAAAGGTGACTGAATTTACCTTGCCTTTTCAGTCAAATTATTGATATTCTTAAGTTTTATTTTAAATATTTAATTGCAGGTATTTTAAACTTAGTAAGTCATTGCACCTAGTAGATACTACTAGATAGTACTGCAAAACATTGTATGTTTGAATGAAACATTACGAAGTGTGAATGTATCCAAGTCGGCAAATTGAGTCATGGCAAAGGTCACATTGGATGTCGTTCCTACTACACGTGTAAATTTTTGTAATGGATTTCCCATTGAAAACATTTTAATCACAGTAGAAGCTTTACACCGGTAGTGGGGTTAAAAGCTAAAATTAAAAATACAGGCTTTTCACAGATAGTAACATAGGTGAGCATAGTATAAAAAATTTTTCACTGGCAAAGTGACTATTCAATTAACAGGGTTTGTACCTGCAGTTTTCAGGGAGTCCAAATATGAGCTCATAGCATCAAGCCAGTTAATATTTTCGTCCAGCTGCGTCTTGGCAGCATGCTAGTGATATTAATTAGTATATCATACAAATTCACTGTTTATCTGTTATACTGTTTGCTGGAGTTTAATGCCACTTTCAGCATCTATAGCTACATTGTATATTGTGATGGTAGCACAACACCCAAGTCTAGTTCAATCATGTTATCCACTAGAGAAGACCACTATAACCATTCAGTGTTTAACCCTTTACCCAACGTAATGGCCAAAACCGGCCATCGCTATTCACAACTAGAGGGGGTAACAGTACCCCGTGGCTCACCAACAGGTGGCCAACATAAAGGGGTGGCTGGGGTAAAAAATAAAGTTCAAAACCTGCACACAAAAGTCCAAAATTAAAGAAAATAAGCAGCTAAAGGGTTAAATAATATAATAATAACCCCTAAGAAGCATGCTAACATAAAATAGGAACCATGGCAATATGCTACAAGGTAAGTCTCCACTTTGAAGAAAAGAAAGACAAACCTCAAAACCTGCACATAAAAGTAAAAAAAAAAGTATCACATTTGTTTCAATGGGTTAAAATTGGGAAAAATACCCTGATAATGTCACAGTAACCACCATGGCAATATGCCAGTAAGGTGAAACCCTACCTGAAAAATATCCACTTGGAAGAAAAGAAAGGAAAACCTCAAAACCTGCACATAAAAGGCAATAAAGTATCACATTTGTTTCAAAGGGTTAAAATTTAGAAAAATACCCTGATAATGTCACAGTAACCACCATGGCAATATGCCAGTAAGGTGAAACCCTACCTGAAAAATATCCACTTGGAAGAAAAGAAAGGAAAACCTCAAAACCTGCACATAAAAGGCAATAAAGTATCACATTTGTTTCAAAGGGTTAAAATTTAGAAAAATACCCTGAAAATGTTACAATAACCACCATAGCAATATGCCAGTAAGGTGAAACCCTACCTGAAAAATATCCACTTGGAAGAAAAGAAAGAAAAACCTCAAAACCTGCACATAAAAGTCGAAAAAGCATCACATTTGTTTCAAAGGGTTAAAATTTAGAAAAATACCCTGAAAATGTTACAGTAACCACCATTGCAATATGCCAGTGAGGTAAAACTCCACTTAAAAAAATATCAAAACCTGCACACAAAAGTACAAAACCTGCACACAAAAGTCCAAATTAAAGTAAATAAGCAGCTAAAGGGTTAAATAATATAATACTAGCCCCAAGAAGCATCCTAACATAAAATAGGAACCATGGCAATATGCTACAAGGTAAGTCGCCACTTGGAAGAAAAGAAAGACAAACCTCAAAACCTGCACATAAAAGTAAAAAAAAGTATCACATTTGTTTCAAGGGGTTAAAATTGAGAAAAATATCCTGTCACAGAACCACAATGGCAATATGCCAGTAAGGTGAAACTCTATTTGAAAAATATCCACTTGGAAGAAAAGACAGACAAACCTCAAAACCTGCACATAAAAGTCAAAAAAGCATCACATTTGTTTCAATGGGTTAAAATTGAGAAAAATACCCTGAAATGCTAAGGAAACACCATGGCAATATGCCAGTAAGGTAAAACTCCACTTGAAGACAAAATTTCAAAACCTGTACACAAAAGTAAAAAAACCTGCACAGAAAAGTCAAAAACCTGCACAGAAAAGTCAAAAACCTGCACACAAAAGACCAAAATTCAAGTAACTGAGCATGGAAAGGGTTGAATAAAATATTACTATCCCTGAAAAGCATGCAGACATAAAAAAAAAAAAAATCAAAATCTGCACACGAAAGTTCAAAATCAATGAATCCGGACGCTCACGACGCCAAAGACGCCGACATGAGGGCTATGCCATAGGCTCACACAACTATCGTTGGTGAGCCAAAAATCACCAATTAATTTTCATCATTTTTTCATTTTTTGTCTCAAAAACATACTGGTATCGTTGAGCTCATTCCAATGAGGGCTCATAACCAGTGTTTTTGAGACAAAAAATTAAAAAAACTTTGTTATTCAAGAATTTTATTTGTAAGTGTCGTCTGCTTTTCATGGTAGGTAAAGGGTTAATGTGTACCATAACCACTGAAGATGTTAGTCACTGGGTCTTATTGCACCACTGATGCATAATACTACTTTTGGCATAGTAAACAAGAACTATTCCCCGTCCTGAGGTACACTTAGGTTAAATTCCAAGTTGCATTATGGGAAAAATTTGCAGCTCAAAATCCTGGTATTTTAATATGGATGTGCATAGAGTAACAGATCTCTACAGTAACAACCAGTTGCAATGTCAGAGTGGGGGGGGGGGGGGGGGGGGGCATGCCCCCCCAACTCAGTCAGTATTTATACCAGCATGTCGGAATGAAGAAAATTAGGGTACCAGTATGCCATAAATACAACTTACTTGCATATTACTATAAAAAAAAAATGGTTACCGATTTTCCTAATAAAAAAGTACCATGGTAAACCATGGTGGTGTCCCACAACATCATGGTGCTTTGGGACAACAGTCACCAATACCATAGTTTAGCATGTCATGAAGGTACCATGGCATTTTTTTTACAGACATTGGTCCATCTTTCAGATTGTCATTTGATAAGCCACAGAATGCTTTGAATTTTGTTTGAAAGCAACCGATTTACCATGAGGATAAGAGATCAGGTTGGTTGGTAAATGGTCCTTATTCATCAACACTACAGTACTGAATGTATGGTAAAAAAAATAGTTTACTGTTGGGGAGTTACATGCAACTGACAGGGTTAACCCTTTACCTAACATAATGGCCAAAACCGGCCAGCGCTATTCACAAAAATCGCCAATTAATTTTCAGTTTTTGTCTCAAAAACATAGGTTATGACCCCTCTTTGGAATGAGCTCGACGAGCTCGTTCCAAAGAGGGATCACAATCTATGTTTTTGTGACAGAAAATGAAAAAACTTAGTTATTCAAGAATTTTGTTAACATGTGTCGTCTGCTTTTCAGGTTAGGTAAAGGGTTAATCAATTCTGAGATATCCACTGTACCAATATTTCAGCAATAAAGTTTTTTTCCATAATTTAGGTGCAACTGAGAATTTAATTGATTAGATCTTCTTTGACAGATCTGACTGAGTTTTATCATCAAAGAAGATAATATCAATTAATTTCTTCTCTCCTGGGCAAGAATCATCAAAGAAATTTTTTATCCTGCCAGAGGGCAAGGAGTCAAGTCAGTTTGATGGTAGATACTTTCTATCACATTTGTATTTGACAGTGCAACAACAAATTTTATCTTGTATGACAGTCTTTTCAAACAGGACTATGAAAAAACTGCTTTGCATCAATGAGTTTACATGGGATTATAAAGAGTAATGGGTGTCAAATTTTAAAGGGGAAATAGACCTAGTAAACGTTAAGTTTATGATACAGTAATAGCATACCTAGGTTATTGAATGGCATTCTTGTTGACATGCTGAGAATACACTGTAGTACACACTCACTATTACAGTACAAAAAATCAGTACATCAAATTTTAAAATACATCCAAATCTATGACAAAGATAAAACAGTTTTGTCAAACAGCTGAAAAGCTGGAAACCATAGGCATCCCATTGGTCACTTGATTGTGATGTCACAATAGAATTCAAAGACTCAAGAGATCAAAGCCAAATATTAGAGATATATTATTAGAAACATCTATGTCAGAAGAATGTAATTTGGTAAGTTGGTAGCTGAAAGCACTCACAGGATGTACTCCAGGAGTAATTAACCGCCATTATTTCACATTGCAAATTACTGTTTACATTGCCTATTGCCAAGTACTTGAAACCCTGTTGCTACAGGTGATTGCAGAAAACATGGGTGTCTTTTCACCCTTTATTTAACTTCTGCACAATGATGTCAAAATATAAAACTTACAAGCTGTGAATATTTTGCATAATGCAACAAGGAATTCAACCAATTCAATCTTGTTTGACAGAGCTCAATGAACTCTGTCAAACAGGACTGAATTGGATAAAATTCCCAGTTGCATTATGAGGAAAATATTCAGGAGAAAATACCTACCTCCAAGAGTCAGACCTGGGCTCTGGTCATCCCTTATGGGCCAAATAATTGCCAAACAACCAGTATTGTTCAAGTTGAGCTTCATCAGAGGCAGTGAAAGTTGTCGTGTGTCATCCTTTTATACTACAATGCTGGTGAATGCATTGGCCATTGCTGGTGACTGCTTAATGAATGCTAGGAAAGCCTTGGGAAACGTATAGCCAATTGTTCTGGTGAATGCTTTTGTCTACTGGCAAAAGCATTAACTTAATATCGAATCCAAGAACATCAAGCAGACATCCTACACAAATTAGCCAAATCAATTGACCATGGACATTCACTACCATATCATACACAGTGGATTACCACTAAAACACCCATGGAGTGGAATTCCCATGCATAAATAACTGTTGATCCTCTGATAATTCATAAGAATGCCAAGCAAAATTTCAGTCAATGAACCTCAGGGTTAACCCCAGAATCCACTGGCTAAACCTTAACTTGGCATACTTATGCTTTTTTAACAGACAAGGAGTCATCTGGGTGGAAACTTCATTATTTCCAAATGAAACAAAATACTGCATTTTGATTGGTTGAGAGGTACAGAGTAACTTACAATCCACAGTAGCTTTAATAACCAAGGTGTAAAAACAAGAATACACCATAGCATGCTATATGGCGAAAAAAAAATACCCATTTTTAATTATTAATTCATACCTTCTGCTTGGTAATGTTAGAACAAAAATAAAATACAGGAAATTTAGTATTTATGTGCAATAAAATATTACAGATATGGATGTCATTGGAAATGGCTCATTGAGCCAGTTCCAGTAACATCCATATTTGAATGGTTTTATTAAGAAACTTACAAAGTACAAATTTTCTGTCAGTTTTTTCCCACAATGTAGGTTAAAGTATTGAGTACACCAAACTTCTTGGAAATAAATCCCATTATCCTGGTGTTTTCCAGGGTGTATGGGAGTTAACACCGGTCTGGGAACTCATACACCATCGGCTTTCCCATACACCCTGGGAAAAACAAGGATAACTAAATATTTTGCAGGTGTTTTAGTGGTAATCCACTCTCCACATACTGTTCAGGTACTAAAATATGATATGGAAAGGTCTTTTTAAGTTTTCAGAAAAATTTCGAGGTTTTTATTTATTTATTTATTGGTGTTTAAGGTCACATACATCTGCACAATGGCTAATCATAACCGCAACATCAAGAGAAGATCAAGTCCAGCCAATTGTTTAAACCTTTGTTACCCATTTTAGAGTAGTTCCACCACAGCCATTGGTGACTGGATCCAATATCACCAATAAAACAGAGCTTGTTTATCTCAGGAAACAAGCACTGCGTCACTTTCTGGGATGCCAACAGGGAGAAAATATTTGAGGTTGAAGTTTTAATATTTTGACATCAGTGTGTCGAGAATTAATTTTTACCATGAGTACCTATTCTACTATACATGAAAAGCCTATGACATAAATTTTAGCTTTATACAACAACCGAACATGCCAGCAATGGGCTTTCAATAGTTAAAATTTACACCTACAGTGGAACTACCGGGTACATCCAAGTTGACCTTTGGTGACATTGACCTGAATGCGAACTTGTCTAAATTTATCGCACGTCACCTTGCGAAGGATGAAATGAAAGTGGCAATTATTTATTACGTTTTTAAATGAGTTTACCTAAAAAAACACCCAAAACTAACAAACATGCATTGTCTCATGTTAATAAAGCATCCATAACTCGAAACAGTATGTTATTATGTTATTAAAATGAAAAAGGCCCTGTTTCTTTTTCCATTTCGTTTCGGTTATAAAACTGACAGTGGAAGTCCCGCCCACCGATGCTCATGTAAACAAAAACAAATTCAGACGTATGTACGGCTGCTGCTCGGTAAAATCAAGAAAAAATAATAGCGACTCTTAACAACCTGATGATCATGGTATAATAAAATATATCCAAAGTAGCTTGGTGTACCAAATGTTCACCACTCGTGGTGAAGTGGTGTTAACTGCACATCGAAGGGGTATATTCTATATGTAAACCAGCGATAACTGTAACAATCTTTACTTCTTGAAAAAACATTCATCAACTTTTCTGGTTTTTTTACTACCAAGAACATATGACACCTCACCACCTGGGTTTGACATTAAGCTCACTGTGCAATGAGGAGTCATAAGCCAGTCTTTCAATTTTGAAAATGGGAGACGTGCTGTATATTGCTCACTACCATCTGAAGTGAAACATGTTATTGTCGAGTCCCGACATCAGGAAAATGTATTCAAGAAAAACATCAACGAACATCTGCACAACATTCACTCCACTGGTACACAGTAAGTAGAGATTAAAAACATAATAACAAGTGACCTGAGCAAAACCAACATTCAGAAGCTACAGAGGGTTCAAAATTATGCCCTGCGTGTGGCACTATGCAAACCCAAATGGCCACCGAGAAAGGAACTTCACGAGCTAGCAAAAATAGAAACTATTGATACGCGATTAAAAGACCTACAAAACAAAACCCTCAACAGACTCCAAGATAGTGAAATAATGGGTGAGCTGAATGAACACCGATCCTTTAAAGCCCCGGTCACAGAGAGATAGATTGAAGGCAAGACTCTCTGCGACGGCCAAATTTGGGGGTTCGCCCGACGAATCTCTATAAACTTACGATGTCTTGCCATTGTTCTTGCGATGCATCGTGGAATTTAGGTCATCGAAGGTGACCACAGTTGTTTTTGACCTTGTTCAAAATCTTTCTGCGAAGGTTCTCCATCGTCCATCCTCGTCCGAGGTGACGTGAGGTGACGCACATCAGCGCACGTCACCTCGGGTGAGGATGAACCAACCTGCCTCTTGACTTGCGTCGACGTGCATCACAACGAACGTGCCAACGTGCATCGTGCCCGTCGACGCACGTCAAAGCGCGAAATTGTACGTCGGCATACGTCTATCACCAGATGGTATAAAAGGGGGCCACAAATAATTACAACATTCAGTGTCTTCTTGCTCAGCAACTGACAACATCTCCACATCTTTTCAGATTACTATAGTTTATTAAATGCCAGTCTCTAAATTTGTCTCGAAATCACTAAAAAAATTTAAGCACAAAGTTCATGACAAACATTATAAGTTCCCGATATTAAATCTTATTCCATTACCAAGGCACAGAACCAGCCGCACTGTTGTAGTAGTGCTTCAGGTACACTCTGCCCCTCTTTGCCTCTCTCGTCGCCATTTTGCCTCCCTGTTGCACATTGTGAACATCATCCAGAACACCTGCATCCCGCCACGCACCTGGTATTACCTGGTCTACATCATGGTTCTTAAGGGCAGGATACCGGATCCTCATCAGGTTGTGGAGGCACATGGTCGCCGTGGTGATGAGGGTCACGGTATTTGGTTCCTGTTCCATCGTAGTAAGTAAGCAACTGAATCTGTTGGACAGGATCCCAAAGCCGTTCTCTACAACTCTTCTTGCACGGGATGTCCTGTAATTGAAGATGCATTCGTCATCATTCATGTTTCTGTGTGAGAAGGGTTTGATGAGGTGAGACCTCAGTGGGAACGCATCGTCCCCTACCAAGAAGTAGGGCACATAGCTATCATCATTCGGCAAGGGCTCTGGAGGTGGTAATCCTATGGTGCCAGTGTCCAGGCCAGTGTCGTACAATCGGAGGTCTGCCCCTCAGACCCTACACTAGTGCACATAAACTTGTAGTCTGTGTCGACTATCGCCAACAGGATAATGGAGTAATACCCCTTATAGTTAAAATACAGTGACCCAGACTTTTTCGGGCATTTGATGGACACGTGCTTGGTGTCAATGGCCCCACATGCATGGTGGTAATCCCACCTCGACGCAAACCTCTCGGCCACCCGATGCCACCCGGCTTCTGTTGTCGGAAGGTTAAAAAGCTCATCCTTGTACTCTTCTACGATGGCTTTAGATACTTCCCGCACCAATAATGAAATTGTGTTGTGTGGGACACGGAAGGAACAGGCAAGGCTGTGATAGCTATTGCCAGTAGCCATATACCTCAAAGCTGTGGCAACCTTCAGGCCAGGCTCCAGGGACTTGCGGTAATTGGTCTCTTCCCTCAACACCGGGGGTGTCAAACGTTGCACAAGTTCATGAAACGTCGCAGGCTCCATTCGAAGGAACCCCACAAAGCCGCCATGGGATTCCCTCTCCAATTCTGCCATCAAAGTCTTGTACTGGCCCAACTGAGGTCTTCTAAGAATCCATGGTCTCACCCAGAACCTTCTTCTCTCTCTTCTCTGTCTTCTTCTGTGGTGTAGGGCTACAGCCAACACTCGAAGATTCTGGAGTTGTTGCACCTGTAGCACCTGTTGTTATACCTGTCTGTCGACCATGATGAAGTGAGATTGATGTTTTGCAATCTGAGCACCCCTTTATATACTCACCTGTCTGACCGCCGATGAAATGCATGCTGACGTACCATAACCCGCACCGTGAAGCATGGTAAAATGTTCGTCACAGTGTGTCAATGCAAGCCGATGCACCATGACGCACAGTTTATCTTCTTTTAATGTGCGCCATCGCACCTATGTAACTGTGCATCAGCGCACGCTGTGGCACGCCTAATCTCTTGCATAGGCACATAGCGTCTCTAGGCGTCTCTTTGATGTGACCGCAAGTAAGATGCATGGAACCTCGGGACAAATGGACCATTGGAAGTAAAGGTGTGAGCGATCTTTCTGGTCTGACTGGGGCTTAACAGAAAAAAAAAAAGTTTCCAGAAAATGAAACAAGAGGCCCCAGGGGGCCTTAGGTGCTCACCAAATGTTCCATACTGTTAAGACACAAATTTTATACCAATATGCTGTATACCAAATATCAAAAGATTCTGCCCATCGGTTCCAGAATCGAAGATTTTTAAAGAAATTTTCTTATATTACACTAAGTAAAAATTCACACCCCTTTAGTGAGCCCCAATATTGAACGAGGGACTCAATTTGAACAAACTTGAATCAGACCCATACCAAGATGCTGTATACCAAATATCAAAAGATCCTGCCCATTGGTTCTAGAGAAGAAGATTTTTAAATTTTTTTTCTTAAATTGCACTAAGTAAAAATTCAGGTCCCCATAGTGAGCCCCATAATTGATCAAGGGACTCCATTTGAACAAACTTGAATCAGACCCATACCAAGATGCTGTATACCAAATATCAAAAGATTCTGCCCACTGGTTCTGGAGAAGAAGATTTTTCCTTAAATTGCACTAAGGAAAAATTCATGCCCCTATAGGGAGCCCCAATATTGATCAAGGGACTCGATTTTAACCAACTTGAATCAGACCCATACCAAGATGCTGTATACCAAATATCAAAAGATTCTGCCCATTGGTTCTGGAGAAGAAGATTTTTAAAGAATTTTTCTTAAATTGCACTGAGTAAAAATTCAAGCCCCCCATAGTGAGCCCCAATATTGGTTGAGGGACTTGATTTAAACAAACTTAAATTAGACCCATACCAAGATGCTGCATACCAAGTATCAAAAGATTCTGCCCACTGGTTCTGGAGAAGAAGATTTTTTGATAATTTTTCTATAATTCATACGGTGCTATCAGAGTTATGCCCCATACAGAGTCCCGAAGAGACGTGGCCATTTCATTTGAACAAACGTGAATTGCCATATAGTAATGAACATCCACATGCAGTTTCATGAAAATCTGACCAGTGGTTTCAGAGGAGAAGTCGTTTGAAAAATAATCACGACGACGGATGGTGACGGACGGTAAGTAATAAGTTGAGCTTCCTTCGGTGAGCTAAAAATTCCTCATATTGACTAAGTTATAATTTGGGCTCCCACAGGGAGCCCAAATATGGACCCAGGGGCTTGGCTTTAACAAAATTGAATCTCACTCACCTAAGGATGCTACACACCACATATCAAAACATTCCAACTGCTGGATCTGAAGAAGAAGATTTTTTAAGAAAATTCCTCATTTCGAACTAAGTTACAATTCAAGCTCCCACAGTGAGCCCAAATATGGACCTAGGGACATGGCTTCAACAAACTTGAATCTCACCCCCCTAAGGATGCTGCATACCAAATATCAAAAGATTCCGCTTGCTGGATCTAAAGAAGACGATTTTAAAGAAAATTCCTCATTTTGAACTAAGTTATCATTCGGGCTCCCACAGTGAGCCCACATATGGACCTAGGGACATGGCTTGAAAAAACTTGAATCTCATCCCCCTAAGGATGCTGCATACCAAATATCAAAACATTCCGACTGCTGGATCTGAAGAAGATTTTTAAAGAAAATTCCTCATTTTGAACTTATAAAGTTATAATTCGGGCTACCACAGTGAGCCCAAATATGAACTCAGGAACTTGGCTTGAACAAACTTGAATCTCACCCCCCTAAGCATACTGCATACCCAATATCAAAAGATTCTGCCTGCTGGATCTGGAGAAGAAGATTTTTAAAGAAATTTGCCTGAAATGCACTAAGTTCAAATTGGGCTCATATACTGAGCCCAAATATGAATCCAGGGGGCCGCTTTGAACAAACTTGAATCAGATCCACCCCACAATGCTGCATACCAAATATCAAAAGATTCTGCCCGCTGGATCTGGAGAAGAAGATTTTTTAAGAAATTTGCCGGAAATGCACTAAGTTTGAATTCAAGCTTTTATAGTGAGCCCAAATAGGAATCCAGGGGGCCGATTTGAACAAACTTGAATCATATCCACCCCACAATGTTGCATACCAAATATCAAAAGATTCTGATTGCTGGATCTTGAGAAGAAGATTTTTTAAGAAATTTGCCGGAAATGCACAAAGTTGAAATCAGGCTTCTATACTGAGCCCAAATATGAATCCAGGTGGCCGATTTGAACAAAATTGAATCAGCTCCACCCCACAATGTTGCATACCAAATATCAAAAGATTCTGCCTGGTGGATCTGGAGAAGAAGATTTTTTAAGAAATTTGCCTGAAATGCACTAAGTTTGAATTCGGGCTTCCATACTGAGCCCAAATGTGAATCCAGGGGGCCGATTTGAACAAACTTGAATCAGATCTACCCCACAATGTTGCACACCAAATGTCAAAGGATTCTGCCTGCTGGATCTGGAGAAGAAGATTTTTTAAGAAATTTGCCTGAAATGCACTAAGTTCGAATTTGGGCTTCTATAGTGAGCCCAAATATGAATCCAGGCTGCCGATTTGAACGAACTAGAATCAGACCCATACCAAGATGCTGCATACCAAGTATCAAAAGATTCTGCCCACTAGTTCTGGAGAAGAAGATTTTTTAATAATTTTTCTATAATTCATTTGGTGCTATCAGAGATATGCCCCATACAGAGCCCCCAAGAGACGTGGCCATTTCATTTGAACAAACCTGAATTGCCATATAGTACTGAACATCCACATGAAGTTTCGTGAAAATCGGACCAGTGATTTCAGAGGAGAAGTCGTTTGAAAAATGTTCACGACAACGACGACGGACGAGGACGACGGACGGCAAGTGATAAGTTAAGTTCTCTTCGGTGAGCTAAAAAAAATTATACAATATAACTAAATTGCATGGAGTCAGTGAGGATTGCCTCGCTACTCATTGAGAATTTTAGGATAGAGTCTGTGAGGACTGCCTCGCAACTCTGCTGAAGCGCGATTGAAATGTGTTTAATAAGACCTATATAACAAAACCCTCCACATACTCCAGGATAGAGAATCAATGGTGAAGCTGAATGAATGCCGAACCCTTAACAGAAAAACAAAATAAGCCACAGTAAATTAAAATTACTCAATAGAATTAAACTGCGTGGAGTCAGTGAGGATTGCCTCGCTACTCATTGAGAACTTTAGGATTGAGTATGTGAGGATTGACTTGCAACTCTGCGTGTGGGGAGTGGGCTCTGAAGAAACCCACCCCTCACCCCTTCCATAGCAACAATCACACAACAGTCACAATATACAATAGCGGATACCTATCTTTCTCTCTTCCTATAATTTTTCTAACTGAACATTCTCAAATTTTCTTGCAACACTCTTATCAAGAAGATGCATGGAAATGGTCGACGAAGCATAGGTGGAATTGGTGCAACCTACCTTTCTGTTAACATACACAGGAAACCACCAAACACCAGGCAATGATTGAATCAACTTGTCTGACTGGGGACATTTTATATAAATAAACATCTGAATAAAGATTTAACAGCCCTTTTAAGAGCTTTCGGGTGTGTGTCTGTGAGAGAGCGTGTGTGTGGGGTTTTTTTTTTGGGGGGGGGGGGGTTGTTTTTTGTTTTTGTTCTTTTTTACCCTCCAATCACCCCATCATCTGTTCCCCCTGAAGGCAGACAAGATGGCCAATACCCAGCATCCACTCTCCCTTATAGGCTGATGGATGACTCCCAGCTTTCAAAAACACATATTGGTGGATTTTTTCCTTTTTGTAACTGTTAAGGATAATATGCTGGGGCTGCTTCCAAACCAGCAACTGTCTGAGTTTCTTTTTCTTTTTTTTAAAATAACCACCAAACTGCGGTTTCAGTATTACCATAAATTTGCCCACTTCTCTTAGCAAACACGGAGCAGAACTCTTGTAATTATGCAAATTCCTAGCCATTTTCCAGATCGAGGTTCTCTGGGATATCAACCCACTATCCTACTGCCAGTCGCACACTCAAACTTAATAAGATTATTGGCTCTAGCTCCTGACTCTCGTGGATTTATAAGCAAATAAGGCTATAAAGCAAATAAAGTTATTAGGGTTGCAAGGGATTTCAATCCCACATCGTCCCTGCGTGCATGTGGCATACAGAAACTTTTCATTCATCATGTCTCATTCCACTTATTCAGCAATGACAAATGCACAGGTGAATGTTAAGTTTATTACCAACAGAAAAGGAGGGCAAAACTTGGCACTTGATGGATTTATCTACAGAGTAAACCATAGAGGAACTCTTCTGGAGATGCACAGTACCAGGATGTTCTGCTTCACTTTCAACATCTAACAACATACCAGTTGGATTTGGAAGAGAGCCCCACAACCACACAGCAGACCATACAAAAGTAGTTGCAAAACAAATAATGAACCAGGTTACCATGCAATGCAGAGAGGTCAGACCAATCCCCACCATCTTTGCAGAGGAACTCAACAAGCTTCGCGACAATGAATGGGATGATATCAGCAGAGAAGTCTTGAGTGTCTACCAACATTTAACTCTGCTAAATCATCTTTGTACAGATCTCGCTGAAAACAGACACCATCATTTCTAAAGACTCAGACTGACATAACACTTGAGGGTAGATGGACAGAAACAGCAACTGAAGACAGATTTTTACTCTTTGGCAACAGCAACCATACATGTACCGGCAGGATAATCGCCTTTGCCACTACAGAGAACCTCCAAGACCTAGCAACATTCTTCTGCGACACCTTGTCCTCACCTATTCTACCAGATTTACAGCATAACATTCTCATTGATGACAAAATGACACCAGTTGTATATGCTTTTCTACCAGGAAAAAGTGCATCCATATACACCAGGCTCTTCACTTTGCACATAAACAAGATGAATGAATTGGGTTTGGCATTTGCTCCTACCAGTGCCATGGCAGACCTTGAAACAGCAGGGCACAACTCCATTAGACAGATCTTTCCAGATACACCATAAAAGGATGCTTCTTTCACTGCATGCAATGTATTTGGAGAAAGGCACAACCCACAGGCCTACAGATTCCTTACCGAGACAACGATGATGTGAAGTCATTAGTAAGACAAGCAACTATTTTTCCACTTGTACCTTTGGATGCCATTGAAGATGTCTGGTTCCAGGTGTTGGAAGACAGAGACAATGCCGATATAACTGAACAGACACAGTCATTCGTAGATTATGTAACAGAGCAATGGGTTGAAGGAGACAGATCACTTTGAAACCACTTTGGAACCGAGGGCCCCGGCACCACCAACAGTCTTGAGGAATGGCACAGTAAGTTGAAAAAGATGACTCAACATGCCCACCCAAATGTCTTCACTGAAATACAGATGTTTAAGGACGTTCAGAATGCCAATGACATCAACAGAGTCCAGAGAGCTGCAGGAGAAATATAAAATATGTGATTTTGCCAATATTATAAAGCATTATTCATGTATACAATTGCTAATGATGTGATCCTCATGTTTAATTTAATTTGTTTTTAATTTGTTTCAATTATTTTCAATAAAATATATCTTATTAGCTTGTATTATTTTTTATATTGAATTCAACTGTCCAGTAGGCGTTCGGGGAATAAACCATAATGCCTTACATGTATAACATAATTCACCTCATGGAGACTCTTAATCGAGCAACTTGATTAGGTTTTGTTTTGGTCCAGTAGGCATTCGGGGAATAAACCAGTGAAGCATACAAGTTATTATGGAAAAGAATATTGAAAATGTCAGGCAGTCATTTCACGTATAGGAGTAAACTTTTATAGGGCCTTTTTCCAGCTGTGAAAAACTATGTGGCTTCAGAGCAGCTTCCTCAGCATGAGGAGGTCTTCAAGACTATAAGTATAACCCTGCCAATGGTTTTTAACCCTTTCCCTAACTTGAAAAGCAGACAACACTTGCAAAAAAAAATTCTTGAATAACTAATTTTTTTCATTTTTTGTATCAAAAGCATAGGTTATGACCCCTCATTGGAACGAGCTCGATGAGCTCGTTCCAATTGGGGGTCATAACCTGTTTTTGAGACAAAAAATGAAAATTAGTTGGCGATATTTTAAAATGGCGCTGGCCAGTTTTGACCATTATGTTGGGTAAAGGGTTAATCAAGTCTTAGCTGCTTACTGTCTTTAACAAGCAGTTGAGGCTTGACTAGAAATCACTGCCATGCTATAATGGCATTGGACAAACAAACTGAAATATGATAGAAATTTTGAAAAATACTATCCACTAAGAGCATTACCTAGCATGAGTAGTAGACAACCCTTACAAAAACATTTTCTTGAATAATTAAATACTTTCTCTTTCCGAAAACAAAAGATAGTTTGTTAGTCCTCATTAGCACACGCCAAAAGAAACTATGTTTGGGATTTAATGCACCTCTACATTGAGAAAAATGCAGATTTTCACCTCCATATTAACCCTTTACCTAACGAGTTGGAAGCACCTGCCTACATAATTTACAAATAGCACAGTTGAAAAAATATTATTTCTCAAAACATTTCAACAAAACCATATCATGTGACTTCTCACTGGAACTAGCTCATCATGCTCGTTCCAATATGAGGTCATGTGATATCTTTTTTTTTCAAAATTAAAATTATGATTTAATGAGTGCTGAGTGAAGCGTTAAACACATTCCAAACCAGCCAAAATATTGTTTCAGAAATTTGTTGAATGTGGAGACAAAAATGTGAATTTTTCTAGACTATGAAAGCTGCAGAAGAGACCAATCATTGAAGGGAATCTGCTTACCCAGCAGAAGTAGTAAACAACCCTCACAAAAGCAATTCCTTGAATAATTAACCCTTTACCTAACATAGTGGCAAAACATGACCAGGACATTGACCAAAATAAGTCTACATCAGCAGCAGGCCACAGCCTAAAATATCTTACAAATATCTCGATAAAACCATACAAATATGGATATCATTAGAACCAGCTCTACAAGCCAGTTCTAATGATATCCATATTTGTATGGTTTTATTGAATAATTGTGAGAATTTAAAAAAAAAAAAAATTTTTTAAAAAGCTGTTAGGTAAAGGGTTAAACAGTTTCTTTTTTGACTCCAAAACACAGTTTGTTACCCCTCATTAGAATACGCAAAATGAAACTACGAACAAGAGAAATGCGACGGGGCTTAAAAAATGCAGATTTTCACCTCCATATTAACCCTTTACCCAACAAACCAACAGCACCCACCCAAGTAATTTACAAATTGAACATCTGAAAAAATATTATTTCTCCAAAAATTACAACAAGACCATATCATATGATTAAGCTCGTTCCAATGAGGGGTCACATGATATGGTTTTTACAAACATTTTTGAAAAACTTAAAAAAACTTAAAAAATGAAGAATAAAAATTTTGATATAATTCGCAATAACTAAAGGGTTAAACAAATACCCAAACCAGCCGAAACATTGTTTCAGCCTGATAAGAAAATTTGTTAAATGTGGAGTCATAAAGGCTGTGGAATTGGAAAGACAAATCATAGAAGAGAATCTGCTAATCTGCTAATTCCCAATAAGATTCCAATGATGGGAAACCAAATGAGAAAAGTTTCGGCTGACTTCATTCGGGTCATGAGGGATTCTGCCTCACTAACCTTGATTCTATGGTAGAAGTATAATGTTGGAAAAACAGATTGGTAAAGATAATGTTGGCCTTGAGTTGGAGTTATCTCTCTCTCCTTCTCTCTCAACTATTGCAACTATTTCTGGAACGATTGGGGGGGGGGGGGGAGGGACATGACCTCTGAGTAAGATGTCTGAATAAGCAATATTTTGAAGACAAGAATGAAAAAAATAATAAAATCTTAATGACGACGTTTGTAAATATTGTTGGCCAGATATCATTATGGCTGTTACAGTGTATCTTAATCCTGAAGTCAGCATGCAGGCCCAAACTGCCACCTTTTCATGCTTTGAGAAAGAACCCACAAGTGTATTTTTCCTTGAGAACTCAGTTGGTAGGATGCATTTATCTTGGCATTGCTTTTGCATCATTTTTGGTGCCTATACAAGCAGCCAACAATGATGTAGAAACACTATTAACTCACCTGCAGCTGTGTACATGTATATACGGTAGTCATTATCAGGAAATTAATGTGCTGCTTCAACTGGTTCAGTGCCAGAAGCCAATATCAGGGCTTTAAAAAAATTGAGCAAAAACCAACATTTTCCTTGCACATGTTTCATATTCAGCCAAATGCAAATAATATTTTGTTTGTACAAATTTGTTTCATTATTTTATTTATTTATTGGTGTTGAAGGTCACATATTTTTGCACAATGGCTAATCACGACCACAGCATGAGTATGAACTCAAGACCAGGGGTGAGCGTTAATAAGCCATGTTGCCCATTTTAGAGAGGGTTTGCACTTCCCAAGCATTGGTGACTGGGTCCTATTTTACCAGTAAAACTGAGCCTGTTTACCGCAGTGAACATGCATTGCTTCACTTCCTGGGGTTTCCGTGGTGAAATTTGTTTTATTACAAATTATTGAAGAGTGCCTGTGCCTCAGACCACCAAAAATAATCTGACCCTCAATCAGTTAAATTACCTGGGCACAATAGACACATACCTAGGCAGTGCTTTCTAGTCAAGTCTTCGCTGCCTTGATCTTTAAGTCCCTATACAGGCCCAGACTGCCACCTTTGCATTGCTTTGAAAAAGTACACCCCAACGGAATTCTTCTTTAGGAACTCAGCCGGTAAGGTGCATTTATCTTGACAGTGTTTTTACATCATTATTGGCTGCCTTACAAGCAGCCAACAATGATGTAAAAACACTTTTAAGTCATCTGCAGCTGTGTACATGTACTATATCCCTTTATCCAATGTAACAGCCAAAACCGGCCAGAACTATTCACAAAATTCACCATTCAATTTTTATTACTTTTTCATTTTTTGTCACAAAAACATATCTTATGACCCCTCATTGGAACGAGCGGTGAGCTCATTCCAATGAGGGGGTTATAAGCTATGTTTTTGTTGCAAAAAATAAAAATGAAAGTGTCAATGACACTGTAGCTCAACTTGTCAAGACAAAGACATGTACATGTATAGTATGTGACACAGCAATGACAAACATCCAGGTAATGACCTGATAACAAAGGTACATATAAAGTATTATAACGGTCTGTATATAAATACTGACCATTGCCTGTAACAAATGTATAGGTAAAGTATTGTAAAGGTGGGTGACAGTCAGATGCTAAACTAGAAAAAAATCTTTGAGTCCCAGAGTGGGTCTGTATTTGTTCTCATAGCACAGTGATAACAATGGCACCCCAAAACACATTCATTCCTGTCCCAAGGTGAAAACAAAGGTACCCAAGAAGTTTGGTGAAGATCAGTTCACAAATATGAGCTGTATAGAAGTTGTGACAAAAAACTGTTTGGACCTAATTTCGGTACAAAATGGCCACTGGCAGCCATCTTGAATTTTGGACCGCACCCAGAAACACTCGTTCTCGTCCCAAGGTGATAATAAAGGTACCCAATAAGTTTTGAGAAGATCGGTTCATAAATACAGCCTCTAGCCTGAGCCGTATTGATATGTGCACTTACAGTGTATAAGTAACACTGAATAAATCAAAGTTCATCTAATTTGCATAATTTCTGCACGAGAAAAAAACCCGTACTATATATGATGTATTCCATGTTACTAAACATTCATACAAAAATTTATTCAAATCAGAACTTTCATACAGAAGTTCTGTACAAAAGACTGATTGCGCTAATTTTGGTACAGAATGTCTGCTGGTGGCCATCTTGAATTTCGAACCACACCCCAAAACACTTGTTCTCATCCCACGGTGATAACAAAGGTACCCAAGAAGTTTCGTAAAGATCGGTTCATAAATACGGCCTCTAGCCTGAACCGTATAGAAGTTGTGTACAAAAAACTGATTAGACCTAATTTCGGTACAAAATGGCCACTGGCAGCCATCTTGAATTTTGGACCGCACCCAGAAACATTCGTTCTCGTCCCAAGGTGATAACAAAGGTACCCAAGACGTTTCGTGAAGATCGGTTCATAAATACAGACTCCAGCCCGAGCCGTATTGACAGTTGTACTTACTGTGTGTAAGTAGCACTGAAAAAATCAAAGTTCATCTAATTTGCATAATTTCTGCACGAGAAAAAAACCCGTATTATATGTGATGTATCCCATGGTACTAAACATTCACACAAAAAATTATTCAAATCAGCGCTTTCATATGGAAGTTCTGTGCAAAAATCTGATTGCACCAAATTTTGTACAAAATGGCTGCCATCGGCCATCTTGAATTTTGGACCGGACCCCAAAACACTCGTTCTCGTCCCATGGTGATAACAAAGGTACCCAAGGAGTTTCGTAAAGATCGGTTCATAAATACGGCCCCTAGCCCGAGCCGTATTGGCATTTACACTTACAGTGCTGAAAGTAACACCAAAAAACATCAAAGTTAGTCTAATTTGCATAATTTACGCACGAGAAAAAAACCCGTATTATATGTGATGTACCCCATGGTACTAAACATTCATACAAAAAATTATTCAAATCAGAGCTTTCATATGGAAGTTCTGTACAAAAAACAGATTTCTGGATCGTCGGTACAAAATGGCGGCTGGCAGCCATCTTGAATTTTGGACCACACCCAAAAACACTCGTTCTCGTCCCACGGTCATAACAAAGGTACCCAAGAAGTTTCGTAAAGATCGGTTCAAAAATATGGCCTCTAGCCTGAGCCGTATCCAATTGTTGACAGACAGATGGACAGACGGACGACGGGCCATGGCATAAGCTCAAATTTGGCTTCGCCAAAGTTGAGCTAAAAATTAGTGCTTCAAGAATTTTATTTGCAAGTGTCGTCTGCTTTTCATGTTAGGTAAAGGTTAAACGGTAGTTATTATTGTAAAATTAATTTGCTGTTCAGGGTTAAAGTGTAAACATAGACACAAAAGCTTGGCAAATGATAAATAAAGCTGCATGGTTTGATAAATGGTTAATTTGCATGACCTAACGCGTTTTAAACCGTGAATGTGACCATAACAATTTAACCACTGTCAGGGACTTTATCAGGACAAGTAGTTCCATATATTGGTAAATATTTATTGAGCTTCAGAAAACTACTTGGAATATGGTTGGTGATTAATTACACATTCTGACTGTAAACATTGCCAAGCCCAGATACAGAGAATTCAATAATCAATATGTTATATTGTCAAGCATTGAAAATATATAAATAATTATTGTTGCACTTCTTTTGTCATAAATGCCTGATTAGAAGGGTGTAACTAAGTAACTTACAGTTACAGTCACACTGGTTGGTCAATTGATTCTCATTAAAAAAAATATCCGCTTAGTGATATCAAGTGAATATCTGCTCTCTGTGTACTTGAATGACTGCCGGGATAATCTCTAGTATGTGTATTAGTCCTTCACACAACACGATTAACAGACAGCACTTGCAAATATATTTCTTGAATAACTTAAAAATTTTATTTTTTGCCCCTAAAGCATAGCTTAGGTCTGAAAAATATTTTAAAAATCTGTTTCTCAGGCCCTCCTACACGGTAATTTTGGCTGCTGCATGCTCTCTTTTCTATTACCAATGCAAACTTAAAAAAAATTAATTGGCTTGTGTCAGGTAAATTACTCAAGTAAAAACAACAGATAAAATACACACGGTTCATTTCATTTTGTACATTATGAGACATAAAACAAACCAAGTAATTATGAACCTCTGGGGGTAAAGAAATAATAATTATTTATTATTTATTTATTTATTAGGGTTTAATGACACATTAACAGCCAAGGTCATATTGTGTCGGTGACAGTTTTACGGGTGGAGGAAGCCGGAATACCAGAGAGAACCACTGAGCAACGACGAGCAGCTGCCAGCTTCCCAACATCGTGACTTTGCACTGCAGCACAGGCAGGGTTAGATTGGTTGAAGTGCACCATCGACGTGCAGTACACCTTAGTACACGCATCATCGTGCCCCCAGAAATAATAATTAAAAAATAAACAAGAAAAATGTTACTAAGGTAACACATGCCCCCTCCCTCCCCCTGTGACCTTCACCTTGCAGATGCGGCGGAAACTATTATATGCGACACACCTTCCGACTGTCCTTAACATTTGTAAAAAGTTCAACAATTGTAATAAGATTTGTTTCTGAGTTATGGCTGAGACACGAATATTGATGATTTTCAGTGTGACCTTGAAATATGACCTTGACCTTGGCCTTACGGACCTGGCTGTGGTGTGTGACACAACCGCCCATTGTCCTTTATAATTGAGCGAAGTTAGATGATTGTAGCCCTAATAGTTTTGGAGTTATGCTTGAGACACGATTTGTGACCCTGAAAATATGAAGGTCAATTATGACCTTCACCTTGCAGATGCGGCAGAAACTATTATACATGACACACCTTCTGACTGTCCTTAACATTTGTAAAAAGTTTAACAATTGTACTGTGATTCGTTTCTGACCAAGAAGGGACTGAACTAAATAGAAATTTCCAGAAATGCCAAGTCATTCACTGAAGTTTCTACAGAAAAGACATCACACCAAAGCTACAAATGAAATCTGAAAAAGATCAGGTGCGGAAAGCAGCCTGCAGGGTGTGCTAATGGAATTGTTGACAATTTATATGCCAAATCAAAGATGGCCACTGGTGGCCATGTTCATCAATGAAATTCACAAAAATTTGATAGCTCCCATCTAGACAACACACTAAAGCTACAAATAAAATTTGAAAAAAAGATCGAGTGAGAGGAGTGGCCTGTAGGGTTTGCAAATGGAATTGTTAACAATTTATATGCCAGAACAAGATGGCCACTGGAGGCCATGTTTTTCAATGAAATTCAAAAAATTTTGATAGCTCCCATCTAGACATCACACCAAAAATACATAGGAAATTTAAACAAGAGGCCCCACGGGGCCTGAAGCACTCATCTTGTACAGAACACAATTTAAACAGAGTTCAAGAATGAGTCTACATTAAGCAAGCCATCTCCATAGGCTACACTGTCAATCCTTGAGTCCCTCAGGAGTGACAAAAATAATCTGGGCATCATGCCTTTTCTTCAGTTGATCATAAGTAAAATGTAGAGCTCCCCTATGAAGCCCCTTGATACAACCTATGTGGATTAATCTTAGTACCTCTAGAAGGTACTGAATACAAAATTTTTAATTCTTCAGCAAAATGGCCAATTCCGGCTCCCATAGAGAGCCCAAATATTAACCCAGGCTCTTGATTTGAACACAGTTAAATCTGACTTCCCTAGAGATGTTGTGTACCGAATATGAAAGCATTCTGACTGTTGGATCTGAAGAAGAGAAATTGTAAAGAAATTTCTCCGAATTGCACTAAGTTCAAATTTGGGCTACCATAGCGAGCCCAAATATTGACCTATGGATCCGATTTGAACAAACTTGAATCTGACCCCCCTAGAGATGTTGTATACCAAATGTGAAAGCATTCTGACAAGTGAATCTGAAGAAGAAGATTTTTGAAGAAATTCCCTCATATTGTACTAAGTTAAATTTCATGTTCCCATATGGAGTCCAAATATTAACCTAGGTACTCGAATTGAACAACCTGGAATCTGACCCCCCTAGAGATGTTGTATACCAAATATAAAAGTATTCCGACTGGTGGATCTGAAGAAGAAGATTTTTAAAGAAATTTTCTCATATTGCACTAAGTAAAAATTTGGGCTACCATAGTGAGCCCAAATATATACCTAGGGATCTGATTTGAACAAACTTGAATCTGACCCCCATAGAGATGTTGCATACCAAATATCAAAGCATTATGACTGATGGATCTGAAGAAGAAGATTTTTTTAAATTACCCACCATATTGAACAAAGATAAAATTTGGGCTTCCGTAGGAAGCCCAAATATTAACCTAGGGACTTGGTTTGAACAATCTAGAATCTGACCCTCATAACAATGATGTATACCAAATATTAAAAGATTCTGACTGGTGGTTCTGAAGAAGAAGATTTTTAAAGAATATTCCCCATATTACCCTATGTTAAAACTTCGGGCTCCTGTAGAGAGCCCAAATATGAACCAATGAGCTTTATTTTAACAAACTTCTATCTGACCCCCCTATGAATGCTGTATACCAAATATCAAAAGATTCTGATGATTGGTTCTGGAGAAAAGATTTTTAAAAATTTTTGCAAATATGCTGACTCAGCATTTTTTCGATGCCCATTACAGAACACCCTAACATAACCGATGGCAATTTTTTTTTACCATTCAATTCTACTGGTCATAAGGATACTTCATACCAAATAAAAGCTCTCTGTTCCGTGGGGTTTGGGAAATATGGGTGTTTGAAAATATTTCTATTTTTAGCTCCCAGGTTCCCATGGGGATGCGGGAATTTTTTTTTTGCATGGGTCATGTACTTATGACCCAATAATACCACAAACCAAATTTGGTTCATACCGGACCATCGGTTCAGAAAATAGAAATTTTGGGCGGGGCCAAAAATCTTACCCCTCCTATTACAAAGCCAAATATTACTTCACGAACTTCGTTTGAACAAACTTGATTCTACACCTCATATGGAAGCTCCATAGCAAATATCAAGTCATTGTATACACTGGTTCTTGAGAAGATTTTAAAAATATTTGGGTGCATTTTCCCCCACTCCCTCCCTATGGGGCCGGGCATGCTGAGTTGAACAAAAATGAAATGCCCCTTTGGGACCATCACTCACACAAACTTTCACTTGAATTGGCCCAGTGGCTTTGAAGGAGAAGACCAAAACATGGTGTTGATGGACGACGGACGACGGATGACAGACGACGGACGACGGACGGGAAGCGATGAGATTAGCTCAGCTTGACTTTGTCAAGATGAGCTAAAAAGATTGGGAGTGAGATGCAACCTGTTGGGTGTGGCAACGGAATTGTTGACAGTTTATATGCCAAATTGAAGATAGTTATACCAGAGGCCATGTTTTTCAATAAAATTTTGAAAAATTTCATAGCTCCCATCTAGACATTGCACAGTAATGACAGTACACAACACCTTGGCAATCAAAGGTGTCTAGTGATGTCTTAGCTGCCTGTATTGGTAGTCAAGACTTCATTGGAGATCACTGCTTAACCCTTTACCCAATGCAGATGATCCCAGAATTTATTATTTTAAATATCATGTTTAAAAATTAAAAAAAAAATTTCAACCAAACCATATCATGTGACACCTCACTGGAACGAGCTTGACAAGCTTGTTCCAAAGAGGGTCACATGATATGGTTTTGTTGAAATATTTAGAAAAATAATACTTTTTCAGCTGCTGAATTTGCATATTACGTGGGCAGATGTGGCCAATTTGTTGGGTAAAGGGTTAATGTCCAAGTATTACCTAAATATGAGAGAATGAAAAGTAAGTAGAATTCACCCATCCCTTAGAAACTATGACAAGAATCAAATGAATATTTTATGAGAATTAAAGTTGATGTTCATTGTTTTTCTTGTGAAAACCATTTGGAAGAATTATATTAATTCGGATTCTCACATGAATTTTAACTCTTATGAAACAGACAGGACTAGATTTGATGAAAAATTCATCTTAGTGTAACACAAGAAATCATTGGTGAAAAAAGCCATTCAATTCACAGGGGAAAAATGTGATTCAATGTTCCCAAATTATATTGATTTCAATGACAGGAGAATCCCTGTGCTGGACCAGAATATCTGCCAGCTGCATTCAAAGAGTTAATCCTGATCACCATTCCAATTACATGTGTATATATATAAGCACTTCAACTTTTGCACCCAATATATATTTAGTCATTCTCTGGAAATCAACTTTTGACAAACTTCTATTTAGGGTCCTGCAAATATTCGTCTGCTTCGAGATCAATCCCAAATCAGTCTCAAGATTTAACTTTTTCGAATCTCTCATACCAACTTAAATTTGTTACATTTCCAACAAAAATTGGATAAAATTGTCATTAGACAATTCATTCATGTAGGCTCAATTCAATTTCATATTTAATTGAGTAATTGTCAATTGTTGATTGCTAGGTAAGCAGTGAATTTTGTCTGGAACATTTTCCATAGTTTTAGTGTTTGAATTCAAGGCTTAACTTGTTACTATTCACATTCTTAAGAACGTGAACAGTAACAAATTGAGCCTTCAAAAACTAAAACTCTGGATAATGGGCCTAGCTGTTTCAGTGATGGTGCTACAGAGAATATTTAAATATTGGTGTTTAAGGTCTTCAGTCAGTCTTGTAAGGGTCATCACAGTGTTCTATAACTTTCATTTGGTGTAATATGAAATAACTTGCCTTTTAAAATTCAATTCGAGATTTGATTCAATATTGATATCAGAGACCCCCGAAACAATTCGAGATTTGATTTGAAAAAAAAAAAGAAATTGTGATTCGCAAATCCCTACTTCTATTCCTTCACATAGCCCATAGAAGAGCTGTGTACATGTAATGTACTTCAAAACTGATAGGGTTCTTCTGTGTCCATAGCCGTACTTAACAGTTGAATTTGGTGACATGTGTCAATTGGAACTAATTCCGTAATAAGACCATATGTTTGCCACAACATCACCATAATGTGACAGTATTAACTCCGGACACTCTGGTGGTGAAACAGAAATTTCTCCAATCATTCCATTTTTCTCTTGTTTAACCCTTTAGCCAATGTAATGGCCAAAACCGGCCAGCATGTTTCACAAAATTCGTCAATTAATTTTCATTACTTTTTTATTTTTTGTCTCAAAAACACAGGTTATGACCCCTCTTTGTTCGTCGTGCTTGTTTCAATGAGGGGTCATAAAAAATGAAAACAATTAGTTTGTTTGCAAGTGTCGTCTCCTTTTTATGTTAGGTAAAGGGTTAACTATGTATTTAACCAATCATATCTTGTTTGACAGAGCTCACTGAGCTCTGTCAAACAAGGTATATTTGGTTAAACATAGAACTGCAATCTTAGAAATATTTTCTACTGAAAACTTTGTTATTTTTGACATCAGAGGGCATGGGGTTAAGGAAAAAAACTGGCTAAATACTCATACAACAGAATGTAATGGAGTAGCCATTAGGTTCTGAAGCATAAAGGTAAATATGATTACTTGAAGTAATTTGGGAAGAAACATTTCTATGCATTGATTTTTCTAGTGCAGGGGCAACAGATAATAAAGTGTAAAAATATTGTCTTCAGAACAATAGATTATAGCCTCATTACTGCCAGATCGCCAGTGTGCAAAATTTGACGAGAACTCTCTATAGGCACTCTCCCAAAAATTGTAACAATGCAAATCAATGGAGATGAAGTAATTTTACTTCCAAGATAATATGAAGGACATCCACATAATATAAAGCCTTTAACTTTAGGTAGATACCTGCAGTTCAGAATAAAGCCCAAATATAGGCTTCCGGACCACACTACCAGTTAACCAGCCTTTCTTGTGTCTTGATAGATTTTTAGACTTTTGCCTTAAGGGGCTATATATATTTTAATTCCACACAATATATAAATACTTGTTAATAATAAAGAAGCAGTTTTCCCAAGAATTTTTACGTAGCCGAACATTTGGTTAGGCAATCCCAAACCATGTGAACGGTCAGTCGGTTAAGAGTCATTTTTTAAATTTTGCACACAGGATTGCTGCAGCAACTTGGCGAACAATGAGACAGTAATTAATCTGGATTTATTTATTTATTCATTTTAATGGGGTTTAACAACACTTTTGGCAGCTAGGGTCACCTCATGGCATACAGTTTTATGGGTGGAGGAAGCCAGAGTACCCAGAGAGAACCATTGAGCAGTGGTGAGCAACTGTCAGACTCCCCAACAGACTAACTCCACACAAGTAGGGTTGGCATTGGTTGAAGACAAGTGCAAAATCATGTTCTTGGGCAAGGTACAATGTGGGAATCGAACCACAGATCTTTCAGTTCAAAGTATCTGGATTTATTGAGAATAAAATGTTGTCCAATGGTATAATTTGTCACACGCTATACTGTATGTTGAAAGACCGACTTCTTGACCCCAAACCACATAATCTTTGTGCTGACCTACTAATTTATGCTCAGTTTATGCATTCACACATGACAAAACAGAAAAAATAGTTTTATAATAATCTTTACATTGAAAGTCCTCCTACATGTAAGAAGCTGTAATATTATTCAGAACAAAGTCACTCACCGAATATTCACAAATTTCACAACCCCATTGCCTTTATCAAATGAAATAAATGCCAATAGGATCACCAATCAAATGTCGAGTTGTGACAGCACAAAAGTGGGTTTAATTATTGTCAACTTATCGTCCGGAAACCAACTGTCTACAATTTACTGTGTGAAGGGTCACTGTGACCTTGACCTTTGACCTAGTGATTCTGAAATAAATAGGGCTCTTTCTTGCACCAATGCCAATCTACCTACGAAGTTTCATGAACGTAGGTGGAACCATTGTCAAATTATCATCTTGTTTACGACTTATTATGTTCAAGGTCACTGTGACCTTGGCCTTTGACCTAGTGAGTCTAAAATATATAGGGGTCTTCCCCTCACCTAGGCCAGCCTACCTATGAAGTTTCATTATCAAGCATTATCAAGTTAGCGTCCGGAAACCAATTGTTTACGATTTACTATGTTGAAGGTCACTGTGACCTTGACCTTTCACCTAGCAAGTCAAAATTGGGTTCTTCCTCTCACTGATGCCAACCTAGCTAAGAAGTTTCATGAACATGAGTCGAACCATTATCAAATTATCAACTGGAAACCAATTGTTTTGATTTACTATGTTCAGGGTCACTGTGAACTTGACCTTTGACCTAGTGAGTCCAAAATAGGGTTCTTCCTCTCGTGAAGGCCAACCTACATATGAAGTTTCATGAATGTGGGTTGAACCGTAGTCATGTTATCATCCGGAAACCAATTATTTACAATTTTTTTCTATGTTCAAGGTCACCGCGACCTTGACCATTGACCAAGCAAGTCCAAAATTAAGAGTGTTCTTCCTCTCACCGATACCAACCTACCTATGAAGTTTCATGAACATGGGTTGAACCATTATCAAATTATCAACTGGAAACCAATTGTTTTGATTTACTATGTTCAGGGTCACTGTGAACTTGACCTTTGACCTAGTGAGTCCAAAATAGGGTTCTTCCTCTCGTGAAGGCCAACCTACATATGAAGTTTCATGAATGTGGGTTGAACCGTAGTCATGTTATCATCCGGAAACCAATTATTTACAATTTTTTTCTATGTTCAAGGTCACCGCGACCTTGACCATTGACCAAGCAAGTCCAAAATTAAGAGTGTTCTTCCTCTCACCGATACCAACCTACCTATGAAGTTTCATGAACATGGGTTGAACCATTATCAAGTTATCATCTGAAAACCAATTGTTTACGCCCACCCGCCCAACCAACCGCCTGCCATTCATCAAACTATAAGTAAAGTTTGACTTCGTCACAACTCGACTAAAAATGTTTTAGAGTTTACTGTCTATGTAAAGTCCTCCATCTTGTTACTTTTGAAAAGTGTCAAGTATACAGTGATAAGATGGATTTTAATGAATGAAGAAGATGGATTTTACGTAGACAGTAGCCTTTAAAACTTTTTTCCTTTTGATAAAGACCATGGGGGCAAAGATTTGTGGATATTAATTGAGAGGTTTTATAATAGTTTAAACTGTTTGTCTTTATACAAAGACTGACTTTGTATACATCCAAGCTTGAATAAAAGCAACCTGTCATTTGTAAAATTGGGTCCCCAGAGGGTGAATTTACTGATGCTATCCCATACAGTGGGCCAATTTATCCTCCAGGTACATCTTTCTGTTTTGGCTTGAGACCTTGATTCAGACTGAGGTCCACAGAGGGTAAATTTTGTGATGCATCACCAAATTCACCCTCTGGGGACCTCATTTTGCAGATGACAGTCTGCTTATTTTCAGGTATACGTTTGGAAGTAGTGATGTAGATCTGAAGAAAGGCAAAGCTTGGGTTTTTGGAAATTAATTCACCTCACTTTGTGAGGCAGCCAAGACTTGACTTCTGTAAAGGCAGCCAAGACTTGACAAGAGTCTACTAATAAGCCACTCAACTCATAGTCTGTTGTGTTGTAGAAAGTCTGGACTATTGCCCAGGCTACTGAAGGTTGAAGGAAACAAGCTCCTCCCTTAGATTAATTTGAAAGCGAGCAAGGGTTTAGAATTTGTTATATGTAGTTTATCAAGGATTTTTCAGGAATGCATTTATCATTCTCCTTATTTTGAAATCAGGCAGACCAGAGCATTTACCACTTCTCTATACAACCGGATTGCATGAATGATTATTGGTGACATACAGAAAAGTGTGTCTCAACTGTTGTTATCTTGGGGGAGGGTGGAAGTTGCAATAAATAAACAAGACTCAACCAGAAAAAAAATTCTTGAATGTTTTCAATTTCTCGACGCCTCACAATCACCAATCGCGTTGTAAAAAACATGCTTTCATGCCTGTGAACAGGGATGGACTGGGCCAAGAAAAGTTACCAGGAAATGCACCAAGGGGCCCCAGCCCTGTAGATAATTTTGACTTCTTGAACTGAACGAATGCGGCTTTCTTGCATCTGAGCGATCGATGGTAGTCCAAATAGGGAACATTTATGCTGATGATGTTTACATTTTTGACAGCAATACAAATTGAATATTAACAATATATTTTAGTTATTATTGACAATAAACAATAGTTGAGACTGGAAAGTTGATACCGTGTAACTAATTTAAAAAACACGATGAATGATGAAGTGAAAGCTGTTATGCTGTGACTACAGTTACAGCGTAACAACTTTCACATAATCAAATGTCATCCACTGAGTGAAGTTATCACACTGATTGACCTTTCACACTCTGGGGGAGGGGGGTTCAGGGCTGGAGGGGGGTTCTTTTGTTTGGGGGAGGGGGGGATATTTTTTGCTGATGTTCCAGTAATCCAGTTGTATTGAAACCAGTGGCATCCACCTCAAGACTACATGTACAAGCCTGTTGAGCATATCGGGGGAAAACAGCTCTTTTGGAAAGAAAGAAAAAACAAGAGGCCCCAGGGGGCCTTAGGCGCGCACTGAATTTCCATACTGTTAAGACACAAATTTTATCAAAAGTTATTCTACAGAGTAAATCTATACTCTCTGTGGAGCTAAAACATCAACAGGACTGAAATGCTGCTGATCAAATATCAAAAGAGTCTGCATGATGGTTCTGAAGAAGATTTTTAAAGAATTTTCCTTGAATTGCACTAAGTAAACATTCATGCCCCATAGTGAGGCCCAATATTGATCGAGGGACTCAATTTGAACAAACTTGAATCAGACCCATACCAAGATGCTGTATACCAAATATCAAAAGATTCTGCCCATTGGTTCTGGAGAAGAAGATTTTTAAAAAATTTTTCTTAAATTGCACTAAGTAAAAATTCAGGTCCCCAAAGTGAGCCCCAAAATTGATCAAGGGACTCCATTTGAACAAACTTGAATCAGACCAATACCAAGATGCTGTATACCAAATATCAAAAGATTCTGCCCACTGGTTCTGGAGAAGAAGATTTTTCCTTAAATTGCGCAAAGGAAAAATTCATGCCCCTATAGGGAGCCCCAATATTGATCAAGGGACTTGATTTGAACAAACTTGAATCAGACCCAAGCTGCAAACCAAACATCAAAAGATTCTGCCCATTGGTTCTGGAGAAGAAGATTTTTAAAGAATTTTTCTTAAATTGCACTAAGTAAAAATTCAGGTCCCCATAGTGAGCCCCAAAATTGATCAAGGGACTCGATTTGAACAAACTTGAATCAGACCCATGCTGCATACCAAATATAAAAAGATTCTGCCCATTGGTTCTGGAGAAGAAGATTTTTAAAGAATTTTTCTTAAATTGCACTAAGTAAGAATTCCCGCCCCCATAGTGAGCCCCAATATTGGTTGAGGGACTCGATTTGAACAAGCTTGAATCAGACCCATACCAAGATGCTGCATACCAAGTATCAAAAGATTCTGCCCACTGGTTCTGGAGAAGAAGATTTTTTTATACTTTTTCTATAATTCATATGGTGCTATCAGAGTTATGCCCCATACAGAGCCCCCAAGGGACATGGCCATTTCATTTGAACAAACATGAATTGCCATATAGTAATGAACATCCACATGAAGTTTCGTAAAAATCGGACCAGTGGTTTCAGAGGAGAAGTCGTTTGAAAGAAAAATGTTCATGACGACGGACGACAATGGACAACAAGTGATAAGTTGAGCTAAAAATCAAAAGTCAATGTTAGTTGTATTTTTTTTTAATTATCCTACTGCATAAAAATAACAATGGAATCGAAATTCACAATCGAGAAGCCTTGTTTATTACTGAAAGAGTTGTAATTCTATTTTCATGTACAACCAAAGAGTACCATACTTTAGTGGTTTTTTGCCTTATAAATAATTAATTTTATTACAATTTTCATTGTCTGAATGTCCTAAATTGAGAATGTTATTCAAGCCTGCACATTGAAAAATGATGTCTAAATGCTATTTTTAGAAATTTAGTTTGATATTTGTGCCAGGAACTCCTCAGCCCTCTTTGGGAAAGAGCCCAGTACTCAAGTAATTGGGAAATTTGCACCATGAAGACTCCAACTGGGAATTTTTTCGAAGGAGAGAAACACACAAAGATTAAGAAATATTAGCTTCAAATTAAACTGCGATCACTCACAGGCTAAATTCGGTAACTTTGTAGTTTATCTTGGCAAGTCTTCGCTCAATTTGGCTGTCTATATAGGCAGCCAAGACTTGCCTAGAAACAACTAAAAAGGTTCTTAGAAATTGAATGTAACTTGTAAGTGTATCTACAACCTACCTGATGGGGCTCCCATTTTGTTTCAGTAAAAAGTGATCAAAACCAAATTAGGTCTTTAAGGGTTAAAGAAGAACACACCTGTTGTTTGTCCTTTGAATTCAGACACTTTTTATTCTTGGAAGAGCTTACTTAAATTGACCCTGGTATTCACTTGCTGTTCAAGAACCAGAATCTACTCTTGAGACTGGCAATATACTGTAAATACTGTTCATTTTCGGTATCAATCCAAAACCAATTTAACATTCTGAGGGAATCTCAATATACCAAAATTTTGGTATTGAAAAATATCCCCGACATAAGTAAACAACAGGCCTTAATCGCTCACCAGCTAAAGTGGTTCAAAAATGTATTTGTGGTCACATTCAGTTAGACATGGTTTATCAAGTTACAAAGGAATGAAGTCATGAAAGGCAAATTTTATGGAAAAATCTAAGAAATGGATTTGAACAAACCTGAACCTAACATACTCCCCCTGTCACAACTCCCCCCCCCCCCCCATGCCACCCTTAGAGAGTCCAAGTATTAAGTCAGGGACTCAAATTAAACAAACTTGAATCTGATCCCCCTTGAGATGTTATATACCCAATATGAAATAATTCTGACTGGTGGATCAGAAGAAGGTGGTTTTTAAAGAAATGTCCTCACATTGCACTAAGTTAAACTTTGGTCTCAAACAGGGGGCCCAGATATTAACCCAGGGACCCAATTTGAACAAACTTGAATCTGACCCACCTAGAGATGTTGTTTCCCAAATATGAAAGGATTCTGAATGGTGGATCTGAAGAAGACGATTTTAAAAGAAATTCCCTCATATTGCACTAAGTTAAAATTCAGACTCCCATAGGTTGCCCAAATTAATAACCCAGGGGCTCAATTTGAACAAATTGGAATCTGACCCTCCTAGAGATGTTGTATACCAACTTTGAAAGGATTCTGACTGGTGGACCTGAAGTAGATTTTTAAATAAATTTCCTCATATTACACAAAGTTGAAATTTGGGCTTCCATAGAGAGCCCAAATATCCACCCAGGGATCCGATTTCACCAAACTTGAATCTGACCCCTCTAGAGATGTTGTATACCAAATATCAGACAATTCTAACTGATGGTTCTGGAGAAGATTTTTAAAGAAATTTCCTCATATCGCACTAAGTTAAAAATTTGGGCTCCCATAGAAAGCCTAAATATCAACCCAGGGACCAGATTTGAACAATTTGAATCTGACCCTCCTAGAGATGTTGTATACCGAATATGAAAGGATTCTGACAGGTGGATCTGAAGAAGATTTTTTTTAAAAATTCCTTATATTGCACTAAATTAAAATTTGGGATCCCACAGAGAACCCAAACATCAACCCAGGGACTAGGTTTAAACAAACTTGAATCTGACCCTCCTAGAGAGCATTCTAACTACAGGGTCTAAAGAAGAAGATTTAAAAAAAATTCCTCATATTGCAATAAAGTTGATATTCGGGCTACCATAGGGACCCACCTCAAGAAGTTGTGTACCAAATATGAAATGATTCTGACTGGTGTATCTGAAGCAGATTTTTGAAGAAATTTCCTCATATTGCACTAAGTTAAAATTCAGGATCCCATAGGGAGCCCAAACAAATATAAACCCAGGGACTCGATTTGAACAAACTGGAATCTGCCCCCCCCCCCCCCCCCCCTCCCCTCTTATAGATGTTGTATATCTGAAGACAAATATTTTTAAAGAAATTTCCTCAATTTGCCCCAAGTTAAACCTTTGGGCTGCAATAGAGAGCCCAAATACTAACTCAGGGACCCGATTTGATCAAACTTGAATCTGAGCCACCTAGAGATGTTGTATACCAAATATGAAAGCATTCTGACTTGGGGATCTGAAGAAGAAGATTTTTAAAGAAATTTCATCATATTTCTCTAAGTTAAAATTTGGGCTCCTACAGGGAGCCCAATTTTTAACCCAGGGAGTCTTATTTGAACAAACTTGAATCTGACCCCAAAAGATGTTACATACCAAATATGAAAAGATTCTAATTAATGGTTCTGCAGAAGAAGATTTTTTTAATTTTGGAAAACAATTTATGGGAGCTATCAGAGTAATGCCCCTTGTGCTGCCCCAGTGGGCGTTGCTACGGTGTGGAAATATTAATGAAATTGGTAACAGAAAGAAATCTGAGAATCAGCAACAATAACTATGAATTTAATTATTCTGAAATTTAATTAAAAAAAAAAATATCTAAAACAAACGATACAAAGATCTTTTTCACTACTTGGTTTACAGAAAATAAAAACAGTGGTACTTATCAATTGTTGAATTAGTCCAAAATACAGTTTGACAGAATCCTGCTAACTGAATAGCCACTTTGCCATTGAAAATTATTCAATTAGTCTTGGTATTCAATTATAGTCCAGGCACATTAGACATAAAAATGAGAAAGAAAGGAAAAAAATCGGAGAAAGCTGATTTTTTTATATGTTTCCGGGACACACATTGCGGATAAAGTGTGAAAAGTCCCCGCGAATCCGAGTTGAGCTTTTTTAGTTATAGCGTTTTTTTGATGAAAAAAAAAATTTAAAAAAAAATTCGACCCAGCTCCATATTTCTCATTCTTATTCGCCTTAGTAGGGTGAGAATCATAAATATCGTGCTGAATTATATTGAGAATACATATCCCCAACAGAAAATGCGAACTTTGTACCAATCCTCACACTCAATGGTGAAATATTCACGAAAATGTACAAAATTACGAAAAAAAATTTATTGTTTTCATACACACAACGGTACACAACGTCCATTAAATCAAATCTACGACTACTTTGGGAGTTAAATTATATATCAAAAATTGCAGAAAAGCAGTGGCTTTATAATGATATATAACAATAGTCATTTATTCCATAATGAACTGGTGAAACGTGTGAAATATTAACCATACCCCCTAAACTCAAATTCAAACGGCATCGACTCTTCAAAACTTGTGTTTGAAGAAAGCCGAACACTAGATAACATAGACTGCACAGAAGTCAATGAAATATTCTGTGGACTTGCCAGAGGTGACTGTACAACAGCTGACGCTGTCAATCAAGAAAGTGTCAACCATCTACTGTCAAAATTACACAAACTGCTCCAGAATGCGTCCGTAGGATGCACAGGAAAGCTTTGGGTACAATACTACGAGCAAATAGGTCTTCTCCAGTTGTTCTTGAGAGCAGAGCGCACAGGCGACTGGGAACTCCACACATATTGTGTTCGCAATATGATTCCAGTATTTCACGCAGGTGGTCATTTTGCATACGCAAAAAGTTCTCATCTCTATTTGCAGCAGATGAATGACCTAACAGAAATAATGCAACAGGATGATTTGAAGTTGTTCACTGAGAAAGGTTACTTTACCATAAGGCGCTCAGATAAATTCTGGGACGGGATATATTCTGATCAGACCATAGAGCAGTGTTTAATGAGAATGTTCAAGCTCCCTGGTGGTCTCACACATGGCAGGGGAATAACCGATAGCACTGTTGCGAAATGGGTACATGGACTACCTCTTTGCCTTCCGATATGTAATGCTCTCGAAAATTTTGTTCATGTTCACACTGGTCATGGCGAACAACATCGGGATCTCCGTCAAAGTTCACAACTGACTGATGCCAATGATATCACCAAATTATTGAACTGGCTCAGAGTGCATTCCCCCTTTCAGAATAGAGATCCACTACAATTATAGTCTCTATAGCGACCGGGCTTGTGGCCGACGAAACTGTGAACTGTGACCAAGTTCGCAAAATTGGTGAATGTTGCGTATCGAATGTTGTAAGCAAAACGTTCAACAGCATCAAACTACGACGTGTTGACACTGTGAAGTCTTTCGCATCGATGGCAAATAGCATCAAAGTCCGTGGAAGTAAGGTAGTGATTGACCCCACAATTCTGTTCAACCGCATCACATGTGTTATTCAGTCACAAGCAGAGATGGAAGAGTATCTCAAATATGAACTCGCCCCGAAACCACCAGCATTGTTTGATTCTGCTGGAATGAGGAAGACACAGAAAAGCACGCTCGGTAAGATCCTCAAAACATACGGTTCCGAGCAAACTAAAATCCCAGAACATTCTCTGTTTGTTGTAGATGGTGGATTTTTATTGAGGGCAGTTGTATGGCCTAAACAGTCGTCATATAAGGACATATGTACATCATATTCCAATTATCTAGTGAGACATTTTGGGGCGAACGTCGTGGTTGTTTTTGATGGTTATGCTTGTACAATGTCGACAAAGGGCATGGAACAAGCCCGTAGATCTAAAGACAGGTATTCCATTGATATCAATATCTCACCCGAGTTACCAGCCACCACACCCCAATCCGATTTCCTTGCAAATGCCAAGAACAAAACCCAACTGATCGATCTTCTAATGCAGGAGCTATCTGCTATCAATATTCAGTCCAAGCAGGCCGAGGCTGATGCTGATGTACTGATAGCCGAAACTGCACTTGACATCGCTCAAGATGACAACAATGTTGTCGTTGTGGGAACAGACACAGACTTGTTAGTCATTCTTACCTCTCGAGTTCAACCGGGATGTAATATTCACATGATGTATTCCATTACCCCAAACTTACTAGTTTCAGTTAGTGAAATAGCAACCAAAATGGGTGACCATAGAAGCAACCTCCTTGTAGCACATTCTATAAGTGGTTGTGACACTACTTCTGCACTCTTTCGAGTTGGTAAGAAGAAAGTATTCAGTACAATTGTCTCCGATGTTACTAGCGACTCACAACAGTATGTCAACACAATTTTGGCGGATGACAGTACACCAAGTGCAGTAGCCGCTGCCGGGGAACAACTTCTCCTGATCTTATACGGGAGTAAAACTGTTTCCTCTCTCGACCAATATAGATATGTCACTTACAAGCGTTATGTAGCAAAATCTAAACTGAATAAACCCATCGACCTAGCCTCACTCCCACCAAGCAGCGATGCTGCACAGCAACATGTCTACAGATGTTATCTCCAGGTCCAACAATGGCTGGGCACTTCGCTTCCTCCGACGGATTGGGGGTGGTCGCTAGACAATGGACTTCTTGTACCGACTGCAGCCACAAAGCCATGTGCCCCCGATAACCTACTGAATCTGATCAGTTGTGGTTGCAAGAGTGCTTGTACAAAAAGGTGTGGGTGTAAGAAGGCAGGACTCTCTTGCTCAGGTTTGTGTAATTGCAGTTCGGATTCTTGTAACAACCACAGAAACACTGTCCTGTCGGAAATTTCTGAGTTCGATGAATAATATGTATATAGGTCATGTCATTTCTGTATATAGCGTTGATAATAGTCAATGTAACTTAATCCATGTTGATTGATTTGTACATTCTGTAAATATTATTTATTGATTTTTGTACATTCTGTAAATATTATTTATTGATCTAATGCTGCCAGACACAGACGTGTCTGTTCGGTCCCAAGCCCGAAAATAGTTGAGTTCTCATGCTGACGAATTTTATGCCAAAAGGGGAACTTGGCCAGAAGCAGAGGGGGTCTTCCATAATGTCTATTTTGTAAGCAATGATAAAAGTCTTCAAATGGTGGTGGATTTTTTATCGTCTGTCCAACTAACATCCTGTTCTGTACTAGGACTCTTTGGGCAAATCCGTTAGGAAAATCGTCATTTTTTGCCTAAATCCGATACTTTTTTTTGAATTTTCAATAATTTTTCGCAGAAATTGTCGCAGAATGCACATTTTCCTCTAGGTAAAAGTATATTAGACATTATGTAGCTCGAAATACACGTAAACAAAAAATACAGTTGGATCAATTCGAGGTTACAAAGTTCGTGCGATTTTTTTTGATTTTTTTCAAACGCGTTTTCGAAAAAAGGCTGTAGAAAAAAAAGCTCAACTGGGATTTTAGGGGACTTTTGTCTAATCGTTCAGTGACATGTACTCGACATTCCCTGAAAAAATCAGCTTTCTCCGATTTTTTTCCCTAGTGAAACCTAATGTTCTTGGGCTATAACAGGGATTGTGGCACTTTCCTTTATTCTAGACATAAACTTAGAATTTATTTTATTATATCTTGTTTGACAGAGCTCCACGAGATATATAAGATATAATAGATTAAATGCCTGTATTGGATGTACTGAAACCAAATAGGTCTATAAACAAAGGAAAACTGGGGAGACCAAGGTTAATTTCTCGACAGGTTACAAGATATTTTATTCAATCAACAGGAGTTTTCTCTATAACATATATTCAATTAACAGGTCAAATTTGTACTGGAGGATGGTAAATGGTTTTGCATTGGGAAATTATATTCAACTGACAGTGTTATTCAGTTAAGAGAAACCCAATTAAGTGGGTTCCACTGTAGTACCAAAGTGGAATTTACAAAAGGAAAATTCAGAACAAGTTGTTCTTGGATCTTTTTACCACAGTAATACAAATGCCACTGCCAATGAATTCAACATTGGATATTTTTTATTTTTTTTCCAACGCAAATCACATTTACAGTAATTTTGTGACTTGTTCTGAACACACTAATCTTTAAAGGTCTATTTCAGGCATTAGTGATCTTACAGCATATGCCCTCAGCATGCCATCTTTAGGTAATCCTGTTGATAATAGACATATCACATGGGCAGTAATTTCTTGTCAAGACTTGGCTAAAAATCACTGCTAAGCAACTTGACATGTACAGCTTGTAGTCTAGTGGGAATTCAGGACAATTACCCAGGCCCTTCTTTCATGAAAATGAACCTTAAGCTGTTTAACCCTTTACCCAACGTAACGGTCAAAACCGGCCAGCGCTATTCTCAAAAATCACCAATTAATTTTCATTATTTTTTTCATTTTTTGTCTCAAAAACATAGGTTATGACCCCTCGTTGGAACGAGCTCGTCGAGCTCGTTCCAACGAGGGGTCATAACCTATGTTTTTGAGACAAAAAATGAAAAAAATTAGTTATTCAAGAATTATTTTTGCAACTGTCGTCTGCTTTTCATGTTAGGTAAAGGGTTAAGTATCAATAAGGCCTTATAAAAAGCAAATGTAGGAAAATTTGAAAATTCAGATGGTTTCGGTATTCAGTGATTGGTTTGGTTTTTTAGTATTCCCATGATATTGATATTGGGTCGATTTTTGGTATATTACCCATCTCTACCTGGAAATAAAGAGACCACATTGCAACTCCTTAATTTTGCCTGCCTAATAATAGTGTCAACAACATTCTTAATTTGGGAGAAAAAGAAAACAGCAATCACTGTTATTTGGCAGTGAGGAATAGTGGGGAAAATGCCATGACTATTATCATTTCCAATCAAATAGCCTTACCATCACTATTATTCAGCTTTATTAGACAGGTAAGATTAGAAAGTGATGCTATGTTACATGTGTCATTTGTGATAACATATACAAAAACGTGCGGAGATGCTTTTCCATCTTCTCTGCTTTAGTACTGAAATGGTTAAATCGGTTTGAAACCAGTTAGCTACCTGATTAGAAAAACCATCAACTGGTCAACCGAAATATCGATAGTGATAGTCAATCCATTTAAAAAGTAGTAAATCTGCCGCTTCTCCCTTCTGATAGATTACACATCGAAGTCTCATTGTATATATTGAAAAATAATCAACTTTGGCAGTCAAGACTTCGTTAATGATCGGCAGTTTCCATGAGTAATGAGTAATCGCAGAAACTTTTCCGTAGTGTGTATACAAACTAACGTTGTCGAGTACTCGACAACATTCGTTTGTATACACACTACAGAATAGTTTGAGAATACTGTTTTCCAATTCCTATAGTTTTGATCCCATATTCGGTGAAATAATGCCCATGGCTAGTCGGATATTATCCGGTTATAGCTCCTGGTTAGTCGGTTACGAAAGTGAGCCAACCATTTCAGCCCTACTCTGCTTTTAATATGTCAACCAAGATGCACAATTTTTTTATTAAATTTGAAAAAAAATAATTAAAATACAGAAAAACCTGTCTTGAGAGACCACTGTCTTGAGAGACCACATCTAGCAGGCACCAATTGGTTTTACTCTATAATGGACCTGCTATGGGAGACCACCTGTCTGGAGAGACCACCTGTCTTGAGAGACCACTGTGACCTGGTACCAACTTGTATTTTAATGCCATAATAGACCTGTCTTGAGAGACCACCCTTTTAAAGACTGAAACCATGACAAAAACTTTTTACCTGTTCTGGAATTGGAAAATCCATTGTCGTTATACTAACATAATTAAAAGTATTAAAAGCTCTTAATTGGGTTTCAATTGCTAACTCATTAAAGATTGAGATGTTTTTATAAGACCCCTGTGAAAAGATAAGGATTATTATCCGCTGAATAAACAATTTCATACATACCTGAAATGTGACAGATAGGAATAAAAATAAATTTGTGTTGAAAATCTTTTTGTAACAAATTGAAATGGACTGTTATAAAAATTATAAAAATAAATTAGTGTTGAAAATCTTCAATGAAGATTTTCAACACTAATTTATTTTTATAATTTTTATGACAGTCCATTTCAATTTCTTACAAAAACTTCATAAAAAAAACCAACTACAAAGTAATTACAAAAATCCTTTCTTCTCCATTTCTGAATTTTGTGGCTGGTTATTCACTGACTTGAGAAAACCTAAAAACCTGTTATGAGAGACCACCTATCTTGAGAGACCACTTTTGTGTGGCCCAAAGGGCGGTCTCTCAAGACAGGTTCTACTGTAACAAATTGTGATAATCCTTTACCCAACAGACAGGATATCAATACTGATTATTTTAATTATTGTTTTTTAAAAGTTCTAAAAATTTTTCAACAAAACCATATCATTGACCCCGCACAAGAACATGTTCAATGAGCTCATTCCAATAAGGGGTCACATGATGGTTTTGTTAAAAAATTTTTTAAATATTGCTGTTTTTTTTTTTAATTATTCACTCTGTAAATTACATGGAGGGTGTGGCCAGTTTGTTAGGTAAAGGGTTAAAATGCACTCAATTCATGTTTGTGGTCGATACACTGGTATATTAGATATCGGTACCTGTCTGTAACAGTTTATGTGATCTCAGTATGTACAGATATAAATAAAATTGATGGCTCTATGATGGGTATCACAGAAAGACAAGGAAACAACTTAAAAGCATCTGACATGATGTATCCATAGCAACAATACATCAGATCAAACGGTGTATTGGCAAAGAATGTTAGCCACATGAAAATCTCTGAACCTGCTCAGTTTTATTGCATACAAGACAGTCAAATTTCACAAATGAAATCCCAGGATGGGCAGAGGCGATAGAAAATTTCTAGCTGGATGCCAGAGATGAGTGGTATTGGAATTTTTAATTCAGTATCGGTTTCGGTATTTTTAAGGGTGTATACCTCGGTATCGGTTCAGTGTTTGGTATCTGACTTTGCTGAGATTTGCTGATAGTACCAAAGGTGAATTTACATCAGGAAAATACAAAATAAGTTGTTCTTGTGTCATTCTACCTCAGCTCCACAAATGCCACTGCCAATGAGCTCAACAGTGGCATTCAATTACGAACACAAATCATATCTGCAGTAATTTTGAGACTTCTTCTAAACACACAATAACCTTTGAAGGACTATTTGAGGTGTTTGTGCCCTGACAATGCCATCTTCTGGAGGTTCTGCTGACAATAAACAAATCATCAGGGCAGTAATTTCTAGTCAAGTCTTGGCTGTCTGTTAAGGAAGCCAAGAGTTTGCTAGAAATCAGTGTTAACTGGTAGAGTGCTGGAAAGCCCATATTTGGGCTTTACTCTGGTAGTGAAGGTAATGCAACTTGAAGGCTCGTACTCAGTGGATGTGCTTTGTATCATCTTTGAAGTGATATTATTTAGTCTGTAAGGACTTGTCTTGTTATAATTTATGGGAGAGTGCCTGTAGGCACTCTCCCATAAATTGTAACAAGGCAAAGATATGTGAACAAATTTTGATGGCCAAAAATAATTTAGCACTCTACCAGTAAAGCAGCTGGACATGTTCAGGTTGCAGTGTAGTGAGAATTCAGGACAACTGCCCAGGCCCCTGAGGGTTAACAAAACTGAAAATAAAATCAGCCACTTCTTACATGAAAATGAACCCTTCCACAATGAGACCTTATAAATAGTGAATATAGGAAAATTTGAAAATTCAGTCGAGTTTGGTATTCTATGATTGGTTCAGTTTAGTTTTTCAGTATCCCCATGATATTGTTATCAGTTCGTTTTGGGGTATATTGTCCATCTCTACTTGAGGCAGACTGAAGAGATGCAGAAGGAACTCCCTATTTAAATTATATAATAGATTAAACAGGCTTATTTGATTAAGAGATATCGAGCTAAGTAGGCCCCACTGTATTTCTAACTCTGATAATATCACATTCTGAAATGATATTCACCCAATTTGTACAAGCTTGATATTATTAAAGAGTGAGAAAAAAAGTTCACTTTTTCTGCAATCATCCTTCATTTTATTTCCACTAACACTAAGCTGAGGAAAAAATGAAATGGTTAAGGCCTCTTGACTAACCCTAATTTTTATGCCAGAGTTTTGCCAGCCTTAAACATCTGCCTCCAGGGGACCAACTACTGAAGGTATTAACCAAACATGGAAGCAATGGCTTAAATAAGTTCTGAAATGTAAACATTTGAATAAGAGGAATGCTGGGCATTATTTTTAGTACGTGACCTTGACCTTTCACCTATTGGCCCCAAATGCATTTCCAAACACAGGCACTGTTTCATGTCTATTAGTAAATAGGTTATTTCCCCATATTTTTACTATTCTATACCTCAGCAGTTAATTAAAAACCTACGGTTGGCATGACAAAATGGTGTGATCCCGCATAACCAATATTGAACACAATGTTGATTGGTTAACTGGTAGAGTGCTGGAAGTCCATATTTGGGTTTTATTCTGAAGTGCAGGTGCTGCAACTTAATGGCTTCATATTCTATGGATGTGCATCATATAATTTTTAAATTGAAATTATTTTGTCTGTGAGGATTTGCCTTGTTACAATTTATGGGAGAGTGCCACTAGGCACTCTCCCATAAATTGTAACAAGGCAAAGAGACGTGGACAAATTTGGATGACCAAAAATAATTCAGCACTCTACCAGTTAAATCTATTGGGTGAGGTACACAGAAAAAGTAGTTTTTCATAACATTTAAGCTTAAGTATTGTAAACAAAGAACTTCAAAAATGTCGGGGCATGGAAAATCAGATGCTGAGAGAACCAAAGGGGAATTAACACAAGGAAAATACCAAATAAATTGTTCTTACCAGTATATCATTCTACCACAGCACCACAAATGCCACTGGTAATGAGCTCAACATTGGCATTCTTTTGCCCACACAAATCCAATCCACAGTAATTTTGTGACTAACTTGTTCCAAACACATCTTAAAACAGTTAAAGGCCTGTTTCAGGTTTTAGTGATGTCAGAGCAACTGTCCTTAACATACCATCATTAGGAGGTCCTGCTGACAACAGACAAATCACCTGGGCAGTGATTTCCAGTCAAGTCTTGACTGCCTGTTAAGCAGCTGGACATATGCGGGTCGAAGTATAGAAGGAATTCAGAACAATTGCCCAGGCCCAAGAAAATCAGTCTCTTCTTTCATGAAAATGAACACTTCAGCTATCAGGCCCCAACAAGGCCTCAGAAATTTTGAAAGTACGAAAAATTTTACAATACTAATGATTTAGGTATTCAATGATAGGTTGGGTTCGTTTTTTTTGTATCCTCATGACATTGGTATAGGTTTGTTTTTTAAGTATTACTGTCAATCTCTACTAATGACAACTGAACTTTACTTCTTTTGCTAACAGGGAAGTGGGAGGGGGGGGGAGGGGCGTTAGTTAAAACATGTCATCACCCAGTGATAAATGAACCAGAACATGCCACAGAGGCAGTGCACAAGAGGGTTTCAAAAATTCCTCCCTCTTCCACACCACCACTCGGGCAAATAATTGTAAATAATTTTGATTGAATAATATTTTTATAACAGGATTTTCAAGAATTTTTGCTTCGAAAATTTCTCTTCTAACATCTGAAAGCCATTTTTTGGCCTTAAAAAAAATTCTTTTTTTAATATACTTTTGGTTATAACAAGTTGGACAGTGGCCTTGTGATATAGCTGCCACAATTTGACCAGTCAGATCCACCAGTCAAATTTTTTTGATTGGTAGATCTGACCGGTGGATCAGAAGAAGATGATTTTCAAACAATAGTCCTCATACTGCACTAAGTTAAAATTCAGTCTCCAATGGGGAGCTCAAATATGAACCCAGGGACTTTATTTGAACAAACTTGAATTCTGATCCTCATTCTGGTAAGTGCTCTGGAGAAGAAGATTTTTTTAATTTTCGAAAATATGCAGACTCCACATTTTTTCACCAAAGCCACCCCAGCCTCCTCATCCCCCCCCCCCCCCCCATAGGGTGCCTGATGACACAACTAACTGCAATTTTTTGGGCTCATTCGATTCTACTGAAGTTTGCTTCATACCAAATAACAGTTCTTTGTTCCATGTGGTTTGGGGATATATAAATATTTGGAAAATGTTCTTTTTTTTATCTCTGGGGTTCTCACAGGGATGTATGAAAATTATTTTTGGCATGATTCAAATACTTATGACTCAACCATGCCACATACGAAAAATTTGGTTGGAATCAGCCTATAGGTTCTGAAATTAGAATTCTGAGACAGGAACAAAAATCTTTTCTCTACCAGAACAACTGAAAAGATTGCCCCTCAAACTTCTCTTGAACAAAGTGTACACCTGAAAAGGAAGTTGAATATCATAGATCAAGTAATTCCATCTGGAGCTGTCACGATTTTTGAATTTTATGAATCGATTAATTGTTGCAAATAATTGATAAGAATCAATTAACCATACCTAGATAACCACCACCCTCACCCTCTCTTTGAAGTCTCTTAGGTACATTCAAAGCTTTGATTTTCTGAACTTTTGAACGTTCAGAGTAATAATCAAGACCGGTCGGCAGTTGCGAACTTTGCAATGTCAATGTTCTTAACCCTTTACCTTTAGAAACAAAAGTTTTTTCATCAAATGTTCTTTTAATTATTAAACATCTAAAACGGGGTCAAACTTACTGATTATTCAACAACAAAATATACTAATCGATTTCATCATGACCTATCAACAATCGATTAATCATCACAGCCCTAATTCCATCCATCAGATCATGAGGAGATTTTTTAAAAATTTAGGACAATTTTCTCCACTCCCCATTTGGAAGGGGCAGCTTATCCATTGTATTAAAACCAAATTATCCCTCCCCGGTCATCATTCACATGAATTTTTATTGGAATCAGCTCAGCAGTCTTGGAGAAGACTCAAGACACCACTCCTATGATGGATGATGATGATGGATGAAGAGTGATCACTATCACTCAGTTTGACGTTCAGCCAGATGAGTTAAAAACCGTAACATGAAAGTCTATTTTTACTAACAGTGACTTTGACCTTGAATCTAGTGGCATGGGTTGATTGTGCAGTGTCACCTCAAGGTGTTGAATTACCCAATACAGGTTCATAGAATTGTCAACAGTTAAAAGGTTATAGTCAATTGAAAAACTTGACCAAAAAACTTAACCTAGAAGTGAAATTCTATTTTTGGTGACAGCAAGCTTGACTTTGAACCCAGTGGCACACTTGGGATTTTTGCCATTAAATTCAGTAAAGGGTTAGGCAACTGTGACAACGTTGTACAATTTCTTTCAACTTGATGTAAATTTATATGATTTTAATAGGCTTCACTAAATTCTTGACTTGTCAGGACTTGTTATTATTTATTGGAAAGCTCTCATATAGAGAGCATTACAATAACTGATAACAAATTAAGATTTTGCTCAAATCTACATGTGCGATTAACATGTGGATTGTGTACAACTAACATGCATCAGTTGCTGTGGGCATACAGTCGACTGCTCTATAATTTTAAAATATACACAGTTTTATTGCATGACAGTATATCATACTATTGGACTGTAATCCTTTCAACTTTTGTCAGTACTGAGTGCAGGATAACAGTCACAAAAATACTGGTACCTGTCACCATGACTGGTACCCCACCCCCCCCCCCCCCCCCCCCAAAAAAAAAAAAAAAAAAAAAAAAATTAAATGTGGGCCTAACATGAAGTGAAGGATAAAAAACTTTATGTCTGTAATACAATTATGGGAACATCTAACACTTTTATTCAGAACAATTTCCTTATGAAGAACAGCCTGCTTTTATATTAATTCTCCAGCCCCTGGGCCCTGCAATTAGAGCAAATTTTTCTCAGCAAAAAATTGTACTGCCCAAAGATTTGGCATCTGCTAAAAACCTAGTCAATTAGTAGACTGAGCAGTGCAACCATAAGGTAGTGGAGAGCATGACTGGGATGCCCCTCCTCTCAATGGCATATTTTTTTCCAGATGGAAGGTGAAGGGGGCCCTCTGTCAGAGTCTCTGAATGTGAGTGCAATGTTTTTTAATAGTTTTGAAACGAATTTCCAAATATTTGAATTAGAACAACAAACAAGGCTTATTCGAATACAAAATCAGTATTCAAATATTCGTACTTCCATTTCATCTGTCTAAAATCGCAGAGAACATCAAACAATCATTCATACTTTGCTCTGCGATCACCCTCAAAGACAGAAATCGACAACAATCAATCAGACAGTTGGGAATAATTCCCTTTCATCTGAAAGATACAATGTATGTCTCCCTGATACATGTTGTTTAATTATAAACCAATGCATTGAACCACAATCTCACACAAATCAGACTTGTGTAACTAACTTTGTGTCCAGGTGCCGACAGTTGATTGCAGGGTTTTTCTCTGCATTGAACATGTGTCTGTCTGGTGTGACTTTCTTTTTGATGAAGTACTTTTAGCTGCAGATTATAACGCTGAAAAAATCCCTCAGTGTGAGTAATTCTGCTTGCAGAAAAAAAATTCACTATTAATGGCACTTCGCTAAAATGTTTTGTATGAAAAACAATAAACCATGTTCTGGTTTTATTAAACTGCTTAAAACTTTGAACGTATACTTATTTTCACATCTAACATTAAAATTTGTTTTTCACTAGTGACTGTCAATGAAGGGTTGTTGGCCAATGGTGCATGTAATAATTTCTTACCACACCCTTCTCGTAACTTGAAACATACTTCCGCAGAAATCCTTATTGCGTGGAATAGGTAAACATCAAACTGTTTGTGACATTTATCTCTGCAGTGAATAGAAAATTAGGAGTACATCCAGGGTTTGCAATCGGTACTGGAACCAACACTGGCGGTACTCGGCCTTTTAATCAGTACTGATTCCCATCCTTCAGAACCAATGGTTCCAGTATTCGTAGTTATTATATGTGAATGTGATTCACGAGTAACACAACAGACTCTACATGGGCAGTAAAGAATTAATTGAATGTTTCTATAATGTTGGAACTTCAAAGACAAGATTGTCTTTGAACTTCAAAGACAAGATTGTCTTTGATACAGTTTGTCTGGAAATGCGTGGGTGTATGAGCTGTATAATGACACGCTGCCACATGCCTCTTAGAAGTTAGAAGTTAAGAGATTAACGTTTTCTTGTAGTCATCCCACAACTGATTTCAGCTGATACTGTAATTTGGTATGTTTATGGATAATGTAGGATACCTGAGAAAGAAGGGTTTATAAAATGGTATTGAACTAGTTTATTATTTATTTATATTTATTTATTTATTGGTGTTTAAGGTCACATATTTTTGCACAATGGCTAATCATGACCACAACATGAGTATCAACTCAAGACCAGGGGTGAGCATTAATAAGCCATGTTGCCCATTTTAGAGAGGGTTTACACCTCCCAAGCACTGGTGACTGGGTCCTATTTTACCAGTAAAACAGAGCTTGTTTACCACAGTGAATAGGCACTGCTTCACTTCCCGGGGTTCCCGCGGGGAGAACTAGTTTATGATCAGGAATACAATATAATTATTTTTAATACTATTATTTAACAAGAGGCCTGTCACGCCTAGAGAGCTCCGCTGAGAATAATTGATGACACACCGTCTATTGATAATACAAATTGTTATGAAGTTTGGTGTAAAAATATTCAGCGGTTCAGAAATTATGGCTTGGACAAACAAATATCAAAAATATCTTAAGATTTTCTTGATCCTGTGACCTGTGACCTGTGACCTTGACCCTGTGGATTTACAGACCGCACAATAATTGATGACACACCGTCTATTGATAATACATATTGTTATGAAGTTTGGTGGAAAAATATTCAGCGGTTTAGAAATTATGGCTCGGACAAATAAAATGTTGACGACGGATGGACGGACGGGTGGACAGATGGACGATGGACGACGGACGACGGACGAATCAGTATAAGAAAAGCTCTGCTGACTTTGTCAGTGGAGCTAATAATGCTACATGTGCAAAAGGATGGGAGGAGTGAATTAAACATTTTCTCTAAAATTTTAAGGTTTTCAAAGTGGCTAAGCGCCACGTGAACTTTTGAACTTGAAGTGAATACATAAATGTGGGCCATTCTGTCTTGAAAATTGGGCTGTTGATGCTGTTCCATCTCAAAATCTGTGCCTTTCTATTCTAAACCAGTCTGGGTCATTTCGGCCATGGGCAGGGTTTGTTTTGTCCTGAGTCCTGACTCCAACCACCCGTTTGAAACAGACTAAAGGATGTCGGATAGGTGAAGTCTATATAGTCTACTTCAAATTATTACTGTCTTGCTACTAGGGTGCCCACTGATTCGAAGTTTGAACGCGCGGTGTAGCAGACATTGATGACAATTGCTACAAACAACAAACTAAAAATGCATTTTTCTTGCATTTAAATTTAAATTGGTAATAAAAATTTGCCAGTTCAGAAAATAGTAAATACTACCAGACCCTGACACAGCATGTGACTGTGATTTTGGCAACTTGGAAATCACATGCTGTAGGCCGACTGTTCACAGCTTTGTAGTTTGTGTATGTAACACCACCCCCCCCCCCCCCCCCCACTCCCCTACCCCTCGAATATAGTCAGCGAATATCCAAATACAAAAATTTGGTATTTGTTTCAGCACTGTTTTTTAACCTTCCTGAATTTGTTAAAATGCACATCAGATGATATTAGCATTTAAAAATCTCTATTAGTCAAAGGTACAGTGGAACCCTGTTAACTGAATAGCCGGTGTATCAATGAAAATTATTCAGTTAACAAAAATTTTCAATTAACAGGGATCTGCTCACTTCTCTGCATTCCAGAGATGAACTGAGCATTTAATCTATTAAATCTTGTTTGACAGACCTCATACAGCTCGGTCAAATAAGATATATAGATTAAATGTCTGTATTGGATGTACCGAGGACAAACTGGTCAATAAACAAATGGAACTGGTTACTGTCTGGTTAATGTCTTGGTGAATGAAAAGATTTTTATTCAGTTAACAGGAGTTTACTCTATACCCTATATGCAAGCAACAGGGCAAATTTGCATTGAGCGTATGGTAAATGGTTTGCTATTTGTAAATTATATTGAATTAACAGGGTTATTGAATTAAGAGATATACATTTACGTGGACTCCATTGTATTGTATAGACAGGAATGACATATTATGTATGTGACATACATATCAGTCCAATTTCATTAATTCCTACCATGCTACCGGCAGATCTCTTGAAAATCTCTTGAAACTGAAATATGTATAATTTGGGCACATTTCACAAAAGTCCTCCATGTAAACTGAATGGACTTTTTGACCAATGATTTCTTGAGGTAAATCTAGATGAATGTTTCATCAAATCTAGTCATGGCTGCTTCATAGCAGCCATGACTAGATTTAGTGAAAAATATTTTTGAAACACTCAGCAGGTAAAGAGTTAAGGAAGACACGTGTTTAACTTATAGTAGCCCTGAAAAGCACAAAGAGAAAAACATTAAAGTTATTTGTTTTTTGTACTGACCTGAATTCACAAAGAGAAAAACATTAAAGTTATTTGTTTTTTGTACTGACCTGAATTTTTGGTGTAAAAATCTTGACCTTAAAATTGGTCCTGATTCACAAGAATCAGTTTTGATTCTCGCAAACTCCTGCTGTGAGAATAAATTTTCAGTTCCTAAATAATTTAGAATCTGAGAGTACTGTGAATGGAACCAGTTCATATTCCATAGTAAAAACCAATCTCATCGTTATATACTCAGTAGAGTTTAATACTTCACCCGCTGAGTATTTTCAAAATATTTTTTTTTTGGCTGTGAAGCAGCCAAGATTTGATAAAAAAAAAACACCATCTGAATTAATTTCAAGAAATCACTGCTCAAAAAGTTCAAAGCAATTTACCAGGGGGAAATTTTGCTACATGTGTCCAAATTATATTTATTTCAGTGACAAGAGATTTCATGTTCTGGGCAGGAATATCTGCCAGCAGCATGTAAGGAGTTGAAAGAAAGAAAGAAAGCTAGTACTTTCCAAGCACAGATATTTTTTGTACAAGTCTAAAAGGCAAAAAATGTTTCTTCATGGTTTCACTGTCTTCAAAACAAGGGGTACGCAAAGCATGGGCCACTGCCCCTGACCTGTTGGCATGTCCGAAAGTTGTCTTAAAGGTATTGTGGGACAGAAAAATTTTCTAAGTCGCAGGAGTGAAAAAGGGCCATAATGCTGGGAAAAATTATTGGACGGAACCCATTCCTTGTGCATATCTGTTCCCCAATGCAGGTCTATCAGCATACCAATGGACATCCAAATCTGACTGATGGCTTTGAAATTACAATCCAAAACATTTGTACAGATGGACAGGCAGATGGAGGTCTCCACTAGATACCCCTGAATCCTCCATCGGAGGTCGGGGGCATAATAAGGGAAGGAAAGTTGAAACTTTAACTTTCTGTGTCTGTATTATTTTGATTGGTAGAGTGCTAAAGTATTTTTCAAAGAAGTTTTGTAACATGACTATTTTTCAAGAATACTATGCTACCAGTGAGGGAAGCCCCCGGTTTAGTAATCTTTTGGTCATAAATAATTGTTTTGTTACAATTTATTGGATAGTTCTGTTAGAGCTCTCAAATAAACTGTACCAAAACAATTTGTAAATAAACATTTGTTCTTCAGCTGTTAAACAAGTAAGCTAATGAACAGTGTAACATCACTAAAGTAGCTTTCAGCATGGTAGTGGCTTCTAGCACTTAACCAATTAATCCTTTAACCAATGCAGATGATATCAAAATTTATTATTTTATCAAATTTAAAAAAAAAATTCAACAAAACCATATCATGTGACCCCTCACTGGAACGAGCTAAAGGAACACGTTCCAATGAGGGGGTCACATTATATGGTTTTGTTGAAATTTTTTGAAAAATAATATTTTTTCAATAGCTCAATTTGTATATTACACGAGTGGATGTGACCAATTCATTTGGTAAAGAGTTAAGGCTAATTTCAGTGTATCCTTTATCTAAAGTATACATGTAACCTAAGTAATTAATATTTATATGCATATCTTTATTTATTATATGCCCAACGATAGATTATCAAAGAAATTGCGTAAAGATAGAAATCGTTTCCCCCACTGTGAAGATATAGAAATTTTCAGTTTCACGGCATCAATCAAAATGGCAGCTTTCAAAGCATCACTTCAAGGTGAATACAAGTCAAATTATCACTGGAAATGATCAATTTGTTCTAAAAAAGTTGAATGAAAAGTAAATCTAGTGTTTTTGAGTGGATACCGATCATTTCCAGCAGTAATTCAACACATATTCACCTTGAATTGATGCATGAAACCCGCTAGACCAAACATGGCCTGAAAGTCTGTAATATAAGTTTTTGGTTTGGTACGTCCTTTCAAAGGACGTACCAAACCAAAAACTTATATTACAGACTTTCAGGCCATGTGTGGACTAGAAACCTGCCAGGTGACTCAAGACGGCAAGACACTATCTGTTGAGTATAGATCAAATCACTTCCGTGTATCAATGATTCAGTGTGCTGTTTACTTTCATGCATCAATTCAAGGTTGAAATGAGTGGAATTATCAGATTCTTATAAAAAGCGTATAATAAAAAGAAAATCTTGTGTTTTTGAGTGGTTACCGAAAATTATCACGAAAAATGAACATTTGTCTTGGTCACTCATGAGATAATTTTCGATATCCACTCAAAAACACTAGATATCCTCTATGTATGCATATGCAGCAGAATCGTGTAACACTTTCATACACTGACCGAATTATCATCAGAGTATTCAATGATTCTCACACACCAATTCCGTTGTCTTCTCCAGGTTAGTAAGAGACGTGAAATACCCAATAGAACAATAGACTAGGTGTTCAAGTGACGTCACTTGAACACCTGTACTCATCATACCTGGGTCCGTGCGTTCTGTGAATTGGCATGTAAGTAAGTTACTAACCTCGCTGTCGGTATTCATGAATGTGAACAACCTGCCAGCGTGCTATAACACCTCCCTGTTTTGCAGCTCGGAGTCACATACCGCACATTGGCAGGTTGTTCAAATTCATGAATACCTCCGGCTCAGTTAGTAACTATTACTTACTGACTTGTAGTCTGGTCGCCAAACCCCCTAAAATCACGAATGCTTGTTTTGGCGTATAAAGTTTATTTCTCGATGGATTTTGCAAATTTAGACATTTGAGAACAATATTCAATCGGCTGACCATCTGTCAGCCTTGAGCAATTTTTTTTACAGAGTCTTGAAAAGGTATATACCCTACCCTGAATTTGATACCAAATGTGAAAACACCTATATTTGAATATTCTGTAAATTCTCATTACTAACATGAAATTTATCGGTAAACCTTACTATTTGTACACTTGGCATGGTTTGTAGTATCATATACTCCAGAATTCAAAATTATATCGACACACAAAAATCCAATATGGCCGCCGTGTCGGATCGTCATGTCGAAATTTTAACTTTTTTTCTCAGTTGCACCATAAATCGTTTATTCTGTGAAACAAATTGTATCTTAATTGTGCCACTTCATGCTCTGCCATCATGGAGCATCCATTTGTGCTCATGATGATACCAAAATGGGCACCATGTGTTCAATATTTCGATCGATATAGCGCTTTCACCGAATGACACTATAACCAGACGGAGGCTAAAATTTCAATACATTTCTGGTAGCTGTACCAACGGTCATATATATAATAGTTACGGATGGAGGATCGAGTTTTGTCATGGAATCACATACACACTACTCGGGATAGGTGTTCTTACGATGTCTCAGGCAGTAAATTCCTGAACAACACGAATAAAGAGCGTTGTTCGCTGCAAACAGCGCTCTTTACTACACCTGATACTAAGCGAGTAAGGATGTTCAAAAATCCACCACATTCAAATCAGTGATATCTGATCACTCAACGTGTGAAGACGTACTTTCGCTTCCATTCATTGTTGGGTTTTCGTATCAGTTTCGATCGTGCTTACTGGCTGAAATTAATAATAGATTACCACTTTTATTCACATTTTGTTCAATTGAAATTATTCAATTCGTTTATTGTTTCTTTATTGTTGACATTGTAACCCGTTTTTGGCCGAGTGAAGTTCCCCGGTTAATTTGTTCTTTGAAGCTTGACAGTAAATTGTCAGAATATTATGTCTCAAAGGTGCTATTTTTCAGATATTTATAAGTGCTCTGATTCGAGCGAGAAACGCTTGTCAAAGTATTGGCTACAAGAATACGGAAGGTCATTGCGAATAGTGAGATCTATGGCGACGGTCTATGTCTTGATTTGCGTCCGAGGTTCGAGGCCGACAATGATATCACGCTCGATGCTCATAGACAATGTATCGATAAATACATACACCCACGAAACGTGGCACGAGCTAAGCAAAAGTGTGGTGCAAATGAGGAAGTTCACGACGGACCACCTCCTAAGAAAATCACCAGACGTCAGCACTTTCAACTTCTTGGTTGATTGCTTATTTTGTGGGCACGAATGTAAAGTTGAGAAAGATAAAAAGAATCCCTCTAGATGGAGACCAGCTTATGTCTTCCGACAAACTCACATTAAACAAGGTACCTCCACACCGAAAGCGGAAATTCTTCAGAAGTGCGACGACCGTAGTGACAATTGGTCCATTGAAGTCCGCATTAGAGTCAATCAGGCTGTTAGTGATTTGCACGCAGCTGACGCTCGCTACTATTCTGATTGTCGTCAGTCGTTCATGGGAGAAAGATCAGTCGTTGCAAGAAAAAGATCGGCAGCATTATCAGTTGCTCCACCCGATATCGAACCGCCCCTCCAAGCTGTTTTAGATTTTATGAAGAAAGACAACTCTCTCAGTTGGAGTTCTGTTGAATTGCATGGAATCTATGTTGAAAATGGCGGAGAGAGTCTGTCTCGGAGGCTCCTTGTCTCCAAATTGCCAGATTTCTTCAACGAAGAATTATTGCTCCTCAGCTCACCGTCAATCGCTACAATAATTGCAATCAGATCTCGAGTGGGTTCGCTCCTGAGAATTGATAGTGATTTCAAAAATGATGTCCCCGTGGCCATGAAGACTCTTTGCACAGAAATTTCTAAGGATGTCGAAAACATTGAACTAGATGGGAACAATTACAAGTCATCTTTAGATAAGACCACCCTTTTCGAGTATTCAAGTCAAACTGTAACAGACTTTCTTGGTAGCTTATCGCCAAAACTTGACAACACACTTACGGCACTTATGATAGGTAATATGATAACTTCTGCCATCAAAGGTGTCCCTACACCATTGCAAATTAGTTTAGCTGTATTACTCCGCGATTCAAAGGAATTGGTCAAGTCCTTGAACGACTTTGGAGTAACATGCACGTATGATGAGTTGTTACGGTTTAAAAATCGGCAGCCGTACTGGCCTCAAAGAGTAACAACCTGACCACAATCACTACTTCGGAAGATGGGTTGATACAGTTTGTTGTTGATAACTTCGATGCCGATATATTTTCACAAAACGGCAAGCTCAGCACACACTCGTTGGCAGTTTTGATGACGCAACTTAGCACGAAGAGAGATTCTCCCTCTCCAATGATACCGAGAGTCACTAAACTCGACATGGCTAAACCAGTTGATTACAACACTGAAAAGCCAACGTTCGATGTACCAAAGAAGCCAGAAGTCCCTCATTGCTTAATCTGCAAAGAAGTACCTCAGCTCCAAGTATTGGTTCGCATGGTCATGGCAGAACGAAGGGCGTTGGAGAATGACCTTGAATTTTTGAAGGATATTGTAACGAAACCTAACTGTCCTGAGTTCAATTGCTACAACACCAGGTCATCCCGACAAAGTGGGCAATCCCCTCAACCAGAGACGAAGGCTGTGTACTTACCATTGATTGACATGCCACCTGCTGATCCAGATACAATTTCAACCGCCATGTTAGATGCAATGCATCTAACTGAGTTGACTGGGCAGAAATATACTTTATTCACTGCTGATCAACAGCTATATAAAGTAGCGTTTGATGTTCTGTGGTCAAATCACGATCACTTCGGAACATTGATTCCGAGGTTGGGAGGCATGCATATGTTAATGAGTTTTCTTGGTGCTATTGGCAACTTGATGGAGAACACAGGTTTATCCGAAATTCTTGAGTCTGTGTTCGGCGGAGTAGCCAAACTGCTAAGCAGGAAGAAGTTTCCTCAAAATATGCGCGCATTTCGGTTGTTGGCAGAAGAGCTGCTTAGAGATATCGTCAGTAGAGATGATGTTGTCTGCCCGGAAGATTTCATTGACACATTGAGTGAAATATCAGACCAGAGCAGGACTTGCAAGGTTTGGGTGGACTGCTTCATAAGACAAGTTCTTATAATGATGAAGTACGTAAGGGCTGAGAGGGAAGGGGACTGGCCCTTGCATTTGGCAACTGTAAAACAAATGCTCCCTTACTTCTTTGCATCCGGCCATGTCAACTATGCTAGATATGGCTTGCATTATCTGAGGGACATGGAACGACTTCCACAAGAAGTGCTGACACAATTTCTGAAGGGATCACATGTGATGAGACATGTTGATGGCATTTGGAATGGCATTTGGAGCGATATGTATATCGAATCCACTTTCATGCGTTATGGCCATGGTAAGTCTGGCATCATTGGCATCACATTAAAACCAGAAACTCTGAAAGTGTGGGCATTAAGCCTTCACAATTGTGGTCAACTTTTGAATGGTCTCGCGGAGGTTAGGGAATCAGACGTCGCGAATCGAGCAGTGCTCGAACACAAATAGGAGATGACTGCGAGAATTGCTGCTGATTGCGCTGATCATGAGGGACTTAGAAACAAACTCACGACAATCATACACCCCCTTGAACCCAAGCAACACCCGGATGAGATAGTCAATATTGTCAGTGGTCAGTATGCTAATCGCACTGTGAACTTGGACATGGCTGTAACACTTGGTAGACAGACGTTGACTGATTTCGAGAAGAAACTCCCGAGTGGGTTCTATTGTACTATATCAAGGCCCGTTGAAACAATGGCAGTTATGAAAAAGTCAGTCAAGTTGGGCGAGCACAAAACATGTGACAGCAATCTGATTTACTCTCGGGTGATGGGACTTCAAGCCAGCTCCAGGGAAATTAGTATAAATGATATACTCTCATACGAGTTATCACCCATTCCAACAGCTCTTTTCAATAATGGTGACATGCGGATATCCAAATCTAAATCGGTCATGAAGTCTGATACCGCAGTTATGATTCCAAACACCGACATGTCTGAGTCTGATATCAATGTGTCAAGGTGCACTATTATAGACGGGTGTGCACTTCTTTGGATACCCCATTGGCCTGCTCCCAATAAATTATGTCACCCGAACGTGAACGATTTTGTCCAGCGATTTCAAGAGCATGTAAAGCGTCGGTTATTGGTTGGAGATACATATCTTGTCTTTGACAGATACAATGAATTCAGTACTAAATGTACGACTAGGGCAAAAAGAAGTGGTGAAGCTTGTTGTCGGAAATTCACGTTGACTGCAACGTCACCATTACCTTCTCAGAAATTGGTTCTCACGGTAACTGAAAATAAGAAACAGTTGATAAGCATTATTGTTGATCATTTCAGATGTGACACACAGTTTGCTGTTGATAATACTCAACAACACGCGCTATTTGTTACTGGCCAGGACGCTTCACCCATTGAAATCGATAGAGGTATAGTTATTGAGAGGCGTGACATGGAAACTATGCACGAAGAAGCAGATAACATAATCGTTCAGCAAGCCATCAGAGCTGCTGATGACCACGACAATGTCATAGTTCTTGCAGACGACACAGATGTATACACATTGCTTCTACATCACTATCTCGAACAAAACCTGTCATGTAGTATGTTCATGGAATCCCCAATAAAGGGGAAGTCAGTTGTTGATATTGCAGAGACCGTTGAAGAACATAGAAGTATCATACCAAACTTGCTTGCCGCCCATGCTATCTCTGGCTGCGACACAGTTGGTGGTTGTTTTGGAATTGGAAAAGGTTGTATGTTGAAAGTCTTGAGATCCGGCGAAACTTCTCTAACGTCCGTTGGTTGTGTCAATGCCCCTTGGTCGGAAGTACTTCATCAAGCTACACGATTCATATCTTCATGCTATGGTTGCAAGGATATGGGCACCATGTCAGAATCACGAATCAGTGTTTGGAAATCGCAAATAGGCAAGAAGGGTGCCACAAAAGTTCCTCCTTTAAGTACCCTGCCCCCAACAACCGAAGCGTTCACAGAGAATGTAAAATGTGCCCATCTTCAGGTATGCACGTGGAAACATGCCTTAGACCCAGCTCCACCAGATCTTGATCCTAGGGAGTTCGGATTCGTTAGAGATGAAGTCTCGAAAACGTTATCACCCTTAACTCTACCAAGTGGTATACCGGTGGCCACCGACTCTGTTTTGCGTATGGTACGTTGTTCCTGTTCCAGCAAACATCCTTGCAAAACTAGCAGGTGTGGATGCTATTCCTCTCACTTGGCATGCAAAATATTCTGTGCGTATAATGCAACAATTGAATGTTGCAATGAACAAACGGTTTCAGCAATTGATGTCACTGTGAATCAGTCTAATGATCCAGATGGACCGTGAGGATGAGGATATCGGTGACCATGTTGATCTTTTCTTGATAAATTCCAGACTGAATACTTAGTAGATAAAACATCTCTCACTCTGCATCTCATCAGGCTGGCTATGTGACCATATTTGGGATTTCTGGTATTAGGTTGAAATCCAGTTTTGACATTTTTTTCACTCCATAGTCTGCGATATCGGTTTTTCTCCTGCTCATTTGTTTCCATTATTCCTCAAAATGTAGTTAATATCATTGCACTATAATTTTGCATAGTTTTTATGTCCAGCAAAATGTATGTTGGCAGCCGGGGCATACTGGTATAGACTTCATTCGCAAAAAATATCAAAATCCACAATTTTACTACTTTCGGCATCATTTTGGTGGAAATTCGGGTATTTTATAGTGAATCCAATGCGTAAATGATATAAATCGAGGTTGAGAACTAAATTGGGGAGACATCTCCAAGTCTACGAACCACAAGCCGAGTTTTCTAACAATTTTTGTGACTTCTTGTATTATATGGCAGGAAATCTTATTTTGACGACTTTTTCACTTCATAGATTTGATAATCATTTTCCCGTTCATATACACCATTGATACCCCTGATTGTCATCAAATATCATGCTATCAATCTGCATCATTTATATGCGCGAGGAATGAATCTTGGACAGTCATTGGGCACTTATAGCAGATTATTTAAAAAAAAATGGTAAAAATCCATAAATTTGCTACTTCCGGCCGCCATATTGGCTGCCATTTCGGATTTTTTCTGGAGAAGTTAATGGTTAAGTGATGTGTTCGGAACCCTTCGGCTATTGGCATCTCATTGTGAAGATTCTGTCGCATTTTTGTGAGATCTAATGACATCGGAGTAAAAAGTGGTATTTTACTGAAATTCGGGGTGGGGTATAAATTTTGGGGCTCTATAAAAAAAATTGCTCAAGGCTGACAGATGGTCAGCCGATTGAATGTTGATGTCAGATACCTTAATTTTCAGAATCCATTGAGAAAAAAACTTTATACGACAAAACACGCATCCATGACCTGGCGACCGGACTATTGCCGCTGACTGACAATTAACTTTGCATGCTAATTTTATTAACACTATTCACTAGTTCCTGCCAAACAGTATTTGACCTTTTGTATGTTCAATCCACTATCAATCTTCTTCCTTACCAGATGTTCCATTGTTAATTACTTAAAGTTTATAGCCCACTAATTTTGTGAAGTTTAAGATTGTCTGGGCCATACATATCTGGTAGGTGCAATGTATTTTTAACAATTGGGTTGATTTTTGCATTTCCACGAACGTGTATCTTGCAATGTGTTTGATTTGACAAATTTGACATTATTCGATTTCACATTCATATTATACTATCCACTTGTGATTAATGTGCAACAAGACTGAAAATAAGCAATCTGTCATTTACAGAATGAGGTCCCCAAAGGGTGAATTTGCTGATGCTACCCCATATAGTGTGCCAATTTATCCTCTGGATACCTCTTGCTGTTTAGGCTTGAGACATTGATTCAGAATGAGGTTCACAGAGGGTACATTTAGTGATGCTACCCTACTGTGCAGGGTAGCATCACCTAATTCACCCTCTGGGGGACTCATTCTGTAGATGATAGTCTGCTTATTTTCAGGCTTGATGTGCAATTATTATACCTGTTGTACAATTTTTTGTTGTAGGCTCAATTTATGAGTGTCAAGATTGTTTATGACATGACGATGTAAATAAATAATGGACCTGCAGATATTCTTCTTTTCTGGAGATATTCAACCCCGGGTTAAATACAGAATAGAAGAGATGGGTATAGCTTGAATGTGTGTATCTTTGCTTTAACTAAGAGAATGCAAAATGTTTTACATTACGGTATTCTTTCCAATAGCATGTTCCCAAACAGCATATTGTTAACTTAATGGAACCTTTCAGAAATGAGATATACTAGTTGGATCTTGTAGCTAATGCTATGAAGTATGAACTGATAAGTTTTTATTGAATCAACAAAAGAATAAAAAGTCTAGGATGGCAATAAAAAGCAGAATTGATACGACAACTGAAAACACCCTTTCTTCATATTTATCCAAAATTCAATTCATCTTTTTGAACATAGAGCCTGTTTTTTTTAATCACGTGTCCATTATAACGAATCTAATTAAGCGGGTTGAATAGGATGATACAAAAAGCATGCACCAGAATACATAATATTTCTGAAATGATGTGAATAAATGCCTCTATGATATAATTATTTCTGTCTTTTCTCTAACAACTGTTTGCTTCATACATGTAATACTGTACTGTAAAGAGCTTACATCATAACCTGTTAGCAGGTGATACTAAAATACGATGGTGGTAACCTATAGGAGTAATGTGTTGTGATGCTTTTCTGTCTTCTCTGTACAGTATGCCAGCCATGCTGTTTACATCTTAACCCTTTACCTAACACGAAAAGGAGACAACACCTGCAAACAAAATACTTGAATAAATAAATATTTTTTGCATAAAAAAACATAGCTTATGATCCCTCATTGGTACGAGCTCAAGGACCTCGTTCCAATGAGGGGTCATAAGCTATATTTTTTAGACAAAAAATGATGAAAATTGAATGGTATTTTTTGTGAATAGCATTAGCCGTTTTTTACCATTATGTTGGGTAAAGGATTAACAGAATCTCTGCCACAATAAATAACATCAACTTATGCACGACCTCGCTTTGACGAGATCAAGCTTTAGTTTTTGCTATTTACTGTGGTGGAAATTCTGTAAAGACATAAATTGCAGGCAAGTTTACTCATATGAGTCGATCTAGTCGTGAGAGAAGGACAATTCTGCCAAGCCAAACATGCCAGATTAGGAATTTAATTCATGAATTATTTTGTATTTGTATTATTTTACTGTTTGGTCGCATATTTCACAAATGATGTAACTCCTGCATAACCACAATGATCCTTCATGGGTTATTTCCCTCAGCATGATGACGGAAAACCTTTAATTTTAATTTCTGCCAATATCTTCTTCCCTGATTCAGATAACAGGATCAACTAATAAAAAAAAAGTTTGATATCCTGATAAAATCCCCTCAATATAAATTTCAGAGACTGACATAATCCCCTTAGGATAAAATCTCCTTGAAAAAAATCCCTGTAGAACATAATCCTCTCATTTCCAATTTCAGAGGCTGACATAGTCCCCTTAATCATTTTTACTTTCAGAGGTGAACATAATCTCCTCAGACAAAATCCATAAGGGTTACTGAATAGGCAAAGATGGTTACCATTTATGCAGGGTTTTCGCTAGGGTGACCTGGGATCCCTTGAATGGCCCCATTTCCCTCGCCATAAATTCCCCTAACTGTGCATTCCATAGTTGATATAATGCAACAAGCAGTTTGACATTGGGGAAAACGTGAAATGAAAGTCCCATGCTACCAACACAATGCATTCAAAGGTAATAATCATGGGTTACACCAAACAGGAGCCGGAAATGCATTGTAAAATTATCAGAGATCAATCAATGACACTCCCCGACTTCGCAAAGACCACGTGCGGGTCATGCGACAGTGCATGAGAGCATCGGTTAACTTCAAATCAATCAGTGACTGACGTCACAACTGCACGATTTTTGACTTCCGTGTGATCGCTTCTGAGTAAACTGTTGCAACTTATAACGGTTGTTCTAGCAGTTAGACACATTTAAAAAAGTCAAAAGAAGGTCACTATTCAGGGTATATTTTTTGGACACCACCGTACATACAATCATTGTTGAACTGGATCACCAATGCCACCATGTACCAGTATTCTAGGTAAATACTGTAATCTGTATGAATGATTTTTCACCTGAATGTCTCCTCATTGTAGCCCAAGAACATTAGGTTTCACTAGGGAAAAAAATCGGAGAAAGCTGATTTTTTCAGGGAATGTCGAGTACATGTCACTGAACGATTAGACAAAAGTCCCCTAAAATCCCAGTTGAGCTTTTTTTTCTACAGCCTTTTTTCGAAAACGCGTTTGAAAAAAATTTAAAAAAATCGCACGAACTTTGTAACCTCGAATTGATCCAACTGTATTTTTTGTTTACGCGTATTTCGAGCAACATAATGTCTAATATACATTTACCTAGAGGAAAATGTGCATTCTGTGACAATTTCTGCGAAAAATTATTGAAAATTCACAAAAAAGTATCGGATTTACGCAAAAAATGACGATTTTCCTAACGGATTTGCCCAAAGGGCCGTAGTACAGAACGGGATGTTAGTTGGACAGACGATAAAAAATCCACCACCATTTGAAGACTTTTATCATTGCTTACAAAATAGACATTATGGAAGACCCCCTCTGCTTCTGGCCAAGTTCCCCTTTTGGCATAAAATTCGTCAGCATGAGAACTCAACTATTTTCGGGCTTGGAACCGAACAGACACGTCTGTGTCTGGCAGCATTAGATCAATAAATAATATTTACAGAATGTACAAAAATCAATAAATAATATTTACAGAATGTACAAATCAATCAACATGGATTAAGTTACATTGACTATTATCAACGCTATATACAGAAATGACATGACCTATATACATATTATTCATCGAACTCAGAAATTTCCGACAGGACAGTGTTTCTGTGGTTGTTACAAGAATCCGAACTGCAATTACACAAACCTGAGCAAGAGAGTCCTGCCTTCTTACACCCACACCTTTTTGTACAAGCACTCTTGCAACCACAACTGATCAGATTCAGTAGGTTATCGGGGGCACATGGCTTTGTGGCTGCAGTCGGTACAAGAAGTCCATTATCTAGCGACCACCCCCAATCCGTCGGAGGAAGCGAAGTGCCCAGCCATTGTTGGACCTGGAGATAACATCTGTAGACATGTTGTTGTGCAGCATCGCTGCTTGGTGGGAGTGAGGCTAGGTCGATGGGTTTATTCAGTTTAGATTTTGCTACATAACGCTTGTAAGTGACATATCTATATTGGTCGAGAGAGGAAACAGTTTTACTCCCGTATAAGATCAGGAGAAGTTGTTCCCCGGCAGCGGCTACTGCACTTGGTGTACTGTCATCCGCCAAAATTTTGTTGACATACTGTTGTGAGTCGCTAGTAACATCGGAGACAATTGTACTGAATACTTTCTTCTTACCAACTCGAAAGAGTGCAGAAGTAGTGTCACAACCACTTATAGAATGCGCTACAAAGAGGTTGCTTCTATGATCACCCATTTTGGTTGCTATTTCACTAACTGAAACTAGTAAGTTTGGGGTAATGGAATACATCATGTGAATATTACATCCCGGTTGAACTCGAGAGGTAAGAATGACTAACAAGTCTGTGTCTGTTCCCACAACGACAACATTGTTGTCATCTTGAGCGATGTCAAGTGCAGTTTCGGCTATCAGTACATCAGCATCAGCCTCGGTCTGCTTGGACTGAATATTGATAGCAGATAGCTCCTGCATTAGAAGATCGATCAGTTGGGTTTTGTTCTTGGCATTTGCAAGGAAATCGGATTGGGGTGTGGTGGCTGGTAACTCGGGTGAGATATTGATATCAATGGAATACCTGTCTTTAGATCTACAGGCTTGTTCCATGCCCTTTGTCGACATTGTACAAGCATAACCATCAAAAACAACCACGACGTTCGCCCCAAAATGTCTCACTAGATAATTGGAATATGATGTACATATGTCCTTATATGACGACTGTTTAGGCCATACAACTGCCCTCAATAAAAATCCACCATCTACAACAAACAGAGAATGTTCTGGGATTTTAGTTTGCTCGGAACCGTATGTTTTGAGGATCTTACCGAGCGTGCTTTTCTGTGTCTTCCTCATTCCAGCAGAATCAAACAATGCTGGTGGTTTCGGGGCGAGTTCATATTTGAGATACTCTTCCATCTCTGCTTGTGACTGAATAACACATGTGATGTGGTTGAACAGAATTGTGGGGTCAATCACTACCTTACTTCCACGGACTTTGATGCTATTTGCCATCGATGCGAAAGACTTCACAGTGTCAACACGTCGTAGTTTGATGCTGTTGAACGTTTTGCTTACAACATTCGATACGCAACATTCACCAATTTTGCAAACTTGGTCATAGTTCACAGTTTCGTCGGCCACAAGCCCGGTCGCTATAGAGACTAATTGTAGTGGATCTCTATTCTGAAAGGGGGAATGCACTCTGAGCCAGTTCAATAATTTGGTGATATCATTGGCATCAGTCAATTGTGAACTTTGACGGAGATCCCGATGTTGTTTGCCATGACCAGTGTGAACATGAACAAAATTTTCGAGAGCATTACATATCGGAAGGCAAAGAGGTAGTCCATGTACCCATTTCGCAACAGTGCTATCGGTTATTCCCCTGCCATGTGTGAGACCACCAGGGAGCTTGAACATTCTCATTAAACACTGCTCTATGGTCTGATCAGAATATATCCCGTCCCAGAATTTATCTGAGCGCCTTATGGTAAAGTAACCTTTCTCAGTGAACAACTTCAAATCATCCTGTTGCATTATTTCTGTTAGGTCATTCATCTGCTGCAAATAGAGATGAGAACTTTTTGCGTATGCAAAATGACCACCTGCGTGAAATACTGGAATCATATTGCGAACACAATATGTGTGGAGTTCCCAGTCGCCTGTGCGCTCTGCTCTCAAGAACAACTGGAGAAGACCTATTTGCTCGTAGTATTGTACCCAAAGCTTTCCTGTGCGCCCTATGGACGCATTCTGGAGCAGGGCGTGCACACATTACATGCCAATGCATCTTGAGTGTAGGCGAACACCACATTATGTGATTTAATCGAACATGGAAATTGAAACAATGATGCTATAATACGGTATTTGAATGAGAAAAGTCGATGCCGTTTGAATTTGAGTTTAGGGGGTATGGTTAATATTTCACACGTTTCACCAGTTCATTATGGAATAAATGACTATTGTTATATATCATTATAAAGCCACTGCTTTTCTGCAATTTTTGATATATAATTTAACTCCCAAAGTGGTCGTAGATTTGATTTAATGGACGTTGTGTACCGTTGTGTGTATGAAAACAATAAAAAATTTTTCGTAATTTTGTACATTTTCGTGAATATTTCACCATTGAGTGTGAGGATTGGTACAAAGTTGGCATTTTCTGTTGGGGATATGTATTCTCAATATAATTCAGCACGATAATTATGATTCTCACCCTACTAAGGCGAATAAGAATGAGAAATATGGAGCTGGGTCGAATTTTTTTTTTTCATCAAAAAAACGCTATAACTAAAAAAGCTCAACTCGGATTCGCGGGGACTTTTCACACTTTATCCGCAATGTGTGTCCCGGAAACATATAAAAAAAATCAGCTTTCTCCGATTTTTTTCCTTACTTTCTCATTTTTATGTCTAATGTGCCTGGACTATTGGTCCTTATTCTTCCACAATTACCGGCTTTCGGAATGAGAAAACCTACATAAATATCCCTGTGAAAAACCTCAAAATATCCCTCAGATGCAATGAAATGGGGGTTTTGGGACCCCAGAATTTAAAATTTTCCTACCACAGGCCAAGCCATGGTCGGCCCATCAAAGCAACGACTTTTGGTTTCCCCACTGATGATTTTCCCCAAATTACCAGCCCCAATATTTTTACCCCAGTGGGAATCCTGATTTAGGAAATATATTTTTTATTATTGTTGAATGTTCATTGTTTACTCAGGTTACACGTAAGTATTGTTGCATAAATATCATTAGAGCTGGGCATTTTTTTTTTATTTTCCGGTTCGGTCCCATTTTTGCGGCAAAACAGAAAACTGAACTGCAAGTCCCACGAAAACCGACCAAACGGTTTTACTGTGTTTCAGCACAAGGTGATCAAACTACCTTACAGGGAACAAATCGGACTAGTGGCTTGAGATGTACGGTACTGGAATTTTGAGTTCAGTATCGGTATTTTAAGGGGGTGTACCTCATATCGGTTCGATATTCGGTATCTGACTTGACTGTGATTTGCTGATAGTATCAAAGTGGAATTCACATCAGGAAAATACAGAATAAGTTGTTCTTGTCTCAGTCTACCACAGCACCACAAATGCCACTGCCAGTGAGTTCAACAGTGGTATTCTTTTACGAAATCAAATCATATCTACAGTAATTTTGTGACTTGTTCTAAACACACCAGAACCTTTAAAACCCTATTTCAGGCATATGCAATCTCAGAGCATCTGCCCTGACCATGTCCTCTTCAAGAGGTCCTGCTGACAATAGACAAAGCACCTGAGCAGTGATTTCTAGACAAGTTTTGGCTGCCTGTTAAGGCAGCCATGACTTGATTAGAAATCACTACTTAGCAGATGGACATGACAGGAAGCAGTCTACAGAGAATTCAGGACAATTGCCCATGCCCCGAGGGTTACCAAAACTGAAAGGAAAATCAGCCACTTCGTTCATCAAAATAAACCCTTCTGCTGCTATAAATAAGGGCCTTATAAATAGTGAATGTACGAAAATTTAAAAATTCAGACAGTTTCGGTATTCAATGATTGGTTTGTTTTTTGGGGTATGCCCATGATAATGGTATCGGTTTGGCTTTTCGGTATACTGCCCATCTCTACTAGTGGCTCCTATGGACTCTCGTCACTTAGTCCATCCAATGAAGGGGCGAATACGTCGTGTTCTTGTCACATTTTCTCCCTTATTGACTCATCCTTAGGACAAATCAATACAAAAGAAAATGTAACAATGAGAGCGCAATATCGATTCGATAAAGTTTATTCATTTGTTACCCTAGTTTATGCGTTTTTTTCTGTCTCGGTAACCTTAGCAACTAGTCCTCTAAGATTGATCAAAGGGGAGTTGAGCTGAACCCAATGGAGGTATTTACAGACAGTGCCTTTTGTGGTGAGTGGTGTCGCACAAACTATTGCGGTTTATTTCCAAGTTAAGGAGCCCAAAGTATTGTTTTCTATATGTTCATGTCGAAACAAAACTGAACCGAACCTGAAAAATTAAAACCGCCCAGCTTTTAGTATTATAAGATATGACAGATTTTTATATAATAGGATATAAATTGGAAGAAACAAAAATAGCATGGCACAGTTTATTCTAGTCAAACAAATCAGTTAATTCCTTTCACTATTTTTAACAATGCTCTAGCTTCAAAGTAGGAAAATTTTTAATCATTAAAATATAAAATCAAAAAAATTATGTATGATACTCTATCCACATTGAAAAAAAATAGATGAATAACGTTTAAAAATAATAAAACATGATTTAACTTAAACTGAGGAGATTACATTTGTAAACGGAAGGGATTATGTCAGCTTCTGAAAGATAAATTGAGGGGAACAAGTTCCAAGTGATTTTTTCAAGAAGATTTAATGCTAAGGGGGTTATGTCAGCCTCTGAAAATTAAATTGAGGGGATTTATCCCACAGGGATTTTTTCAAGGGGATTTTAACCTACAATCGATCAACTTCAGATGGTGAACTTTAAGAAGGGGGAGTATAGAGGAAAATTACTCAGTCTTATCAGTTTTTTTCATTTCTTCTTTCTTTATAATATTTTCAATGCATTTACTTTACAGAAGCAAGTTTATGGCAGTATAGCATCATATTTGTATGGGTTTATAGAAAAACAGTGAAATTTGTATTCGAAAAATGTAAAATTTAATTATTTAAAAAAAATACTATGTTAGGTAAAGGGTTAAGTAACAAAATACCTGGGCTCCTCAACCTTTTGTCATTAATCACTACTCTCTACTATGTTGCCAATAAATCTGGAGAAAAAAATTGGATTTAACCCTTTTGTACCACTTTCATACACCAATCAGTGGTCTGTCAGGCCTGGCATTCTTAAAAATGCAGGAGGGCTAAAAATCACTCTCCTCACATGGCCTAGCTCTCCTCAAGCTTACAAAAGCTAAAAGTGGCAAAATGAAGCTGTACTATTAATGAATTCTGCCTTGTGGGTTTTGTACATTTTATTTGGTGCTGCTAACCAGGTAGTCTCTGTGAGACAGCTACACTGCCCTTCCCACACCTCCGGGCCTTGGTAAGGCCCAGAGGTGCGGCAGGGGCAGTGTGGCCTTATTGCAGAGACCACTCACATAGCAGAGATCTGAAAACCTATGGGTTTTAAGAATAGACTGTTGTGGTAATCATTAATTTCTAAGGCTGGGAGGGCTATTTTTCGCCCTCCTCAATTTTTTTAAGGCAAGCAGTAGGCGAGCGAATAAATTGCTCTCCTGAAAATGCCAGGCCTCGGCTGTACAACAATGGCACATTACTGCTTCCTGCCTGTGTTCTGCTTGCATAAAAAAGGTGTCACCTGCAGAAAGAAAAAAAAATGGGAAAACTTGGGAGAAATCATTAGGGTCAGTATAGCAATGGTACGGGTTTGCAGACCACTGCTAATCCTTACTCTTGTGTTCCAAATAATCATACCCATACTATGATTAATTTTTAGGATTTTTACCACCCCATATGATTCTTATTTGGGCCCCTATGTTTATTTATTTTCACCAGGTTGGTCAGCCCATCATTGGGAGGCCCTATTTTGGACTAAATTCTTAAAATTCAACCATAACTGTACAAACTTGGAGTTATTTGTACAAGTTATTTGAGAATTTTGAGGTAATTTATCCAGAATGTGGCACACTGGAAAGTTCTAAAGTCATTTTGAAACCTCAGTATTCGGCAATAATATTCCACCCTATACTGTTATTCCACCCCATACTATTATTTCATTTCCCCAAATTTTCCACCCTGTACTGTTATTCCACCACATACTATTATTCAGATCACAAAGAGTACTGAAAAGACCCTAAACCGTTATGGATGTCCCACTTTAAACCACTTCAAGAAAGAGACTCTGTTTCTCAGTACCATATGTTAAGTTTACAGAACAAAAAGGTTTAACATAAGGCCCCACAAAGTTGATCTTCCATTTCTCAGGCTATTTATTGCAAAATTGCATGTGGGTGGGCATTTTTTTATTTTTGTAATTATTTGGCAATACTAAAACATTGCAAAGCCTTGTTGCACTGAAGGGAAAGAGAACGTGGAGGGCCTGAGAAACAGATTTTTAACTTGTAGGCCTAATAAATATGATGCTGGCATTTTTTGAAAGGGAATCTTATTATTTGTTGGAAACATGATATGAAATGAAGATCAACACACAAAAAATGAGGAGTCCAGGAATTTTTTCAATAAACTGCAGAGACCTCTATTGTTCAGTTTTAGTGAGTCGATTAAGATTGTTGAGCAGGTGTGCTACCAACAGTTTCTTATTCTTAACCCTTTACCTAACATGAAAAGCAGACGACACTTGCAAAAATAATTCTTGAATAACTCATTTTTTTCATTTTTTGTCTCAAAAACATAGGTTATGACCCCTCATTGGAATGAGCTCAATGAGCTCATTCCAAAGAGGGTTCATAACCTATGTTTTTGAGACAAAAAATGAAAAAATGAATGAAAATTAATTTGCGATTTTTTGTGAATAGTGCTGGCTGGTTTTGGCAGTTACTTTGGGTAAAGGGTTAATTACTAAAATCAAATGCACCCAATTTCAGCATGTTTGACAACAAAACCATGTGAAGCAAAACTCACTAAACTGTATGACTCAAAATAATGACAAATTCACATTTTATCAGTGAAACTGGCAATGAGGGGAAAATTTATTTGTTAAAATGTAAGATGTGTTCTTCTAATTTCCGATGCCCAATCAAGGAGAAAAGGTGTGTTCAAGCTTTATTTATATCCAAGGTTAACAGACAATGCATCCCAATCAATTCAATATTGTTACTTTCATAAATGGGACGTTTCATACTTGGACAATTCGCCCCTTCCAAATCAGAATGCATGAAGAATTTTTTTTTTTTTTATTTGTTCAACTTCAAAGTAAAAAATGTTCATTGTCCTGCGGTTATGATTGTTTTGTCTTTGTTATCTTTTTCACTTGCAAGTAATGCTGCACACACTCATCTGAGTCACAATTGCCTCAATTAAATTGAGTGTTGAAGGGAACAAAATACACAAATGAAAATACAGATAATTTGTTTCATTTTTTATTTTTTATTTCATCAAATGTATTCACCTTCTCATCTATAACAATCCACCAGTGCTCTAAATAACTTTTTTTTCTTTGCGTAGCAAAATGCTACAAATTTCCAAAAATGAATAGCATTTTGTAAAAATTACATAGCTATTTTTGTATTTAGAGTTATGTTATGCTGTTTTGTATTGGATTCGTCTAAGTAGATAGAATAGTTTCCATCCATTTCTGGGCATTTCCAAATGATCTGCAACACATGAAACATTTACTATGTCTTTTTTAACTGAACTGCCTTTAAGGGTTGCATGGACTTGGATATTTTCAAATGGCGTTTTGGTTGTTCAATAGAGTTCTCAAAATGGAAGTTGGGATTTTTAATTTGATGGGCTTGAAGTTATTTTTAATGTACATTTTATGCAAAATGTTGTAAAAACAGGAAGAATTTAAACCAATAGAATTCATCTTACATATGAAGTTGCTAATGATGCTTGATGGAGAGTTAATGTGAGTTATGCCTGGAATGTTCCACAATCAGAAGTAAAGCATCAGTGAATTAGTTTTCAAATTTTCATTTACATTTTGCGATGCAAGATAATCAACTGCAGCCTAATTGGCTGCAGTTGATTATCTTGTATCGCAAAATGTTACACATAATTGAACATTGTGTAGCTTTTTGCAAGTTTTGCATAGCAAAAAGCGATGCGACACCGCTTATTTTGAGCCCTGCAATCCACTTCATATTTTTGTTTTTTCTTAAACATTTGCAGGTCTTAAACTGGAAACCCAGGATAAGAAAATGGGTACAAAATAAATAAGAAATAAAAATAGGTTCCTTGATAGTTCTTACAAGCCTGAAATGAAAATAAGCAATCTGTCATTTGCAGAATGAGGTCCCCAGATGGTGAATTTGCTGATGCTTTCCCATACAGTGGGCCAATTTATCCTCTGGGTACCTCTTTCTGTTTTGGTTTGAGACCTTGATTCAGACTGAGGTTCACAGAGGGTAAATTTAGTGATGCTATCCTGCTGTGCATGGTAGCATCACCAAATTCATCCTCTGGGGACCTCATTTTGCAGATGACAGTCTTATTTTTTTGCTTGAGTTCTTGTTGGAACCTAAAAGTAGGTTCCGTGAGATTCCCAAACATCAAATAAATCTGCATGTATGTGTTCTTTCAAACGATATTGCTGAATAGTTGAAACACGCTTGCATCGTTTTCTGTCATTTGACTACACTTTCTCTTAACCATTTAACACAGTAAGAGTATGTGATAATCAAAATACAAATTCACCCAAAATGGCCACCCTTCTGGTGAGCAGATGTACAAAGCACAAGATTACCTTTGATTTCTGCTCCATGGATAAATTGTATATCTTTTGTATGTCCACGGTTAAACACCTGTACTACCACGACTGTCTGGCGGTTGATCATATATTCCTCTATTTTGCGCTTCACACACACACTTTTGAATATGATGGGTTATTTTTTAATCAATATTTCATTATTTTAACACTTGCCTTACATAAAATTGGAAGAAGGCTCTCACCTGTAGATAAATTTCTGAAATAAGACCCTACTGAAAAAATTCATTGTTTTGGCTCTGATAACAGCTTATGAACCCTCACTGGAACTAGCCTGTTCCAGTGAGGAGTTTCAGCCCATATTTTTAAGGGAAGAATTAGAGTACTTTGGGGATTAGGGTCAAACTTTCCCCTTCTGACCTATAGCGCAGTTATGCAACAGTTGAATTCATCTGGTTATCCAATGAAATGAACTTTTAACCAGACATAAATGAATTTAACGCATGAGAAAATAAAATTATCCAAATTAATGTTAAACGATTAAAGCCACTCCATTTTTATGATTATTATCTTAATAAAAACTCACGAATCTTTGGATTAGTTTGGCTCCCATTTTGCTTGGTCAGACAATTAGTGTTGGTATTCTGGAGTTGATTAGTCGACACCCAAAAGTCTAGTCAAAGTCAATTAGTCGGCACCCCACTTTCTGCCGCCAAGATTTCCATAGCAACATCTCTGCAGTTGAATATTTTTCTCTCCTTGCACACTTTACTGATGCCAGTTGATGCATAATAAAATAAATGGCAGGGAAATCTCTCTTTTAGAGAAATTTTTATTGTATGGAAACAAGTTCAAATAACTATGCCGTTAACAGTATTAAACCACTTGCAGTGTATAACCACTGTCAGCAAGTTCAAAGGAGCCGACACAACACAGTTAACATACGTCTTCTTTGATCTCAAAGCCTGTATCAGTTATCTCATTACTAGTGTTGTTGATTTCACTCTCTGAACAGAATAACGGACTCAGTGGACCTTGTATCAGAATTTGGTTCATTGTGATGTTTTTATAGGAAATACTACCTGTTCCGACAGTCGACACAGAAATGCAGAGCTGACCTTGGGCTATATCAGTACTAACAATGACTACCCCTATTTATGTGTCAATAAATGGTAGGGTGCTGAATAATAGTAGTAGTAATAAGAGTGGACATTTTTGTCAAAATAAATAATAGTAAGGTGTAGAATATTGTATTACAAGGTGTGATATTTATGATTGTCCACCCATGAAATCAGCTCTGCACTGAATATATTACCCCATGATGTTCAGAAAGATTCAGTTGAATGAATCCATTGAACCAATTAAGAGGCATAACTTTTAAAAAAAAATTCATTTTGCTCACTTTTGTCTGGCAGTGAGTAGAGCTGTAGGTTTTAAATTTCTTGTTCAGTTTCGGTTTTGGTTTTTCAGGTGGAGCAAAACCTCGGTTCGGTTCGGTTTTCGGTTTGTTCATGAGGCCAAGTAAAATTCAATAAAACTCCTTCTTATGTCCGGAATCATAACTGAATGGTAGTGAAATTGAGTGAAACTCAATGAATGCCCGAAATAAGCTATAATACATGAAGAATCAGGAAGGCCAATATAATAATTACCTAAATATACAAAACTTTTATTGTGCTTGGCCATCTTTCGAGGTCTGACACCTACACGCAACTTGAGTAAAGCTGCAAACACATCTAAACTGAAATGTCGGAAATTCACAGAATGTAGCCTTCCCCGAGTAGTGAGAGTACCCAGACACTGCCAATTGCAGTGTCTTGGTACTCTCACTACTCTGGAATGGCTACATTCTGTGAATTTCTGCAGCAAGAGAGTATTTAATAAAAAACAAAAACCCTTAGATTATGGGATGTCGACGGTTTCAGTTTCAGTTTTTTAAAAAAACTAAAAACCTCGGTTCGGTTTCGGTTAACCTACAGCTCTAGCAGTGAGAAAAAAAACTGGGCCAAATAAGGTTCACAGAGGGCGGAAAATTTTTTAAAAAATAATAATAGTATGGGTATGATTATTTGGAACACTAGAGTAGTTGACTGATTGTTTCAACACTATGGGTAATAAAAGGACGAGATGTATTTAGCTGCTCGTGTAAATGTTAGTTTTATGGGATATTTATCCTGTGAAAAATTCGAATGAACCTAGAATCATTATCATAATATAATACTGAAGTTTTTTGCAGCATTTTATAATGTTTATGTATCAAGTATTTGTTTAGAGGATGGTGTCTGTAACTATATTACATTGTCACATCATTTGCTGCTATCCGTTAATAATAATAATTATAATAATAATAAATAATTCAGCGTGAAACCACCCAGGGTTTCTAAAATGCTTAAGATTGAAGAACACAAGCTATGAAATAAATGATTTGAATAGATGAGTTTTAAGCTGTTTCTTGAAAGCAAGTTTGAAGTACGGTTTTCCCAGTGGTCAAAAATTAGCCTCGATAGTCAGGACATGAACCCTGAAAATATAGTGATCACCAGATGTGACAAACACGGGACTTAAATGAAAGATGCAAGTAATGTTGCTGTTTGTTGGGAACAAGGAATAAACAAGAGGCTCCACGGACCCTGAAGCACTCACCTTGAACAGAACACAATATAAACAGAGTTTAAGAATGAGTCTACATTAACCCTTTACCCAACGCAGACGATATCAAAATTTATTATTTTAAATATCATTTTTTTAATTTTTTCAAAAAATGTCAACAAAACCATATCATGTGACCGCTCATTGGAATGAGCTCAATGAGCTCGTTCCAATGAGGGGTCAAACGAGCTCAATGAGCTCGTTCTAATGAGGGGGTCACATGATATGGTTTTGTTGACATTTTTTGAAAAATTAAATTTTTTCAACTGCTCAATTTGCATATTATGTGGGCGGATGCGGGCGATTCGTTAGGTAAAGGGTTAAGCAATCCATCTCCATAGGATACATTGTCAATCCTTGAGTCCCCTCAGGAGTGACCAAAATAGTCTGAGCATCATGCCTTTTCTTCAGTTGATAACGTAATATGTGGGGCTCCTTTATACAACCTATGTGGATTAATCTTAGTTACACACCTCTAGAGGGTACTGAATACAAAATTTCTAATTCTTCAGCTACATGGCCAATTCCAGCTCAAATATTAACCCAGGCTCTCGAGTTGAACAAAGTTGAATCTGCCCTCCCTAGAGATGTTGTATACCAAATATGAAGCATTATGACTGTTGGATCTGAAGAAGAAAATTTTTAAAGAAATTTCTTCATATTGCATTAAGTTAAAATTTTGGCTATCCAGTGGTGAACAGCTAAAATAATAAAAAGTGTGCGTGTGTGTGTGGGGGGGGGGGGGGGGGGGGGGGGGGGACAGTAAGTGGAAGGCATCGCTGGGGTTATTTATTATTATTTATTTATTGGTCTTTAAGGTCACATATTTATGCACAATGGCTAATCATGACCGTGACAGTTTTACGGGTGGAGGAAGCCGGAGTACCCAGAGAGAACCACCGAGCAGCGACGAGCAGCTGCCAGCTCCCCAACATCGTAACTCCGCACTGCAGCACAGGCAGGGTTAGATTGGTTGAAGACATGCACACAATCGACGTGCAGTACGCCTTAGTACACGGCGTCATCGTGCCCCCACGCGGGCAATCGAGATGAAGTGTCTTGCCCAAGGACACAACGCGGTTGCCGCAGGTGGGATTCGAACCGAGGACCTCTCGGCTTGCAGCCTGAATCTCTACCAACTGAGCCACCGCGCTCCCGCATCGCTGGGGAGAGCACAAGAGGGGGACATTTTTAAAATACCACTAGTAAGGAAGCTCTCTGGTTGATTTTCAGAACTTTCTGATGCAATCCAATAGCAATAAAATTCATGCAAATACAGCCTCTCTGCACACTAAAATCAGTTTATATGAGTTCAACCATCAACTTTTGCTAGTAGGATTACCAAGTCTATTAGCCTTTTACCCAACGAATCGCCCGCATCGTCGGGGGTAGGGCTCATTCCAACGAGGGGTCACATGATATGGTTTTGTTGAAATTTTTGAAAAATTTGAAAAAATGATAATTAAAATAATAAATTTTGATTTTGTCTGCGTTGGGTAAGGGGTTAATAGTCTAATCAAATCTCCTGTTCAACACTTAGCCAATCGAGGAAGAGTAAGGTATTTAAAGGTATCAGGGCAGAATCTGAAATGCAAAATATCGCATATTGTCCAAAAAGTCAGTCAGACATAGAGCCTAATAAAAGTTTTGACATATCGTCAAATTTGACTGAAGTGAAGTCATGATTCATAATCGATAATGCATTTGGACATTTTAAAGTTGAACAATGATAAACTTCTTGCCGAAAAATCACATAACAGGAGTTATGCTCTATTGCAATAAAATAATTCCTGATGCAATATCCTCTGGGGATATATAGCACTGAAAATAATGTTACGACATATGGTTAAACTACTTAGCAAAAAATCACTTTTGCCACCCCTCCCCTCTCTAACCATCTGGAGATATACTCTATTACCGTAATATAATATGCAAGTATATAACGACATACATGAGGTACAACTACTTAACGGAATCATCCCTGCCTCCTACACTAACAGTAATTATACTCTTTTGTCGTAATATAATTTCCGATGCTATATGCCATGCGGGATATACAGCACTGAAAATTATATTGCGACAATCAATCGAGGTACAACTACTAACCAAAAGAATAAATTTTGCCCTCCCCTACCACTGGTTATATAGATACACTATATTGCCGTAATATAATTCTCGGTGCTATATGCCCTGTGGGATATAGCACAGAAAATTATAGGCTACTGTCAATAAAAGGTAAGTTTAGCACCAAGCGAGATGTTCAGTGGCATAATGTGCGGTGAGTATTATACACTATTATTATTTCTGAGCACACCAAGTAACTGAGGGAAAGATAAACCCTTGTTCTACCACGACCATAAGTTCATAACCTGTGCATTCTTGTCTCATAGTTGAAGTTCAACGCGATAGGCAAAACTGATATTTTTGATAGTATTTTGATGGAATAAAATTTGCCTAACTCCAAAAAATTTGTGGATGGACGGCGTCCCCCCACTTTTTTTGATGGGGGGACATTGTCCACCCACAAAATTTTTAAAGTTAGGCAAATATTATTTCCCCTGCATCCCCCCCCCCCCCCTGCAATTCACCTCTGGGGCTACCACTGCGAGTCCAAATATTAACCTACAGACCTGATTTAAACAAACTTCAATCTGACCACCCCCTAGAGATGTTGTATACCAAATATGAAAGCATTCTGACTAGTGGATCTGAAGAAGATTTTTAAAGAAATTTCCTCATATTGTACCAAGTTCAAATTCGGGCTACCATAAGGAGACCAAATATTAACCCAGGGAACCAATTTGAACAAACTGGAATCTGTCTCCTCTAGAGATGCTGTAAACCAAATATGAAAGGATTCCGACAGGTGAATCTGAAGAAGATGATTTTTGAAGAAATTCCCTCATATTGTACTAAGTTTAATTTCAGGTTCCACTATGGAACCCAAATATTAATTCAGGCAATCGAGTTGAACAAACTTGAATCTGCACCCCTCCCCCCCACCCCACCCCCCCCCCCCCCCCCCCTAGAGATGTTGTATACCAAATATGAAAGCATTCTGACTGGTAGATCTGAAGAAGAAGATTTTTAACATATTGAATTAAGTTAAAATTTGTGCTTCCATAGGAAGTCCAAATATTAACCTAGGGACTTGGTTTAAAAAAATCTGTAATCTGCCCCTCATAAAAATGATGTATACCAACCATTAAAAGATTCTGACTGATGGCTCTGAAGAAGAAGATTTTTAAAGAATATTCCCCATATTGCCCTTAGTTCAAAATTCAGGCTCCAGTATTGAGCTCAAATATGAACCAATGGGCTTTATTTTAACAAACTTGTATCTGACCCCCCTATGGGTGCTGAAAACTGAATATCAAAAGATTCTTATTATTGGTTCTGGAGAAAAGATTTTTTTTAATTTTTGCAAATATGCTTTTTTCGATGTCCTCTACAGAATGTCCTAACATAACCGAAAGCAATTTTTTTTACCATTCAATTCTACTGGTCCTAAGGATGCTTCATACCAAATAACAGTTCTCTGATCTGTGTGGGATTTTGAAAATATTTCTATTTTTAGCTCTAGGTGTTCCCGTAGGGATGCGGGAATTGTTTTGTTTTTTTTTTTGCATGAGTCAAACACTTATGACCCAATAATACCACATACCGAATTTAGTTCAAATTGGACCATCAGTTCAGAAAATAAAAATTTTAGGCGGGACCAAAAATCTTACCCCTCCCATTACAAAGCCAAATATTGCTTTACGAACTTCGTTTGAACAAACTTGAATCTACACCTCAAAAGGAAGCTCCATAACAAATATCAAGTCATTGTACCCACTGATTCATGAGAAATATTTTGGAGCCTTTTCCCCAACCCCCTCCCCATGGGGCTGGGTATGTTGGGTTGAACAAAAATGCAATGCCCCTTCAGGACCATCACTCACATAAACGTTCACTTGAATTGGCCCAATGGTTTTGGAGAAGACCAAAACATGGTGTTGGCGGACAACGGATGGACAGACGATGGAGGGAGAGCAATGGGATTAGCTCAGCTTGACTTTGTCAAGGTGAGCTAAAAAGATATAAGGACGTGGCAATAGAGTGTCCACGTACCCTACCCCCAACTTCCCATTAATCTTTGTCTTCATGACGTTTGGTTTGATTGGTCCAAACATTGGTGGAAGAAAAAAAAAATAACCCTGTTCACATATTTTTTCCCTCCCATCTTCCCACGTGTTATAAATGGTTATTTTCATATTATTTCAATTTTCAATCTAATTCTTATTCACGGGATCGGGAAGATTCGGCCTTGGATTTTTCAGCCCTGGGAAGATTCGATTTGTGTACTCAGTGATTGACTGCTAATTAGTCTATTAATGTTCTGTCTGGGGGTTGGCAATTGACATAATAACATTATTTCACAACTTAAAAACACAAAACTCAAACACTACAATTTTACATATTATGCACATATAAACAAAATGTCACACAAAACACTGGTGGTGGTACAAGTATAATCTTTTAAAGATACATAGAGGTAATTACAAAAGCTGTTTTTTTAGTTTTTCCAAGTCTGTAAATTTTATTTGTAAAGATGGAGGCATTCGGTCGTTTTAACATCTACGTCTTTATAGTTGGCCCATAGTGAATCTATTTCCTTGTCTGTTGCAGTTTATTTCCTTTGATATTTGGCGTACAATGTTTCATATTCAGGATGAATGAAAAGTTTCAGTGCCCCGTAGGCGAAAAGGGTGATGTGGGATTTAAAATCTGATGAATGAAAAGTTTCAGTGCGCTGAAGGCGCACAGGGAAGATGAAGAATTTGAAATCCCTTGTGATCCAAATAACTTTATTTGCTTATTCATTCAGGTTATGTAACACCAGGCATATTATAGGGGGGGGGGGGGGTCATAAAGTGAGGGCAGGGGGCAATAATAGTTAATGTAGTAAAGAAAGAAACAAGCTTGGCAGTAACTTCCAAGAGTCAATCATCAACAATAAAGATATCTCTACCGAATATCATAATAAAAGCAAATGGACAGTGACAATGAGAGAAACAACTTGCTGAAGTACCACCAAAACTAAACAAACTTGGCAGAAACTTCCAAGTGACAATAACAAAGAACATTTCTCATTTAGAGAAGCCATCGTCGACTTTAAAAAAAAAAAAATATGGCAGACATTGAACAATATGTTTCAAGTCAATTGATGGAATAGTTCTAGTAGTGATTGGACATGTTTCGGTTTCTAATGTTTTGGATTAAAATGTTGGATTTTTAATTAATGGATTACATTCAAGCAAAGAGTTGAGAAATATTTTTCACAAAATATACAAAATTTTTATAAAAAATCATTAAAACATATTCAAATAATAATTTTCTAAATAACTGATTAAATTAAAAAAAAATAAACTCAAAGTGAGAAGATTCGGCCCACCGCCAGGGCCGAATCTTCCCAGGGCCGAATTTCCCCGACCCTTATTCACAAATTTAGCTTTTGACTGTGCCAATTAAGTTTTTTTCACATGATGCATGAGGAGAGTTCCATTCCGAACATGGAATTTAACACCGGTTTTCATGATCTTGAATGAGCTCACCGCATATATGTAACGAGTACGAAGAAAGGTGGACATAAAGACCGGGAACACGAATGGAGAAAAATGAATGAAAATTTCTTTGAAATGAATGTAAATTGAAACTGAAAGTGAAAGTAGCGTTCTGGCCGCGATGACTGCAAGCATTTAAATTTTATATATAAATTCAAAAGTGACATCATTTCGCTGAAAGAAGAGCACAATCCTTCTTTTAAATCAACAATAAATGGAAATAAATAATACCAGTGAGAAGAGGCTGAATAACACCATTCCGACGGGACTGAGAAAATCGACGGACCCTCTGAACTGCAGACATCTTTCCTCAATGCTTTGACAACCTCAACGCTGAAGAGGTCAAGGCCAGTCTGTCAACGCCGTTTGCGTCCGAAGAAATTTGAAATATTCGGGCCTTCTCGGCTGTAGTTTTTTTTAACAAACAAAACATCACGGTAAGATTAGATATTTTCACGGTATGAGACATTAAAAAATTGCCCCTCTTTCTGGAACTATAATTACCGCACGAAGGGCCAAGGTCTTTATTTAATTGTTCATACCTATTCTACGGTGGCTGATTTAGGCCACTCTCAATACTTTTTTATCTCGAGATCTCGAGATAATATCTCAAGAGCTCGAGAAACTATCTCAAGATCTCGAGATAATTATCTCAAGATCTCGCATATAACTATGGCTCGAGATCTCGAGATAATATCTCAAGATAAGCATATACAATCGGCGTCACCCTTTGATCATTAGCATGAATCATTCAAACTGTTTACTGTTTATTCACTTGTCGCATCTTTTCCGACTGCAACATATTCGTGCCCCCACCCCCCATGACAATAACACGAATCCACTCCTGTCACTCAGAAAACTTATCAACCAATCACCTTGTTGCGAAGTTATGAGAGCCCACCAACTCTCAGTCCAGCACTAATATAAACCGCAAGATCAGCTAAATCAACAACTGCAACCCCTTCTCCTACACAGCCACCACCAGCTAAGAAAAAGAAACAGAAACGGCACAGGCGCAACTGAGTATCTGAATCCTCTCCTCCCTTGCCACGCTCAAACATACAAAAAAATCTAACATACTGTTACCGAGGGTCGAAAGGGGCTTGTCCCTCATACCGTCCCTGCGCGCCTTCGGCGCGCAAAATCATTTCATTCGGAACTTGCACTTGCTGGTGTCTTGTTGACGCTCCAAACCCAAAGTGTCAACCTAGCAGCCGGTACCCTCCTAGTGCATACTGTAATGTTTTTTTTACCCTAAAACTCAATGATTTCTCACTTCTTTTCCTCCCAACTCTTTCTGATTGTAGTGATTTTACCCTAAAACACAAAGTTTAATCACTACTTTACAAGACACACATCCATAAATACTAAATATTTCCTTCCAGCTCCACATTGAATGGAGTGTTTTTACCACAACTCACAGAGTTTACTCACTACTTTCCAAGACACAGACCCGTAAATACAAATAGCTCTCACAGCTCCATACTGAAAGATTTCATCCCCACTCCCTTGGTGGATTTTTCACCTATTTTCCACTTTGCTGACTGAGACATACAACATAAGTTTAACCCCATTTCCGCGTCCATTTTGACCGAGCAAATCGACGGTGCTACCCGATGTATAATAACTCTGCACCAGCGACAACTATAAACCCACCTTAGGATTCCCTTTCCTCTCGTTGGTTTGAAAAGTCTGGTTTAGGCGTAACTACTTATCTCCAGCGGATACTGCTTCCGGACGAGTGATTAAGGACCTCACGTATCACCAACGTCAGTGTTAGAAAATGGTTTGCCCAGTACAAGGCTGCAGATGCTAGACAAAACCGTAAATTTATGGTCAATACCCAGCAATCTCCTGACACACAGGAGCCGTTCTCACAATTACACACCCAAACTGAAACCCATAATCCTGAGCCCAAGAGGCGAATAGAATCCCTCCCCTCCTGTGAATCCCAAAAGTGGCAGGATGGGCATGACTAACATTGTTTCCACACAGAACCTAATTACATGTAGTAATGAAAAAAATGACCTATCGCCCGACAAGTCTCAACGGTCCATACACCTTTCACACTCCTCCAGAGACATACCCGAAAGTGACAACTCCAATGGTGATGTTTTCAGTCCCGCGCATATATAGAAGGACAACTTGAACCCGATTCACAGTATCTCCGAACGAGATGAAGCACCCTCAACGTCGTTTACTGTCACCCTTAACCAGCTGCAACATGGCACCCCAATTATAACCATACGATCCTCCGTGATCATATACTCTCACCCGCTCACAGGAGATCTCCCAGTACTTGTGGCCCCACCCCCAACGTCATCTCATGAATCGACAGTAATACAGGACATCCCGTCCCATAAGACTATGGGTATCTTTGGGAGGAAATCCCTTTATGGGACCGGGAGTAGCAAAATAGAAAGTGGGATGCTACTTGTTGTTTCAAATGTCGCGGGGACATCTTTTCAACACAACATTGCGGGGTTTACTGTTTGGCGGGAGGGGCATTTTCGCTTATTTGGGAGGACCGCCAGTTGGGTCAAACATTTTTTGGGGAGCTGTAGCAGCGATAGGTCAAACCGGGCGGTATGTTCACGGGTTTGAGTTTCAACTATCATTGCAGGGTGGTTCGCAGTGGTGTCGTTTTGAGGGTATAGTTGGGAGTACCACTGGAGGAGTAAGAAAAGCGTATTCATAGTTGGATATTGTTGGAGGACAAATCAATGGTGTGATGCGCTGTTGGGGTTTGGGTGGGCAAAATGTTGCTCTCATAAATTGGGTGTGTGTCTGTGTCACCTTGTGAGTTAAGGGGGAGTGGTCTGTAGCACGTGATCCTGGTGGAACTATGCTCTCATGGATGGCGAAATTGAGGTTTCCCAGGCTGGAATGGGTTTCTGCGGTTAAGAACATAGGGGCCTAATCAATTTATTTATTTATTTATTTATTTATTTATTTATTTATTTATTTATTTATTTATTTATTTGTTGTTGTTTAAGGTCACATATTTCTGCGCAATAGCTAATCATGACCATGACAGTTTTACGGATGAAGGAAGCCGGAGTACCCAAAAAGAATCACCGAGCAATGGCGAGCAACTGTCAGCTCCCCAGCATACTAACTCCACACAAGCAGGGTCGGCATTGGTTGAAGACAGGTGCACCATCGACATGCAGTACGCCTTAGTACACAGCGCCACCGTGCCCCCACGTAGGCAATGGGTGAAGTGTCTTTCCCAAGGACACAACGCGGTTGCCGAGCCAAGGACCTCTCGGCTTGTAGCTTGCACGTATACCTACTGAGCCACGGCGCCCCCAGGACCAATCAATCTTGTGATAAGGGATGTCCTGTATTACTGTCGGTTCATGAGTTGACATTGAAGATGGGGGTCACCAGTACTGGGTGGGGGGGGGGGGGGGGTCTCCTGTGACCGGGTGAGAGTATGGGATCACGGAGGATCGTATTGTTAATTTGGGGTGCCATGTTGTAGCTGGTTAAGGGTGGCAGTAAACGATGTTGAGGGAGCTCCATCTCGTTCGGAGATACTGGGAATCGGGTTCAAGTTGTCCTTCTTTATATGCGCGGGACTGGATACTTTACTGTTGGAGTTGTCACTTTGGGGTATCTCCCTGGATAAGTGTGAAAGGTGTATGGACCGTTGAGACTTGTCGGGTGACAGGTCAATCTTTTCATTACTACATGTAATTGGGTTTTGTGTGGGAACAATGTTAGTCATGTCCATCCTGCCACGTTTAGGATTTACCGAGGGGGGGGGGGGGGGGGGGGGCGATTCCATTCGCCTCTTGGGCTCGGGGTTATGGGTTTCAATTTTTCAATTTGGTCCTGGGGTCAGGAGATTGCTGGGTATTGACCGTAAGTTCACGGTTTTGTCTGGCTTCTGCTGCCTTGTACTGGGCATACCCTTTTCTAACACTGACGTTGGTAATACGTGAGGGCCTTAATCACTCGTCCGGAAGCATTATCCGCAGGGGGGTAACTAGTTACGCTTAATACAGACTTTTCAAACCAACGAGAGGAAAGGGAATCCGACGGTAGGTTTATAGCTATCGATGGTGTAAGGTTATTATACACCGAGTAGCATCGTCGATTTGCTCGGTCAAAATGGACACGGAATGGGGTTAAAATTATGCTGTATGACGGGTCCGTGGAATAACAGCGTGTCAAGAGACGATGTATCTCAGTAACCAAAGGGCAAAGTAGGTGAAAAATCCACCAAGGGAGTGTGTGATTGGTTTCACTGTGGGGTGAAACCTTTCAGCGTGGAGCTGGTGGAGCTATTTGGTATTTACGGGTCTGTATCTTGCAAAGTAGTGTGAACACTTTGTGAGTTGTGGTAAAAATCATTCCATTCAATGTGGATCTGGAAGGAAATATTTGGTATTTATGGGCGTGTGTCTTGTAAAGTACGTGAATAAACTTTGTGTTTTTGGGTAAAAATCACTACAATCAGCGTGGAGCTGAGAGGAAAAGAAGTGAGAAACCATTGAGTTTTAGGGTAAAAAACACTACAGTATATGCACTAGGAAGTACCGGGTACTGGATCAACACTTTGGATTTGGAGTGTTGGACAGACACAAACTTTTCATCTGTATAAAGTAGTGAGAAAACGATGTGTTTTAGGGTAAAGGCGCTACAGTAGGCACTGGGAGGTACCGGGTGCTGGGTCGACACTTTGGGATTGGAGTGGGAACAAGACACCAGTAAGTGCAAGCTCGGATGACGGGACTCGGTTTATGTTAGTGCTAGACTGAGATTTGATAGGCTCTCATAACTAATACGCAACAAAGTGGTTGGTTGATAAGTTATTCACTTTTCTGAGTGACGGGAGTGGATTCGTGTAATTGTCATGGGAGGCATGAATATGTTGCAGTCGAAAAAGATGCAACAAGTAAATAAATAGTTTGTGTGACAGAAGTGAATTCATGCAAATGATCAAAGGGTGACACCGATTATTTATGCTTATGTCGAGATCCCGAGATATTATTTCGAGATCTTGAGATATTATCTCGAGATCTTGAGATAGTTTCTCGAGATCTTGAGATATTATCTCGAGATCTCGAGATATTATCTCGAGATCTTGAGATAATTATCTCGAGATCTCGAGATAGTTTCTCGAGATCTTGAGATATTATCTCGAGATCTTGAGATATTATCTCGAGATCTCGAGATAAAAAAAAAGTATTTGTGGTGGCCTAAATCAGCCACCGTACTTTTCACTAACCCAGCTGGAGTAACTTTTAATGCGATTAAACGATTAATGACTGACTTTTTTAAGTCGTTGGGTGAACGACATATTCGTACAGAAGCAAACACTACCCCCCCCCCCCACACCCCCCTCCCCTAAAAAAACACCGAACTGAACAACCAGCGCAAACGGCCAGGCAATTAAGGCGATGTGTAAAAACCAATACACCCAAACCGTCCTCTGCAATTTGACCCAAACCGGAATCATTGCTTTTTGGCCTAACGCTTTTTGACCTCGGGATTTGGCGCTTTTCGGCCTCGGTTATTGAGGGATTTTTTTCAGGTTCTTTCATGGACATTTTTCCGATGACGGGGTGATGGGGTGGGGGGGGGGGGGACTCACATATACACACCCCAAAACCATAAATTACATGTTTATTTATATGTGTATTTATTTAAAATGTGGGTGCGCGGTGGCGTCGCGGTAACCGGCTCTCGTCAGATCACCGAAGTTAAGCAACGCCGAGTGCGGTTAATAGTTGGATGGGTGATCATTTCAGCAGCTGATTCGCGCTCCCCGCGTTGTGTCCTTGGGCAAGGCACTTAACCCCGTTGGCCTACATAGCGGCACGATATCGCAGTGTACTAAGGCGTATTGCACGTCGAAGGTGCGCATGTCTTCAACCAACCTGACCCTGCCTGTGCCGCGGTGCAGAGTTACGATGATGGAGAGCTGACAGGGGGTCAATGCGTTTGTTTTGTGTATAAGTTATTTTTCTCATTTCTTACTGTGTAAACAATAGTTGAGAAAAGTTAAATGGATATCAATCAATGTTTGCTGCTCAGTGTTGAGTTTACTATTTTAATTATTGCCCATTTATGTAGTTATGAACCTCGTCCATATTACAACACCCCCATTGTAATTAACTGATAGCAAACTGTGTGCTTGTTCATATATATTATTTTGTTACCAGGTATTAAAAAGTATTAATATTTTTAAATGGCACCCTACCCATTTAGGACTAGGCCTTTATCGTAGCCAGCTAACAACAGTAAATTGTGTGCTTACGCGTAGGAGCTAACATGGGAATGATATAATTTTTTTTTTCAGATACATGTTCAAGTATTCATGCCAACGACAATTTTCACCACCTGATACTGATAGGAAAAACATATTTGCAAACAACACCTCAGCTTCATCTCAGTTATTAACGAACAGGGCATTCTGTGCTTCTTCACAAATATTACTTTGTTACCATGTATTGACAATTGCCTCCGATACATTTCAAAGCCCGACAAAAAATAATATTTATAAAAAGCACCCATGTAACATGTAATTACTTTAATTCTGTAAAATCACTTTTCAGGCCCGAATCATTTTAATTCAAGAATAGTTAGGCTATAGCGAAGAGCCGCCACTGACCTTCAGTTATCTTGTGATTACAAGATACTAAATTTTAATTACAAGATACTCACTTGAAATAACAGGATACTATAACAGGATACTAACATGAAATTTCAAGTTATTACCTTGTATTACAAGTAAATATCTTGAAATTTCAAATTAGTTGACTTGTAATTACAATTTATTAATTAGATATGGCATTTTTGCCTTATTTGGTCTATTATCGACCTCGGCTTCTATGGCCCTGAACTCGGCTGATAACTCGTCTGATGTTGGTTAATTAAACGACTGTAGATATAGAGTTGTCGCTCATGCGACGTAAATGTGACATTTTTCCTGACGTTGTAATTTGGAGCTGTTTTTGTTTTCAACGAAATCGTCGTTAACTGTCAGTTGCGATAGTCAGTACGGACAAGCCATGGATATAGATATAATAGAAGCGGAATTTCTTAATTTAAATGATGATGACCTATTGATGAGAGAATGTCATGATGAAGAAAACCGTGATCGAGAAGTGGGAGATTCTATCGGAATTTGAAACTGTGGTTTGTAGATGCTGAGGCCGGAGAAACAATTCAGTTATTTCGCCCATCCTATCCCATTTGGGGACGTAGCGCAGAAGTTCAGTGGTCTATCTAATTAATTAATAGGTCATCAGTTGACTAGTTCGATATCGGCCGAGATATCAGCCTTCGGCAATTTCACATCAGCCTTCGACCTTCGGTCTCAGGATGATATGAGATAACTCAGGCTGATATTTCCGCCGATATCGAACTAGTCACGTGATGACATCTAATTAATAACAAAAATAAAAATAATAAAAATGATGATGATGAAATAGGGGAGGGAGTTATTCACCTTTGTATAAAGAGTAATGGTAATTTGTCCAGGCGATTTTTTCTGAGAGGGATGGGGCTGGGGGCGCAACATAGTTTGTCTGGGGAAGGGTTTAAATTCGGTGATTTACTGGAATCACAAATTAATAAATTCGATAATGCCAGGCCAAAGGAAGTTATTCATCGCCAAAGGAAGTTATTCATTGCACAGGATTTTCAACTGGGAGGGTTTTTTTCTTTTACTTTTATACGTATCTGTGTCTTAGGACGACCATTCTGTCCGATTTCCGGAGGTAAGTCGACGATTATGGGTACGTTTCCGTGGGCCATTCCGAATATATTCAGAATTCACCAGCCTAGTGTGTCATGCGCAGTTGAATTACAGAATTTTATTCTAAAAAAACGTTAATTTTACGTTACATGTTATTCGGTATAATCAATGTACAAGATTGCGCTTCTCGTCGAAGAATTAAACGGCGAGAGAGAAAAGTTGGTTGCGTCATCGGCAGCTAATTAGGGGATAACTCAAATACAGTTAATTACAAGAAAGATAGAGAACGTTTTTACAGCAAGTCAACGCGTTCACAGCGTTTGTTTACATTGGATACGGTAGTCAATGACTCCAAATGGAACGAAAATAGAACGCCCACGAATACATCTTGACTTCCTAAAATAGTTTTCGACAACATAAAATTTGCGACAGGTTACGCTGATTTTACTGTCGCAAATTTTATTGATTAACCAATCAAATTTCGAGATTTATAGTAATTGTATTAGAATATGAATTATTCTGTGCACGGACAGTCGACGTATTATCAGATTTTATCATCTTAATAAATATATATTATATTTTCAATACTAAAAAATTTCGGTATTGATAATATAATATATATTTTATTAAAATTTATAAAATCTGATATTACGCCGAGTGCCAATGAAGAAAAGTAGATTCGACCCTTAATGTTATTGCATTTGAGCAAAAATTTTTGAGAGCTTTGAACCTTGCAATAACCTCCAACAATGTTTTATTTTATGGTAGAATGAGACGTGTCTGATATATATTGGTCTCAACACCGACATCGAGTTATAAATATAGTCTCAATTTATTTTTCTATGAAATTAGAGAGCCAAAGTATAGAACTAGGTATCAGGATAATGCGTCGCCTCACAGATATTTGGACCGTGTATATATGTGGGGCCAACAGTAGTTAAGGGTTACGGCTTACTTCTAAAGCGGTTGGTGGCACCGTGTGAAGTCGGGATGGGGAGGGGTGAGTTCCGGTCAAAATGGCAAGTTGGATAATAATTTAATCACCAACTTGATGGAAATATTATGCACGTGACTGGATTGTGCCGTTGTACAGGGGAATTTAAGAGTCGGAAAGATTTCCCTATGATATAGCAGTAAAAGTTGCAAGAAGAAACGGTTGTAAGGGCGCGTGATGCCGCCTGTTTATTGAGGGTTACGATACTTTCGAAGGCCAGGGTCATATCGTGCCGAGCAGTTTTACGGCTGGAGGATGTCGGGGTACCCAAAAGAGAACCATCGCGCGCTGACAAGTAACTGTTAGACTCTCCAACGTACTAACACGACACAAGCCAGATGAGCATTGGCTGAATGCACACGCGCCATCAACGTGCCGCACGCCTAAGCACACATTGCAGCTGTGTCCCTATATGTGAGCAGTTAGGATAAAGTGACTTGCTCAGGGTCACAACACAAGTGGCATGGACCACTTTCGAACCGTCGACCCCTCGGCCACACGTTTGACGCGCCATTCGGTGAGCTACCGCGCTCGATCCCCATTAGTTGGTTTTAAAAGATTACTATAATAGATCATCAATTGGTCAAAACAGTTTAGGCCAACTTAATATGTTACAACAGATTATCAGTTGGTTATAAGTGAATAAAAACTGTTAAAACAGTTTATTAATTGGTTATGGTACATTACTAATCTGTTATATGAATCTGTTATAAAAGTTTATTAATCTGTTGAAACTTGTAACAGATAAGTAACTGAAGACGGGTTGGCACCGAAACGCCACCGTTGAAAATATTTGACCTTAAGATTTGTGGTGTGCAAAACTTTGTAAGGCAGTGCGCATGTCCGGCATAACGTTTATTTCCCCCCCTCCCCCCCCCATAATGAGGTGGATTAACAGAATGCATTCCGAATAGTATTCCGGAATACGCCCACTTGAACAAAACGACACGAATTGTATTCTGCCTTATATGCGCATGTCCAGAATAACACTAGGATTCTGGAATGGACCACGGAAACGTACCCTATTAGACTGGTTTACCACTGTCTCCTCTCATGGAACGAATTGAGGAAATATGGAAGATGTGACGCATTATCACCGAAAAAAGCACACTGCTACAAAACGACGCCAACTCAAAGGAAATGTAGATTCAGCTTCAAACAACATGTATGTTTCAAAAATGAATGTTGTAATAACTGCCTAATCTATGCAAAATGTAGGACATAAATTCATTCTTATGGGAGCGACGATTCACCAAAAAGAACCGCCAATAACTCCAAAAGAATCACAAAGAAACTTTGGGGGGACCCAATTTCAATCCAAACATAGGGAGACGGTGATGGATTGTTCTGGGGCTGAGAAAACACAAACATGATCTTTTCGAGTGATTGAAATTGTTTCCTGTTAGATAATAGATTTTCTCCACCTGACACTAATGACAGACGGGGGTGGTAGATCTAGGACGGGGGGGGGGGGGGGGGGGGGGGCAGGGGTCACGCCGCCCACTTTTCCCCAGCATAGGTACATTGCCTCTCCATTTCTCTCAAAAGGTGACACCCTGCTTTGTACTGCAGGTTCCTTGACAAACTGTATCCTAGATGGGCACATCTTTTTACCCAAATGTACCCAAATGATACCCAAATGTAACTAAACAATAACTTTATGTTGGATACTTGCCTTTAAAGGTGGTTACCATTACTTACATCCATGTGGCATGCATTATGTGAATGTAGCATTCTAGTGCTATAGCCGGTATTTGCTAAATTCGCGCTAAGGAAATGTTCGATTCACACGAACAGATTCCTGATCATGTTTAGTTCTTGAATATTTTACGGAAACCACAACTGGTAAAATGAATTTGACTTTGTCCTATGAATAGACCAGTAAAAGTCGAATAATTTATTTTATTATGTGATTGTGCAGCTAACACACAGCACCGAATCTGCCGATTCGGTGTTGTGTGTTACTTGCAAAATCGAGACATATAGAAGAGTTCACAGCAAGGCCTATCATTTTCAACAGAACATGGAAATGTCATTGATGAATTTAGTGCGCGTGTGTGTGTGTGAGGGGGGGGGGGGGTGCTGCCTTCTCGTCGATATAGAGCTTCACATGCTTCCTTCGCCTCCGATTTGCTCTTGGAGTGCTAAATTTTGCAATGTTTTCACAGTAGTCCTTGTGACTTGGAACCTTCCATGTGTTCTATACCATCTCCTCTCATTACCCTTTCCTAACTAGAACCATCCGTTATTAGCACCCACCCTCTCTCCGGCAGGATCGGGAGAAGGGGCTAATAAGGGGAGGATCCTGGTCAGAACTATAGTTCTCCCAAACCCCTACTACAAGTAGCTTCAAATATCACAGCCCCCCCACCCCCCCCCTCCCCCCACCCTCTTGTAGAATCCTGTCTATTTCCCAGGAACATGAAGCGTTCAACACCAATAAATAACAAATATTATATAACTATAACTTTATTAGGATTTTACGTAAAAGAATACAAAACAAGTTTAGCAAACGTGTGCAAAAATGAAATAATCAATGAAGTCGAATAAATATCAATACCGTGTTACAGAATTAAGTGAACACGTATTAGGACCCAAAGCCATGTAAATTTAGGGTGAACTCCCTGCACTCTTATGTAAAAAGTAAAAAAAAAAAAAACGGTTTCAAGAGAAGATGTTTTCCCTAAAGCAATAGGGAATTTAACCATTACATCTTGTTTGACAGAGCTCTGTGAGTTCTGTCAAAGAAGATTGAATTGGTTAAATTCCAAGTTGCATTATGGGAGGAGAAATTTGAGTCTCTAAATTTTGTTATTTCGACATCAGCGTGCAGAGAGTTAAAATGAATTATTTTAAAATTATTTACCTAATATGTTGTGAAAATCTTTTCATTTTCCTGCGATAAGAAGCAGATATAGAATGGTCTCGTTTGAAACCATAATATAAATTATTTGTAGATGAAATGAACTATAAGTCAGACTGTTTGATGTTCCCACTAAGTGACTAATTAGCAAAGTCCCGATTGTCCCACTCTCTTCACTTTCCTGAATTCAAGAAGTGGGACAATCGGGATGTCACCCTAGAAAGGGAGATGTATAAATCTTTTTTTTTTCAATATTTTTTCTTAGGCTGCATTAGAATCTATAATTTGGTTACATTTGGGTATCATTTGGGTACATTTGGGTATCATTTGGGTACATTTGGGTAAAAAGAAGTGCCGTCCTGGATGGTCTGTGACTTGCACAGTTGGTACATATGAGGGTACAAATTGTCTCTTGTAAAGGTACAACAAATATGCCTGGAGAAAAGGTATACATTTTCCAATATAAAGGTACAAATTGTCTAGTGCAAATGTACGAATTGTCAGCAATGTCTCATGGAAAATTACAAACTGACTCTTGTATCCCCCTCCCCCTCCATCCCAACCCCATATACACACAAAAATTATTTGAGCTAGGAAAGCTTAAAGTTGCATTAAACTAGTTGACTCACATCCAAAATACCAGCTTAGACAGAGTAATTTCCATATTAAATAAGACTTGCTCATGAATGATGCTTGAGTGATAAGATAAAATCGCTTTTTCCTGTGTGTAATGTAGGCCTATTCACATATAAACAGCCTATATTTTGGTGCTAATCTCTGAATTCATTTAACATTTTCAATATTTAGCAACATAAATCCTTCATGAATTGTGATTTTTTCATTTCGGAGTCCAAGAATTGATGAGATAAAAGCACCTCATTGTCAAGGCTCGAAATAATTGTTTTTTTCCGTGCAGGTCAAAACGTCCTGCCCCAAGTAGTTGGTACAGGTCATTTTAATTTGGTGAAGGTCATTTTCAACATATTGCTTTACACATTGTAAATTGACATATTGTGACTACTAAATGAGGAAATGACTTGTTAATCTGCCATGGAATTTAAGTTTATTCTGAATAACCATTTTTTTAAACTCAGATTCTAAAATTGAGCAGCAGTTTGTATCGGTCAAAATGTGCTATGGACTTCCAAGTGTGTAGATCAAAGTAAGTTTGGTGACAGTCATTGTCCGTGTCCCACCACTTATTTCAAGCTTTGATCATTCCTTCCTGTATTGGATGAACTCACATATAAATAGCATATACATGTATACTACTCAAAGTTTGCTAAGCACCAAATATTTGACACATCATTGTGAAATTTGCCTGTGACATATTTGCGATATTTTTGGTAGATATGATTGAGGAGCGTGTTGAGATAGTCCCCAGTGTTTTCATTAGCTCTCTTGACAGTCAGACTTGTCGTGACAGTCATGGAAAGCACGTACACCTTGGTTTTCATGTTTTCGTTTACTCTCTACATGTACATGATGTGTAGGGTATTCAATCTTCATTTCAACACAAACCCATGTGATTGAATGATTGCTGAGCATGACCGCTATGGTGGAGGGTCAGTCATGGTTTGGGGCGGCATCAGCAGGGATGGACGTACAGAGCTCTGTGTCCTTGAACGTGATACATTGACTGCACAGTGGTATATTGATGAGATCTTGGATGTCCACGTTAGATTGTATGCAGGTGCAGTGGGTGATAGATTCATTTTGATGGACGATAATGCCCGTCCTCATGATGCCCATGCTGTTGGGGAGTACCTGCAAAGGGAGGGGATTGAGCATATGGACTGGCCAGCAAGATCCCCTGACCTCAATCCAATCGAACATGTCTGGAATGAGTTGCAGCTTGCAATTTCAGCCTGACCAGTCCAGCCAAAAAGTGTCCAGGAGCTTGGTGCCATGCTGGTTGAAGAATCAACATCCCACAAAGGACCACCAGGAACCTTATTGGGAGCATGAGAAGGCATTGTCAAGCTGTAATTAACAGAAATGGGTCTCATGCTCGATATTGAACCCATACCAGTTCGCTTCGTCAACTTTTTGGCAAATTGAAAAATTTCCTCTTTTACCAATAATATCCAGTTTCCATGATTATTGTATTCAAAAGCTAAAAAATAATGTCCAACACAAATAAAATCTCAATTTCTGTACTTAAATCATTAAAGATATAATTAAATAAAAAATATATGCACTTTTCATTACAATATTTCAACTAAAATGTAAAACAGGTAGTTGGATATACTTGGTGCTTAGAAACTTTGAGTAGTATATTTTGCATCTGATCTCTGAATTCACCAGAATTGACTTGAATTTTTCAACATTTCACAACATAAATCCCTCCATCAAATATCGCTACAATATCGTTGCAATAGTTGTTTTTCTGAAGTGATCACATACAGTACAGTTGCCGTGGACTAGTAATAATCCATGCGTGGGCAGTGATGTCCATGCATGCATTTACGAGGTAATACAAATCATAATTAGAAACATCTCAATTAATGAAGCACTGGGTGGTACCCAGTGCTTCATTACTTAAATTTTTGTTGACAATTCCTGTAATTACTGTTTGGAATTTAATATTATTGGGTCCGTGGAAATATTGGCCAAGCATGGAAAATTACCAATCCACGGCGACCGTTCTGTAGAAGTTTAATCAAGTGCAGAGAAGTGTTTTTGTTTGTGAAAGCGGACAGACTAGCTCTGCATCTGACAACCATATCATGATTGTAATCTTGCGGTTGTATTGGAGTAATTACCCATTAAAATGTGCGACCAGTAATCTAAAATTGATGGTTTTTTTTTTATTAAAATCACATCTCTTTGCTTCAATAGCGAGGCAGACTTAATGCCATCATAATCTGTTGTCTGAGAATCAAAAGATTTAAAAAAATCATTTTCCATTCCTACCTATCATAAGTCATTTGTTATTATTGATAATCAAGAGTTTATTATTAGGTTCCTGGCCACTACACGTATAATTCCTGCTGCACACGTTGGTTGGTTCCTTCGCTCCACTGTAATAATAATACTTTGGTCAGCCGCTGATTTGTCGCAATCTCAGATGAAAAAGCTTTGATTATCACTGTGCTTCTAAGTGCCACTCCCTGTCCTGCCTACCAGCACCCAGAAATGATCTGTTTGATTTAACCCCCTCCCCATGCTCCAACGACATCACTTTAACCCTTTACCTAATGCAGTAGTTTTAAAAAATAAATTAAATTTCACATTTTTCGAAAACAAATTTCACAATTTTTCAATAAAACCATACAAATATGGATATCATTAGAATCAGTTTGATGAGCTGGTTCTAATGATATTCACATCTCTGTGGTTATATTGAGAAACTTCAGAGATATTTTAGGTTGTGGTAGGCTTATTCTGGTTAATTGTCTGGCCGTTTTTGGCCGCTATGTTAGGTAAAGGGTTAAACATTAGTGACTTCCCATAGGTACTCCACTCCCAAGTTGCTTGTGTACCTTTTGACACCATTCCACTCCAAGTCGTACCCTTTGACTCTACTCCACTCCAAGCCTTGCTTATTTTTTTATTTGACTTGCAGAAGTGGGTATATGTTATTTTAAAATGGAGCACATTGTCTAGGTATAGATCGTCAAAGGTACAAGCTGCCCATAGGAAGGATATGAGTTGTCCACTGATAGGGTATAAGTTGTCTTGAGGTGGAGTGTGAATTGTCCAGGGGGAGGTACAAATTGTCAAGGGTACGAATCAACCAGGATACAAGTTATCCTGCTCCCGTACCACATGTTCACAAATAAATAAAGGCAGCCAAGTCTTTCATAGTGTTACAGTGTGGAAATAATAAAATACTGGTAACAGAATGAAATCTGAGAATCAGCAACAATAACTAGGAATTTAACTAGGGCTGTCACGATTATTCGATTAGTCGACTAACCGTCGACTATTGAAGTAGTCGACGTTTTTTATTTTTAGTCGATCGTCGTTCATTTTCAAGGTGGTACACGTCTACTACACGTCGGGGCTAAATTGCATTGTTTTGTGAGGTGAATGATCAATGAAGGTGAATAACTTTAAATATCTAACCATAGTTAACATTCATATCCGGAAGACTGTACGACTGTCACTGACTGTGTAAGAAAGAACACTCACAGTTACTCGAGAAGAATAGATTCTTCTGAATTTCTCCAGTCTTGTACACACGAATGCACCCATTGGAAAACCCAAAGCGCGGAACTGACAAAATTATGACGAAAGTCAGAACGTCAGATCACTTCTCAAAGTTCGGAACTTCAGACTAAGATCCAATTTTAACAACTGACGAGGGAATGCATAGATCTCAATGTTCAAAATTTCGAGAAACTTATTGCAGAAAGGAAACATATGCAGGAACGTTCTTTGGTATATTCATTTTAATTCATCGGCTTCAATCTAGTTCAAACTTGGACCCGCAGTCAGTAATATTATTTTTGGGGTTGGTACGTCCTACAGGACGTACCAACTCCAAAATTATATTACGGACTGTGGGTCCAAGATTGGACTACATGTAGCTTCAGTCGGGACCGATTTGTTGTTCCCACAACCCCACTTCGTCTGAACACACTGGTGCCATTGTCATTTTCAGAGTTTTATGAACAGAAGAATGATTTGCTAAAAAATCATGGGAAGCGACTATTAATCGACTAACCGTCGATTACTGGTCACGATTAGTCGATTACAAAAAATGATAGTCGCGACAGCCCTAAATTTAACTATTCTGAAATTTAATTAAATTAAAAAAAATAATATAAAAAAAATGATAGAAAGTTCTTTTGCACTAAATGGTTTCCAAAAAATGAAAACAGTAATACTTATCTATTATTGAATTTGTCCAAAATACAGTTTGACAGAATGCAGTGGTGAAGAATCTTGTGAAGACATTTTCCAGCTGGTAGTATTAGGTCCAAGAATGTGTCTTCAGAAACAGTATATCATAGATTTGTAATGAAATGCTCACTTAGAAATTTGAGCAGTCTCCAATAAATTATAATAAAATGCTCAGTAAAATTTAAATGGAGTTAAAATCCAATAAGTATTGGTGCCGCAGGTAATTTAAAAAATAATTCAGTAGAATCCTGGCTTTTCATGAAAATATATTCTGTTTCACAGCTTGTATAAATTCTCTTTTGCTGGACGAATAAATTCTCTTTTGAAATCACTTTTCCAAATTCACAAAGAAGCTCTGCTTCTTTTATGAAGCACTGTCCTGCAACAATAATAATCTCTAATGCAAACAACTGCTTTGTTATGAATAGAATATCTATCTGAAATGAGTTTATCTGAAAAGAGTTTTTGAATTCTGTTGACAAAGATATTTATACTTCCTAGATAGAATGTCCTAGAAGATGAAGTTTCTCCAAAGTTCTGTTTTCTAGGTGATTCTGTGTTAATTGATATCAACAAGGATGACCTACTTAAACAAACAATCAAGTGCTGTATGTACAGTGGTCTAAAAATAGAGTCTGTGTTACAAAAATGAAAACATATTGATATACACTCAAAGGTCACTCAGTGCAAATGAGTCACACCAGCTAGAATCTGCTCTATTGTAAAAGCAAAACATGCCTTCAGAAAAATATCAATTACAATTATCAACTAAGGACATATCAATTTTGATATAATATGGGGGCAGTAACAGGTGGGATAGAATTCAATTCTGACACTGTGCAGTGCATTATTCAGGTATTAGGCTTTTTTCCAGTTCAATTGCAAGAATTATTACTCTGTAATATGGCACCAGGTTGCACACAGTGGTTCATAGGCTAAAAATGAATAAAACAACAACAAACTTAGATTTAAGTGAAATATTTATAATAAAGTTCTCTTTTATTAAATATAATGTACTTGTATTCTTATTTTTTGTTTCATTTGTTGTAATCGAAGCTTCGAAGGCCTATGATTTGACAATGAACATCTGGAAATGGAAAACTTTCGACTGTACAATATTGTGGGATTTTTGTCCAAAATCGATTCCCTTTCAGGAGGCCGGTAACTGAATGAAATGAGTCCAAAAATAATGAAAATTGAGTGGTGATTTTTGTGAATAGCACTGACCAGTTTTGGCTGTTAAATTGATTAATAGGTTAAGATAAGTGATTATTGAAAGTGTGCATAATTTTTTCATTAGAATGTATTTTATTATACATCTGATATCTACATTTGTATAAGCAAGGGGGGCAGAGCAAATTGTCACAGAAGAAGTGTTGAGCACATCTATACAGTGAGGTCTGTGAGGGCGCAAACTTTCCACACTGCCCTTGTGACTCAGAAAGTACCTGTACCCTCATGCCCCTGAGGCAATACCACAATGGGGATACTTGCCCTTGTGATTCTGGTGCCACGGTGTATAAATTTACTGATTTGCTTCTGCATTGGTCAGTAACTGTTGTAATACAATGTCCAGTAAGTTATGAAAATATGTTTTGTATTCATTGCAAGAAAATCTGACACCACAAGCAGCCTTGCCTTACTTGTCTTCTTGTATTAGTGTGATTTTGAAAGTATAAAATCACGGTTCATGGTTTTATCAGGGTTTGAAGGAACCAATCCATTCAATTGTATTATAAATACTGTGGTAAATCTGACAATAATGTCTTGCAGTTATCAAAAGTTTGTCGATGTCTGGCAGGGAACCGACTTTTGGTTCCCCAGCTCCTGTGTCTCTGGTCATTGTAGACTACTGCTGCTTTACAGACCTGTAAAATATGACTTGAGTATAGTTTTTTGAAGCACAATGGAATTCTCTGAATCAAATAGTAACTTTGCCAGTGAAAATTATTCCCCATGGGAACCTTGGAAAGTACTTACTGGGGTAAACAAGCTCTGTTTACTGGTAATATAGGACCCGGTTACCAATGCCTTGGGTGGAATTACTCTAAAATGGGCAACATGAGGGAAAACAATTGTAGGACTCGACTTTTCATCCATGTTGCAGTCACGCTTAGCAATTGTGAGGAAATATGTGACTTTAAACACCAATATATAAATAGTTGAAATTATGTAGTTAATAGGGGTATTCAAATAACAGGGATTTGGTCACCTTCCTGTATTCTAGAGATAAACTGAGCATTGATTCTATTATATCTTGTTTGACAGAGCTCATAAAGCTCTCTCTGCCAAACAAGATATACTTGATTAAATGGGTGTATTGGATGTTATTGTATGGTCTGTAAACAAGGTGAATTTGGTAATTTCCCAACATTTTACAAGATTTTTTAATCAATTAACAGGAGTTTACTATAAAATCTATATGCAATTAACAGGTCAAATTTGTATTGAAGATATGGTAAATAATTTTCTGTCTCGAAGTTCTATTTAATTAACAGGTTATTCAATTAAGAGATTACTGCACTTTATCCAATGAATCGACCACATCCTCCTGCATAATATGCAAATTCAGCAGCTGTAAAAATACTATTTTTCCAAATATTTCAACAAAACCATATCACGTGACCCCCTCTTTGGAACAAGCTCGTCAAGCTCATTCCAATGAGGGGTTGCATGATATCGTTTTGATTAAATTTTTGGAAAAAATTTTTAAAAAATGATATTTAATACAATAAATTTTGATATCATCTGCTTTTGGTAAAGGGTTAAGTGTATTCACTAAAATAAACCTGATAGTTATCATAATTCTATTTCAGAAATGATAATGGTATTTTGCTGTTGAGAATTCTTAGTTTGCTGAGTGTTACATTCTTTTTGGGATTATTTTTCCTGCACACAAATCTCACTTACAGATCTTACAAGGTAAGATTCCACTCGAATATGTGTTTAACGTTATCAAGAGATGGGCAATATATCAAAAATTGATACCAATGTGGGGATACCGATAAACCGACCAATCATTGAAAACCGAAACCATCTGTATTTTCAAATTTTCCTACATTTACTATTTATAAGGCCTTGTTGAGGCTTGACAGTAGTTGAAGTGTTCATTTTCATGAATAAGTGACTGACTTTCTTTTCACTTTTGTTAACCCTTAAGGGCCTGAGCAGTTGTCCTGAATTCCCACTAGACTACAATCTGTACATGTTCAGTTGCTTAGCAGTGACTCCTAGTCAAGTTTTGGCTGCCTGTTAAACAGGCAGCCAAGACTTGTCAAGAAATCACAGCTCAGGTGATTTGTCTCAGCAGGACCTCCTAATGATGGCATGTTAAGATCACATGCTCTGAGAGCTCAGTCACCTGAAATAGACCTTCAAAAGTAAATTACTGTAGATATGATTTGTGTTGGCAAAGAATGCTAATATTGAGCTCATTTACAGTGGCATTTGTAGTACTGTGATACAATGACACAAGAACAACTTATTTTGTATTTTCCTGGTGTAAATTTCCTTTGGTACTATCAGCAAATCGCGATCAAATCAGATACCAAATACCGAACCGATACCACATTATACCCCAAAAAATCAACATCGAGTCTGGTTAGTCCTCAGCTGGGTGACCATCTGATCGATCGATTCGGACTCCCGCGTTATGTCCTTGGGCAAGGCACTTAACCCTGATTGTCCACATGGAGGCACAATGACACCATGTACTAAGGCATACTGCACATCGATGGTGCACATGTCTTAAACCAATCTAACCCTGCCAGTGCTGCAGTGCGGAGTTACAATGTTGGGGAGCTGGCAGCTGCTCGCCGTTGCTCGGTGGTTCTCTCTGGGTACTCCAGCTTCCTCCACCCATAAAACTGTCACAGTCATGATTAGCCATTGTGCATAAGTATGTGACCTTAAACACCAATAAATAAATAAATAACCCCTAAAAATTCTGCAAACCGAGACCTAACTCAAAATTTCAATACTGCCCATCTCTACTATCCTAATTAATTAAAAAATTAGTTATATAGTAAAAACAAAGTTTTTGTATGTAAATTATTCTGAGGAAAATTAAAGAAAAACTGATTTCTATTCTACAGTCTTGTGTGTGGGTCCACTATAAAGAATGCGTCAGTGAATTATAAAACAATTATGTAAGAAAGCATTTTAAAGAGGCCACTCTTGTGAACTCTTCCCATACCAGAAGAGACGGATCACTGAAACTTGTCTAGGATGTTTAGATGTACACCTACCACTTGAAGGTTACTATGGCCTCGAAGTTTAACCCTTCTCTCCTCAGACAGCCACAAACTGCCACTTTTATATTGTTTTGAAAAAGTGCCAAGGGTATTCTTCCTTGAGAATTCTATGTGTTGGCTGCATTTATCTTGACATTGTTTTTACATCATTATTGGCCGCCTATACAGGCAGCCAACAATGATGTAGAAACACTGTTAAGTCAACTGAAGCTCTCTACAAGATATACAGTAATTATTATCGTAAAGTTAATCCTGGGATTTAAGGGTTAAGGCCAGGACTCAGAAAAGTGTTGTTTTTGTGCTTATGAACACAACTCCTTGGTGAGAGTGTAACCACCTTTACCTGCAGTATGAGGAAATAATCAGAGCGTAAGCCCCCATATCTTATCAGTGATAATAATATGCAATTACTTGAAAATGTTTAAAGAATATTCCTCATATTGTACCAAGTTACACTTTGGGCTATCACAGGAACCCTAAATATGAACCCAGGGACTTGAATTGAGCAAACTTGATTCTGAAACCTCCATAAGGATGATGTATACTGAATATCGAAAGATTCTGAAAGTTGGATCGGAAGAAGAAAATTTTCCAAGAATATTCCTCATATTTCACTCAGTTAAACTTTGGGCTATCACAGGGAACCCAAACATGAACCCAGGGACTTGATTTAACTCTTAACCCACTGAGTATTTTCAAAAATATTTTTTATCTAGTCATGGCTGCTATGAAAAAAAAATTCATCTAAATTTAACTAAAGAAATCATTGGTTAAAAGGTCAATTCAGTTTGCAGCAGAGAAATTTGGTTAAATGTGCCAAACAAGCCAGAAAATAAGCAGACAGTCATCTGCAAAATGAGGTCCCCAGAGGGTGAATTTAGTGATGCTACCCTGCACAGCAGGGTAGCATCACTAAATTTACCCTATGTGAACCTCAATCTGAATCAGGCTCTCAAAACTAAACAGAAAGAGGTACCCAGAGGATAAATTTACCCACTGTATGGGATAGCATTATCAAATTCACCCTCTGGAGACCTCATTTTGCAAATGTCAGACTGCTTATTTTCAGGCCTGGTGCCAAATGATACTTCATTCAGTGGCAAGATATTTTGTGTTCTGGGCAGGCATATCAGCCAGCAGCATGCAAGGAGTTAAACAAATTTGAATTTGCCCCTCCCCCTCCTTCCCCAAGAGAACAAATATTAAGTGATTTTTACAGGTGGATCTGAAGAAGATTTTTAAAGAATTTCCCTTATATCACACTAAGTAAAAATTTAGTCTCCCACAAATATGAACCCAGGGACTCGATTTGAACAAACTTGAATCCCCCCTCCCCCACCCCCACCCCCTCCTCCAATCTACAAATGTAGCACATCAAAAAGGATTGTGTCCAATGGTTCTGGAGAAGATTTTATTTTTTGAAATTAAACTCCAGATTTTTTTCGATTACAAATACGCTACTCTATAACACAACCGACCACAGTTTTTTTTTGTGCATTTGATTCTGCTGATCATAAGGATGCTTCATACGAAATAATAGTTTTCTGTTCTGTGTGGCTTTGGAAATATGGGTGCTTGAAACATTTCTGTTTTTGTCATCTGGGGTTTCCAAGGGAGTGTAGGAAATGTTTTGCTTTATGGCCCAGTAATACTGCATACCCAATTTAATCAAACTTAGCCCATTGTTTCTGAAAATAGAAATGTTGGCGAGGCCAAAAGAGTTACCTCTCTCAGAACAACTGAAAATATTGCCCCTCAAACTTCCCTTGAACAAACTTTAGTATACATTTCAAAAGGAAGCTTAAACCCCAAATATCTAGTTACTCCATCATGAGAAGATTTTTTTAAAATTTGAGGCAATTTTTCCACACACACACCCAACTGAACTGAAGTGGTCTCCCTAGTCAACTTTCATATGAACTTTTATTGGAATCAGTCCAGCAGTTTGGAAGGAGAAGACTTGGACACCTTTTGACAACCAACAGATGACGGTCAATGAGTGATCAGTAGAACTCAGCTCACCCTTACTTTCAGTCAGATGTGCTTAAAAACTCATAAGCAGAATATTTAATTACGCCCACAAATAGACACATATTAGAAAATTAGGAACATATTATAGGTGATGTACCCTGTTTCCATCCTGCCTGAGTCTGAGTAGCTACTGGGATTATCTCATACATGGCTGCAAGGAAAGATGAGTTTTCACAAGCAGCCTTCCCCCTCAAAAACAGAAGTATTCTTTTTATAATATGCTTTATTTATTTTATTGGTGTTTAAGGTCACATATTTCTGCAAATGGCTAATCATGACCATGATAGTTTATGGGTGGAGGAAGCCGGAGTACTCAGGGGGAACCATGTAGCAATGGTGAGCAACTGTCAGCTCCCCAACATAACATACTAACTCAACACAAACAGGGTTAGCATTGGTTGAAGACAGGTGCACCATTGACGTGCAGTACGCCTAAGTACACAGCATCACCGTAAATGACTTGCCCAAGGACACAACGCAGTTGCCGCAGGTGTGATTAGAACCGAGGACCTCTCGGCTTGCAGCCTACACCTCTACCTACCCCTCCCCCCCGCCCCCCATAATATAATATGCTTTGCTCTGTTTGTAAATGCAACATGTTCCAATTGAAATTAAAACACTCAAAATGTGTACACTGCAGTGATATTGATCTAAATTTATTGTGTGAATGGTTGAGGGCTAGATTATTTTAGATGGTCTGAATTTGCTATTCAAGATTTGTTTTATTACAAATTATTGGGCTGTGCCATCAGACACTCTCCAATAATTTGTAATAAAACAAATTTATATGAACAAAATATCATTTCCATTTGACTGAATACGAAACATGAGCAAGGAAAATGTTGGCTTTTGCTCTGGTACCCTCATTTTGTTGAAAGCCCTGATAGTGGCTTCTAGCATTCAACCTGTTAACCCTTTACCCAACGCAGACGATATCAAAATTTATTATTTTAAATATCATTTTTAAAAATTTTTCCAAAAATTTCAACAAAACCATATCATGTGACCCCTCGTTGGAACGAGCTCATCGAGCTCGTTCCAACGAGGGGTCACATGATATGGTTTTGTTGAAATTTTTTGAAAAATAATATTTTTTCAACTGCTGAATTTGCATATTACGCGGGCGGATGCGGGCGTTTCGTTGGGTAAAGGGTTAATGTGTACCACTTCTAGAGAAGTTATTCACTCACTTAGTTTAAACAGTATTTATTAAAGAATTTGTTTAATGTATACAGTTCACAATAATTGTTCAAAGAAGTAAATCGTCAAAGTACAGGATACAGTAGTATACAAAAAGACAATAAATATAAGAAGAAAGGTTGCTGAGTAGAAAAGGGATTCGACAGAAAGCTTACAGCTTATGTAAGTCGTCTCTCACTTGTACAATGTATATCAAAAAATATTCGTTAGACAGTTCCTACTATCTTATAAGGTAGTAAAAAAACTTAGTTTAGACTATCAGAAAAAAAGTCTTATTTATCAGACAATTTTTCGTTTATTTTTTTACAAGGGAGGGATTTTTTAATCCTTAGGCCGTAAGATTTAGTTTAAGAAAATAACTACCGTATATACATGTACACAATTGCAGATAACGTAGCAGTGTTTCTACATTATTGTTGGTGTCTGTACAGAGAAATGCATCCGACCAGTAGAGTTCTCAAGAAGAATACACTTGTGACAACTGTTTCAAAGCAATATCAAAAGAGCAGTTTGTGGCTGTATCATGACTTAAGGCTAACACCTGGAGTTTTTATACATTTCTGCTATGCTTGTTACCATTTGCAGGGGATATAGAAATGGGGTTTGTCTGTAACAACTTTGGACCTTCATATCTCAGTCAGTGGATGTTGGATTTAAATGATCTTTGGTATACTTGATAGACTACCATAGGGGAAAGGATATTCATAAGTAACAGGTTTTGTCATTTTCTTTTAGATTTAGGGCCTTTTTCCAGTTTTTTCAACTTAGAATTCCCTTTTTATGTAAACCACTTCTTGGCTGGGGATATCGGTGGCATTGCACCTTGTTTGAGTTGTTTCTGGGCAAGTCTTGGCTGCCTAGAAACAACGGTTAAACTACATAGAATGTACCATCATATTTATTACACATCAAAGTTTGAAAAGAATTGGCTTTAGTCTGTTTTGATTTTGACTTGACAATACAGCAAACAATTTTTTTTTTTGCAGAATCTTAATGATGAAATTTTTTATTCATGTGCAGAATTTTAACCCTTTACCCAACGCAGGCGATATCAAAATTCATTATATTAAATATAATTTTTTTCAATTTTTCAAAAAATTTCAAAACCATATCATGTGACTCCCTCATTGGAACGAGCTCAATGAGCTCGTTCCAATGAGGATCACATGGTATGGTTTTGTTGAAATATTTTGAAAAATTAAATTTTTTCAGCTGTTCAATTTGCATATTACGCGGGCGGATGTGGGCGGTTTGTTGGGTAAAGGGTTAATGAACAGGGAGGTGGCTGAGAAATAGCATTTTTTTTATATTTAGCCTTGCACCTGTATTTTATTTTACAGTCAGTGAATCAATTGCTGTTAGATGATGCTGATGATGATGAGAGTTTCATATTGTGTGAAAATGGACTTTGGAGATGGGATGTTCACCTTGCACGACTATGGGTGAATACAACCTATTTTGTGATCTGAATAAAAAGAAGTTTAAAGAAGCTACAGAATTTGAAGGGAATTGACCTTGGCTTGCAAGTCATAAGATGTGAAATGCAAATTCAATGTGATTGAATTTTGTATAGATGTGGTAAAATATATGTAACACTTATTTTTGTAATGTGGCCAAAGAGTAATGGTTTGATGTGACTTTAATAGCCTGGTCTGTTTCTTGTCAATTTTATTGCCTCATACTTATATCTGTAAGTAGCAAGGCCTATGGCTTGCTGTAAGTTTCAGTCAAGTCCTGACCGCCTGGATATAAAAGAATTTGACAGCTTCATACTTAATTCTTGTATCTGTAACTAGTAACAAGGTGTATGGCCTAGCTATAAGTTTCAGTCAAGGTCTGATTGCCCAGATATCTACAATACAGCAGTTGATTGTTTGTTTATTGGGGTTTAACAACATTTTCAACAGCTAGGGTCATATCATGTCAGTTCTATGGGTGGAGGAAGTCAGAGAAAACCACTGAGCAATGGCAAAAAACTACCAGAATCTCCATCTTACTAACCCAGTACAAGAAGGGTTAGCATCAGTTGAAGGCAAATACCATGTCTTCATGCTGTATGCTTTAGTACATAGCACCAGTGTGCTACCACATAGACAATAGGGTTAAGGTGAGTAATGTGATTGTAAAAGTGGACTAAGAATTTTGACCGGATCATAACCCAGTCACAATTCTCTGTCTGGTTTCCTCCCTTCAACACTACTCCTTCTCATCCATTAAGAAGGAAATGCGACAGTATTGAATATCAGATGCAATTTGCGTTGATTTTCCACCCCCCAGGCTTCATTTCACAATGTGATATATTTTATTCCTGAAATCTTGTCGCTCTGATGTGTGTCACAACCTGATTGAGAAAGAGACATCCTGGTGGTGTTCGAACTGTGGACCTTTTGGTTTGAGGTCCAATGCCATAACCACTGTGCCTCCATGCTTCCTGACCACTTTAATGATCACATAACTCTACCAAAACACTTACACTATAGCCTATAATAAAATTGAAAGCTGGTGGAGCAACTACAATGCCTTAATATAGGCCTGGACATAACCACTTAACATCTTAACAGAATTTCCTGCAATATAAATAGCAACATTCAATGCACAATCTCGTCAAAGGGAGATCGTGCATTAGTTACTATTATTTTGGTGAAAAGTCTGTTAAGAAGTGAACAGTGTGGCTGAAACAGTCAAAACAAACTAACAGGTAACTGGAAGCCATTGCATACCATGTCGTCACCTCCAGATGAGGTATCAGATCTTACCAAAATATGAACATTAACCATGATAAGTCGTAAACCATTGGCAAGAAAAACCCAATTAGAAACAAGTAGCTGTTGTTACTTTTGTTATGAAACATTTCATTACATATGTAATACAAAAACGTCTTTGCCAAAGAGAAGACAGGTGCCAGCATGAATACATTCCACCTGACAACTCCCATATTACAAACAGCAATATGCACAAAGCTTTGCAAGACTAACCACTGTGAACATATCTGACCACTGTATACCATCTTAATCCTTCCAATACCTGCACAGCATTTAAGTTGTGCCAGGAAGACAAATATACATTCCCCGCTATTCTTTGATGCATGGCAAAATTTTATGATATTTTGCCAGGTTAAGTTCTATAGTGGGGAGGGGGTGAGGGGGAGATTGCGACCAAGTCGCAATCCGGTCGGAATTTTGGGTTTGCTTTTGAGATAACAGAATTGAAACCTATATGCAATTAACAGGGCAAAATTATATTAAAGATATGGTAAATGTATTTATGTTCAACAGTTATGTAAAATTAACATTGTTATTCTATTAATCAGTCACTAATTATTCACATCTCAAATCATCTGTGTAACATACTGTAATAGTGTTTTTTTTTGTAGCATTACAAGAGAACCATGTCCATATGGAACAATAAGCTATGATATTTCATGCTGTATTAAAATGAAGTCTAACATATTTTCATCTTCAGAGAATAATCAAAATATAACAGCTTTACTCAAGTATGAATCTTATGAATAATGACTAAATGTATGTCTGTTCAACTGTATATTTAAATGTTTCTAGGCTGAAGGTTGTATGTCAGTAATGCATATAATTATTTATTTATTTAATTATTTATTGTGTTTAAAGTCAGATATTTTTTGCACAATGGCTAATTGTGACTGTAACATGGTTTTAAAGTCAAAGTTCATAACCTTGATGTAGGAATGCATATAAAAGATTCTTTTCTGGATGAGTAACCCTCTACACTCCAATGTCAAAGTGATAAAGTTTTCAGCAGCAAATATTTCCCATAATGAGGTTTGATGTTTTTAAGTGCTCAAACAAACTATAATTGGTTAAATTCATAGTTAAACAAGAGAAAAACTGAGTGATTGCAGAAAATTCTGTTGCAATACCAGAGTCCTGAGGTTAAGATATTAATCAGGCAACCATGACACAAATAGAAAGTTAGTTTTAGCCAATTGTTTACAATCATATTTCCCATTTTAGAGGACATACATCTTGGACAATCAGGGCTTCATTTCTGTTGAATCAGGGTGAATCAAAACATGTGTACTTAACTGGTAAAGTGCTGAGTTTTTTCTAACAACAAAGCAAAGCTCATCATATACTGCTCTATTACATTTAATTGGATAGTGCCTTATAGGCACTATCCAATTAAATGTCAGAGAGCAAGGTATTGTATAAAAAATCTTATTCATATTAAGGACAATAAAGGATTCCTCAGGCAGAATGTAGCTACAGACAGTTATTGCCTGTCACTTTTAGTAAAGCCTAAAATAGGGCTTCCAGCACTCTACCAGTTAAAACTTTAGTTCTTCTATTGGGGAAATAAAAATTGTTTCCAGGGTACTCAGGACTAATGATTTCAGACACACCCTAGGCATGCCTGACTTTTTAGCCCACTTTTTAAACCCATGCATTGATTCCCGGGTCCTATTTTACAAATAAAGCAGAACTTCTTTTCCAAGTAAAGGAGCACAGATCCACTTCCTGTGGGTTAGCCCAATAAAATATGGTCAAGAAGTTGATGGGCGAGAACAAGACATTGTTTCCAGTGTACAGCACCCAAATACATCTATTTTATGAATAGACTTTATATACGTCCTACTGATGATATTTCAGGTGTGCAAAAGATGGTGTACCTCAATTATGAGAGCACAAAAAGCACAAGCGCAGCTCAGAACTTAAGCACTGGGTAAGGCAAGTTTTGCCAATCATTAAAACCTATGCCACTTTAGAGGACTTCCACCCAAGCATTGGTGGAATGTAAAGCAGAACTTGTTTACTGCAGTAAACAAGCATGGGTCCATTACACAGTGTTCCCAGATGGTGAAAAAGAACTTGTGTAACACAGGACAGTAGTACAATTCAGTAAACTAGATTTTGGTTATTTTCTCACATTTTGGTGCTAATTTGAGTATTGATTCTATTATATTTTGTTTGACAAAGCTTGTGGAGCTCTGTCAAACAAGATATGAAATAGGAAGTACTGAAGGCAAAGGGGTCTCTAAAGCTTGGGAATATGGTGGTTCTTACTATAATTTTTTTTTTATTGAGTTAAGAGCTGTATGTAATTAACAGGAAATTTTTTGCGAAGATAAATGGTTTCATGTTTGAATATTGTAGTTAACAGGATTATTGTGTAACGCAATATGCAGTTAACCCTTAACCAGTTAGCTGCCACATGCTTTCTATTTATTACCAACGCAAACTTTAAAAAAATAAAAATTAAATGATTTATGTCTGATATTTTACCCAAGTTAATAAAATTGATAAATTTGTCCTTTGGGAGTGCAACAAGGCTTTGCAATGCTTTAGCATTACAAAGCCTTCTTGCACTCAAGGGACGAAATACACCATCAGCCATGGTATTCTGTAGATTATGAGGCCTAAAACATAAAACAAACCAAGAATATGAACTATTGATGCAAAGAAATTATTGCAAAAAATAAAAAAAACAAAAAAAAACGTTCGCCCGCATGCAGTTTTACAAAAAATGGCCTGAGAAACAGCAGATCTACTTTGTGGAGCCTTACCGTCCCTCTCTCATTTTTTGCCACCCATGTTCAGATTGTTTTGACAAGAAAAATGTATTTGTAAAACAAATGGTTACAAATCTTGATGGGGGTTTCTACTGAAGTTCAGACAGTTGGTAGAGATTGCCATGACTTCAATAGTAGACACCTTGAGGAGAACGACGTACTCTGGATTGCAAACTCGAACACCACTTCTGTGGCCTTAAAGTATGTCCCAAGACTGTATGAGCAGAGCTTATACTTTGCATAAAATCTGAGAATTGATTTACGCTAAAGATTTGTGCAACAAAACCAGCGAGAATTCTTGTCGATTCTTGCTGCACCTCTGCGTGGACTCACGTGAAAGAATTGGGTCAATTGAACCCTTTACCAAACATAGCGGAAGCAAATTAACCAGTACGAGGCTAACATGGCCTGAAATATGCTGACACTTTGTCAATAAAATTGTACAAATATGGCTGTCATTCGAACCGGCTCAATGAGCCACTTCCAGTGACATCCATATTTGTAAGGTTTTATTGGTAAATATTGTTTATTTTTAAAAAATTGTCAAATTCAGTTTATGTTTTGAAAATTAAAAAGCTGTGTTGGGTAAAGGGTTAACATGTGTTATTAGTATACAACAGGAGTTCAACCATGGTGGCCTCATGGTATTCTGGAACACTCATATCAGATATGGAATCTCGCAACCACTTTTATGAGAATACAAATGGATTCTCCCAAATTTAGATGAAACATAAGCCCTGATGTCACCTACTCCTTCAACATTTTACATGCTATATTGTTCAGACTTTACACACATGTTGGTCACCAATTGTCGTTGTGCATGTGACAAGAGCAGGTAACTCCATTTTGTATTATTCCCAGAGTTATGCCCCCCTTTTAGTACTTGAAACATCACAGTTTTGTGTCGCCTACTCCTTCAACATTTTACATGCTACATTATTGAAACTTGGCAGACATGTTGATCACCAATTGCCATTGTTCATGTGACAAGTGCAGGTAACTCCATTTTGTATTTCCAGATTTATTCCCCGTTAGTACTTAAAACATTACAGTATTGAGTTACCTACTCCTTCAACATTTTACAATTCTTCAATCTTTGCACACATGGTGATCACCAATTGCCATTGTGCATGTGACAAGAGCAGGTAACTCCATTTTGTATTTCCAGAGTTCTGCCCCTTTTAGTACTTAAAACATCACAGTATTGTGTTGCCTTCTCCTTCAACATTCTACTTGCTTTATTGTTCAAACTTTGCTCCCATGTTGATCATCAATTGTTGTTGTTCATGTGACAGGAGCAGATAACTCCATTTTATTTTTAAATGACGAGAATCCTTGCTGTTCATAACTGTTATGATCCTCAAAATGTCCTTTTCCTTGGCGCCACCTATCGTCAGTCGTTATCAATGAAGTTAACCTGTCAATGAAGTGACGCTACCATTGTAAACGGCGAGGAGAATCTTCTACAGCAGACTTGCAGCCCTCTAGAAGTTATCGTGTGAATAAAATGGATGCTACCAATTTTTTTTTGGTGAAGACCTCAGATCGCTTATTACTAAAATTTCACAAAAACAATATGAGATGTGTGCACACAAGCATACAATTTGAAACCCTTTACCCCAGACAGGTCAGGGGAATGGAAAATGATTGGAGGGGGGGGGGGAGGGGGGCAGACATAGTCGAGTCAACAAAAATTTCAAACTTTACCCCAGAGAAACTTGTGCATGTTCAAATTTTGACAGGCATATGTTGCCCGCTAGGTGGTGCTCTTGTTTGACTTGTCGCATATATTTTGACAATTATTTAGCATCTACGAAGATATTTTTTATGAATGAAGCTGTGCATGATATAATTCCCATTCAATATTCTACTTGTACTACAATCACTGAAGTTTATAGTGGTGTTTCAGCTGTGCATTTCTTTGTTTTATATTTCAGGTTTAACCCTTTACCTAACAAATCACCTGCATCCACCAGTGTAATTTGCAAATTAGCAGTTGAAAGAAATACATTTTTCAAAATATTTCAACAAAACAATATCATGTGACCCCTCATTAGATCAAGCTCATTGAGATCATTCCAATGAAGGGTCATGTGATATGGTGTTGGTGAAATTTTTTTTAAAATTTTTTTCAAAATAATAAATTTTAATATCGTCTGCATTGGTTAAAGGGTTAACACATGGTAGGCCTATATAAAAATATCATCATGGCAAAAAAATGGTCTAATGTAAATTTATTTTGTTGAGTTGGTGATTTAATTATCATTTAATTACTGTTTTTAAAAACGGTGGCCTCAACATGTGTAATAACCTGATGCCAATTGAGTGCAGGTAAAAATGTTCTCTTTCAGAATCAAATGATCGCATATGCAGTTGTTGCAACCACCAAAACAGATTTGTATTTTGCCAAGACGTTTTCACATGTATTAGAGGAAATATGCTCTAGTTGTAAGATAAAGTATATAAGTCAGAGTTTGTTCCTAAACAAATTTTTTAGTACAATTTTTTATTCATCAATTAAGTGTTTTAATACAATTTATTAGAGTGCCTACCCATCAGTCACTCTACAGTAAACTGTAACAAAACAAATAAGAAAAATGACATCTGCTATTAGCTTAAGATGAAGCACATGCTAAAAATATGAAAACTCAAATCATAACAACCAGAGGCATAGAAAAGGGTTGGGGTGTGACTCACCCCTTCCCAATACTTTTTCCAGTCTGGACATCAACTTGAATGAGTCTTGAATACCATTTTGCTCTTGCTAATAATCAGTAAATACCCCAGATGGCAACTATACTTAATTAACCCTTTACCCAACATAATGGCCAAAAGTGCCCAGCGCTATTCTCAAAAATCGTCAATTAATTTTCATTATTTTTAAAAAATTTTTCTCAAAAACATAGGTTATGACCACTCGTTGGAACGAGCTCGTTCCAAGGAGGGGTCATAATCCAAGTTTTTTGAGAGAAAAAAATGAAAAAAAATAGTTATTCAAGAATTATTTCTGAAAGTGTCGTCTGCTTTTCATGTTAGGTAAATATGTTAAAAATATAACTGATGTCTCATAAGATGTGATGAACCTTTTTATTTTCAACCCTTTACCCCCAAATATAGAAGACGACACTTGCAAAAAGAAAATTTTCTGAATAACCAAAAATTTTCATTTTTTGTCTAAAAAACGCAGCTTATAATCCCTCATTGGAATGAGCTTGTTCCAATGATGGGGTCATAAGCTATGTTTTGGAGGCAAAACTAGAAAAAAAATAATACAAATTTAAATGGCAATTTTTATGAATAGTCCTGGTCGAATATGACCATTACTGTTGTTAAAGGGTTTAACTCCTTGCATGCTTCTGGCAGATATTCCTGCCCAGGACAGGAAATCTTGTGCCATTAAAATAAGAGGGATGTAAGGAAGTGTGGAAGAAAACTCTGAACCTCGATGATCTGACAGGTTTTTCACTAAAAATGGTCAAGTTTCACCTGAAATAAACCATAAAACTCCTCATTTTCCACATCAAAAAACTCTGATTTCAGGGAAAACCCTGAAAACTTACATCCCTGAAATAAGTAAAATGTGAGGATATTTAGCGGAATTTTCTCCTGAAAATTGGATTAATTTTTTCACCAGTGATTTCTGAAGTCAAATTTGCATGAATTTTTTTATCAAATCTTGTCATGCTGCTATGAAGCAGCCATGACTATTTTTGATGGAAAATATTTTTAACTTACTTAGCGCGTTAAGAGTTAAGCCTACTATGGATTTTTTCATGATCAAAAATTGTTTCAGGTCGCTATTAACCTATAGAGCTTGGGATTGTTGCGTACAAATTTTTGCCACTCAGGACAAGCTCTGTTCTGTTGCTTTGGAGTGGTTTCCAGTCAAGTCTTATAGGCAGTTTAAACTTGACTAGAAACCACTGCCAGTAAACTTTGAATTTCAGTAGCAAATAAATACAAAGGCTGTGGTTAGGGTTCCCTGTTCGCAGGTAGAAATATTGTCCAAAGTTGGAATCAGGCCTTGGATTAACTTCCTGTAGTCTTCTCCCATTCTAGTCATATTACCTTTCAGTCATAACAACAATGCTTAATAACTTTGAAAACAATGCAATATTTTTTGTCGCATTTTTCCATCTGTCATAAATATATTTAATATGACAAAAGAACACAAATAATTTTTTCTACACTTGACCAGTAAAGTTGTTGGTATCATGTAAGCAAGTGACTTGTAATTTTGTATTTGTTGTATTTTATGGTGAATTGGGTATATATTTTATGCAAATGTTGAAAAAAAAAGTTTTTACTTAAGATAAATATATTATCATGTTTATGATCATTGTTAAATTTGTAAATAAAGTTAACTTCAAAAAGAATATTGCTGTATGTTCTTTAATACCATTTGGGCTAGATAATCAACTTCACTTTTTGAATGGTATTTATTATTTATTTATTGGTGTTTAAGATTACTTTCAACATCTATGGCTATACCATGATCGTATGAAATCAAGTTTAGCCAGTTGTTTATACCTAGGGGACTCCTACCGGTAATCAGGGTGTTCATCGCTGATTCCTATTTTACCAATAAAGCTAAACTTTTTTTCCACAGTAAATTAGCACTGCCCCAATTTTCCCAGAGGAGTATTGAATGGTATATATACAGAACTGCACATACGTTTGAATGGGTTAAAAATGATCACACAAGATTGCTTTTACCCAGTACCATTATTCTTAACCCATTCAAACATATGTGTGGCTCTGTATTTATCACACACCTACCATGTAACAACCAGTCTACACAAAATTGAACTAAAAGCTTTAACTGGATAATTGCTGAGTTTTCTTTGTTGCCAATGAGACATCAGTATTCGTTGGCTGGGTACCAACGCTGATTTGTTTTTTGTAATTTTTACAGCATTCAGTTGGTCGAAACCAATAGTTACCGATCAGTGTCACAGTCACGATGATGGAACTTCAGATATTGACTAAACTGCGGGGAATAACGCAACAAAAAGCTTTTGAATAGCCAATAAGTTTAGCACACTCCATCATGATATGACCATTTGTAGAAAGTATTTATCAATGAACAAGCAGTCCTGATGTTATTTTTATTTTGTTAATGTTTGACTCGAATCTGATTGTTTAAATATCCTAGGTAAACCAGTCAAAATGAGGAACTTAGAATTTCTAAGCGACCTTGACTCAGGTGTAATCGACCAATGATTGACATGATTTATTTAGATGTGTTCCTTCTCTGTTTACATTGGAAACAAAATCAAACATGTTTTGTATCATCACATGTGCGATACAACTTTATTTCTATCGTACAGGCAGAACAGTAGAAATCCCATGTTTCACATTAATAGGTGTGGGATAAAGTGGAAATATAGAATATAAAAGAACATTCAGTAACTTGTAGACTGCTAAATTATTTTTGGTCCTTAAACTTTCTTTATGTAATGTGAATCTCCCATAAATTGTAACAAGGCAAATATTAACAAGAAAAAATATCACTTCGTAGATGAAGCACATCCATAGAATATGAAGCCTTTAAATTGTGGTAGGGGCACTTCAGAATGAAGCCATTTTAACCCTTTACATAACATGAAAAGCAGACAACACTTGCAAACAAAATTCTTGAATACTTAATTATTTTCATTTTTTTGTCTCAAAAACATAGGTTACGACCCCTTATTGGAACAATCTCGATGAGCTTGTTGCAATGAGGGGTTATAACATATGTTTTTGAGACAAAAAATAAAGAAATAATGAAAATTAATTGGCAATTTTGGAGAAAAGCGCTGGCCGATTTTGACCGTTACATTGAGTAAAGGGTTAACTTAATAGCTAGTTTGCTGGTTTCAAATCTGTTTTGTTCGTTTTCAAGGGTGCCAGAAGAATCCGTGGGGAAGGGGTATTAAAGAGGGCACTTGACTCGGGGATGAGTTAAGACCAGGAGTTTACAACATATCATCAGTTGTAATGTGCCACTCAGTAGTATTGACCTTATATATATTTATCCTCATCTCATGAATGCAACAAGGTGCCATCTGCAATACTTATTTATTGGATGATTATGGACCAGGCCCTGTCATTTTACTGGATTCCCCCACAATGCCATTGGCACACATAAAATACATTGGAAATTCCTTAGTTGCAGTTCTCAGAAAAGTATGAAGTCGTTTCCACTAGTGCACTAAAAACAAAAACTACCATGCACTCCACCCCCCAAGCCTGGGGTGTGGGGTGCAGTGACTTCACCCCCACCCCATGCCCTTGTTTGTTTGTTATGTTTATTTGTGCATAATGTCACTTTCAGCATCTTTGGCTAAATCATGACTGGAACATAACTATGAAGTCAAGTTTAGAGAATTGTCAATTTCAAGCAATAGCATCAGCAAATTCATCCTCTGGGGACCCCATTTTGCAAATGACAGATTGCTTATTTTCAGGCTTGATTCCAATGCTGCCCACCTCAGAGGACTTGTCTCCCCAGGTGTTGCTTCATCCTTTTGAACCAGTATTAATTATTTATTTATTGATGTTTAAGGTCACATATTTATGCACAATGGCTAATCATGACCGTGACAGTTTTATGGGTGGAGGAAGCCGGAGTACCCGGAGAGAACCACCAAGCAACGACGAGCAGCCGCCAGCTCTCCAACATCGTAACTCCGCACTGCAGAACAGGCAGGGTTAGATTGGTTGAAGACATGCGTACCATCGACGTGAGTACGCCTTAGTACATGGCATCATCGTGCCCCCACGCGGACAATGGAGATGAAGTGTCTTGCCCAAGGACACTTTTGAACCAGTAAATAAGAACAAGCACCATTAGCACCCCTTGACAACCCAGGAATTGTAGCAATGTCAGAATACTGATCGCATCAATAAAATATTCCAAGACACATGTACTGCCATATCGTTTGATTGGATGGGAAAAAAAACCTAGATTCCTAAAATCACCAGGATTCAAAGGCCTGTACAAATTAGAAATCATGGCAACTTGAGAAAAAGTTACATTTATTTTTTTCAGACAACCCTTTTTTAGCTCACCTGGCCTAAAAGGCCATGCAGACTTTTGCTATCACTTGGCGTCTGTACACTTTTCACATTTTCATCTTCTTCATTGGAACTACTGAGCCGCTGTGAACCAAACTTGGCAGGAATGGTCTATGGGAAGTCCTCTACAAACAATCCTCATTTTCTTCCCATCGGATGAAAAACATGGCCTCCAGAGGCATTCTTTGATTCCAGTTGGTGGATTTTTTAAAATCTTCTCCTCTGAAACTGCCAGGCCAAATGTTTTGATACTTCACATAAATGACTGGGACCCCCTCTACGAACGATCCTCATTTAATGTTGTTTGGGTTGCAAACATGACTGCAATTGTGGCTTATAGTAACTATAGAAACCCTATGGGAAATCACATTTTCATCTTCTTCTCTGGAACTACTAAGCCAACATAAACCAAACCTGCAGGGATGGACTATGGGATGTCCTCTACAAATGCTCCTCATTTTGTTACCATGCATCGAAAAGCATGGCTGCCAGAAGCATTTTTTTTTATTCTGATTGGTGGATTTTGAAAAATCATCTCTGAAACCACAGGGCCAAATGTTTGGAAACTTTGTATGGTTGATGACTGGGACACCCTCTACCAACGATCCTCATTTAATGTTGATCGGGTTGTAAACATGGCCACAATTGTGGCTAAAATTTACAATAGAAACCCTATGGGAAATCACATTTTCATCTTCTTCTCTGGAGCCACTGAGCCAATGTGAACCAAACTTGGCAGGAATGGTCTATGAGAGGTTCTCTACAACTGTTCCTCATTTTATTCCTGTTGGATGAAAACGTGACTGCAAGAGGCATTCTTTGATTCTGAGTGGCTGATTTTGAAAAATCTTCTCTGAAACTTCACAATTGATGACTGGGACACCCTCTACCAATAATCCTTATGTAATGTTGATCATGTTGCAAACATGGCCACAACTGCAACTCATAGTTACCATGGAAACCCTATGGGAAATCACATTTTTATATGTAGTTCTGCCATCTGAGTGATTAGAGGCTCTTTAGATCTTCTAGTTTATTGGTGTTCAAGGTCACATATTTCTGCACAATTGCTAATCATCACCGCAACTTGGAGATAAAGTTAAGTTTATAGTTTATACCTATGTCGCCTATTTTAGAGGACTTCCATCCCAAGCATTGGTGACTGGGTCCTATTTTACCAGTATAAAAGTGCTTGTTTGCCACAGAAAACAAGCACTGCTTCACTTCCCAGGGTTCCCACAGGGGTTAGAGCAAGAGAAAGGTAAGGTGATGCTGACATGTTTACCAGTATTAGTGAAAAAATTGAGATGAGCAACCAAGAACATTACAGCTTATTCCATGATTAGAAGTTCTTTCATTAAGCCATTGGAGTGCTGTGATTAACCCACCGTAGGAAAGGGCTCTCATATTCCAAGTACAAGACTTTTATTTATTTATTCATTGGTGTTTATGGTCACATATTTCTGCACAATGGCGAATCGTGACCACAACAGAGAGATAAAGTTGAGTTTAGTCAATCGTTTATATCTATGTTGCCAATTTTAGTGGACTTTCACCCCAGGCATTGCGTCCCCTGAGTTCCAATGTGTTCTATGTGCCAGTAGCCACATAGAACACATTGGAACTCAGGGTACGATTGGTGTCTAGGTACTATTTTACCAGTAAAACAGAGCTTGTTTACCACAGAAATGTTTCCCCTCTCAACCGAGGCATTCCTTTCCAGGATCCATTGTACCAGTGCCACAGAACTTATCTACCACAAAAAACATAGGGATTTTTCTGATGGCATAGAATATAAAAAATATGATTTTCAGCAAGGTGCTGATTGATGTTACCTTTCAAAGCCTTCACATCAAAATGAGGTTATAAGTCAAGACAGGAAAAGCTGATGACGCTCTGTCAAAAAAGGATGTTATGTAGTAACTGTTAACCCACAGAGTATTTCCTTAAAAATTCAATTGAGTTTGGCATCCAGAAATTATTAAGGACTACTTCTCTTTGTAGGGGTATGTTTTGTTAACTGGTTGAGTGCTAGAAGGCACTGTCAGGGCTTTCAAACAAAATGAGGGTACCAGAGGAAAAGCCAACATTTTCCATATTCAGTCAAATGTAAAATTAATCTTTTATTTATATATATTTGTTTTATCACAAATTATTGAAGAGTGCCTATGGCCACTCTTCAATAATTTGTAATAAAACAAATTTGGATGAACAAATTCAGACCACCAAAAACAATGTAGCCCTCAACCACTGAACAAGAGATAGTAGTACAGTGGATCCCACTTAATTGTATATCTCTTAAATGAATAACCCTGATAATTGAATATAATTTCCAAACACCAAATCATTTACCATACTTTCAGTACAAATTTTACCTCTTACTTGAATATGGATTATGGAGCAAACTCATGTTAATTGAATAAAAAAATCCTGTAATGTGTCAAGAAATTATCCTGACAATCACCAAATACCCAATGTTTACAGACCTATTTCACATAAGTGCATCTAATATATGTAATTATTCTATTATACGGAGTCAAAAAAGGAAGTGTAATCGAAAAAAAATAGCATAAAGGATGAAATATAATAGTTCTAATGTTTGTGGACAAGAAGTCATGCAAAGATTTTAATGACATTTTGTTGTCCACCCAACCGTATACAATTTTGCTACGGATTTCAAAATAGCATGTGCTACCTGACCATGTCAAATTGAATGGGTGACCAACGATTTTCTTTGTGTTATGTTGTGCTAGACAGCCTGGGTTATTGAGAAAACACGCTAGTTTTTGGCTTCTGGCATTTTAAAAAATGCCAGGGTTAACCGAAAATCAGAGGTTGCATGCCATTGGTATGCAGGAGGCTGGGATACCTCCAGATGAGCTTGCTGCTGGGTTCGGAGTCATGTGGCCACTATTTACCATCTCATTGGAAGGTATAGAACCACTGGATCTACTGCCCACAAACTGCGTTCAGACCGACCAAGAGTTATGACCCCTGCACAAGACCGACACATCAGGACATCTCACTTGCGGGATCGCTTGCTTCCGGCGACGACAGCAGCAATTACTCCTGGTAGAACTAACAATAGAATCAGTGCACAAACTGTCCACAATAGACTCGCTGAACACGGCATCTGCAGAAGGCGTCCATACCACGGACCAATCGTTACCCAATGCCAACGTACCATTAGAATGGAATGGGTATGTCAGCATTTTCGCTGAACTGAGCAGCGTTGGAGCACAGTTCTTTTTAGTGATGAATCACAATTTTGTCTACGGCACGCCGATGGTAGGTCAAGAGTGCATCCAAGAATGCGACCGTTTCGGCGGGGGTAGTGTAATGGTTTGGGCAGGAATTTCCTTGCACCATCGAATGCAGTTGATCTTCATTGATGGTAATCTGAATGGACAGCGATAAGGGACGAAATTCTTAATGCTGTTATTGTCCCATTGTTCAATGCAAACAACGGATTGCAGTTATTGCAGTCAGACAATGCCCAATGTCACGTGGCACATATCTGTCATGACTTTCTTGAGGAGCAGAGCATCGAACTTCTTCCCTGACCCCCACATTCGCCAACTTCGTACAACTTCATGATCTTCAGATGTTAGGCGATTTATGTAATGTTCTAATGCAGGAGTGGAATGAAATACCACAGGGTGACATCCAGTGACTTATCAGGTCCATGCGCCGTCGATGTCTTGCCATCCAAGAGACAAACAGTGGACACACACGCTATTGACTGCATGTGTGAACTTTTCATTTCACCCCATGTCTGAACTGTGACATCCTGACGTGACTCTGGCAACAGTAAGAACATGAAATTATGAAAATTTATACAGCTAGACTCGACATAGGAATTTACAATAATTTGTTTGGGATTAAAGTCGATAATACTAAAAATGTTGCTCCTCAAAGTTTATTATACTTTCTTTTTTGACTCAGAATCTATTTTGTTTGACAGAGCTCCATGATATAATAGAATAAATGTCCAGTTTATCTCTAAAATACAGGAATGTGACCAAATTCCTGTTAATTGAATATTCCTGTTAATTGAATAATTCTCACTGGCAAAGTTGCTATTCTATTAACAGGGTTCAACTGTATAACTTTACGAAATAACAGAGTATTTTGTATTTTGCAACAAAATCATTCAGCAGTTAAATGTTTGTATTGGGAAGAAGTGGGTCCAAAGAATGTGTTGAGGCTATATCCAGAAAACACAACAGAGTGTCAACCTTTATGCTAAAAGATGTTGGAAAAACGAACTGAAACACCCTGAGACACTAATTTTCCTAACAAAATGGAGAAAAATGTCCAATGTACATAAGTAGGAGGACAAAATGAATTTTCAGTTAAATTTTAGTAACTTTTACGATTTCTGGAAAACATATTTCTATTTCTTTGTCACCTAATTTCGAAAGCAACAATCAATTGTGACATGTTCTACAAAATTATTAATAGTTGTTATGCCCATGGCATAACAACTATTAATAATTATGTATAACACATGTTGACACATATCATGACTAAAACCAACTCCACTCCCATGCTTTTTGCTTTGAAAATGACTACAACATGACACCATCTGCACACCAGGAATGCATGTCAAGTGTAGAGCATGTAATGATAACATGGTGAAATGTTATGATATCGCTTGTAGATTTATATTTTGAACATGAAATTCTTCACACAAAAAATAGGAATTTTCACTGGAAAACATTTTCTACAACTTTTTCTGTTACAGTAGTTAACAATTCATTTGATGATTTCTTTAGCGCTTTCATGTTTCGATTTTTGAATGAGTATGTTTGTCCATCATGCAGGCCTATTGATTGTCCAATACAGGATCACTCATGACCTCAAAATATTCTAACAGGAAGCAATGTTGTTTCCATTGAACAAAAATTTGAACACTTCACTCAAATATAAAAAGCTGCTTCCAACTCGACTTGTCTTATGTCCTAGTCTTGTTCTTTGATATCTGAAGCAACTTCAGCAATAGATATTTTTTATATAACTTTTCTCAATTTACACCTATCACCAAAATGCGGAAGCAGACCTTCAGGAATCATTGGAACCCTATTCTACCTGTTCAGTTGTAGTTATGTATTAATTCGGATGTTATGCAACACAGCCTTCATTTTGATGTACAATACGCCGGAGTTATTCAGAAATTAGTAGATGTTTCATAATTAATAACTTTTGCTTAAAATATGTTATTATTTGGCCCCACAAAGTAGCTCTTCTGTTTCTCAGGCCATTTTTTTGTAAAATTGCATGTGGGTTGGCATTTTTTTATTTTATTTATTTTTGAAATTATTTCTTTGCCATCAAAAGTTCATGTTCTTGGATTGTTTTACATTTCAGGCCTCATAATCTACAGAATAGCCTGGATGGTGGTGTATGTATTTCATCCCTTGAGTGCAAGAAGGCTTTGCAATGCTGAAGCATTGCAAAACCTTGTTGCACTCGAGACAAATATATCAATTTTATCAACTTGGGTAAATTATCAGACATAAACCATTTAATTTTAATTTTTTAAAGTTTGCATTGGTTATAAAAAGAGAGCATGCAGCAGCCAAAAGGACCATGCAGGAGGGCCCAAGAAACAGGTCATGGTTTTCACATCGAATCGAATTTCGAATCAATAATGTCAACATATAAAGTAGGCGCTCAACATAATTTATGTCTCCGACTCTCCGAGATTAACGTCTTCGATGTGTTGAAATGTGCTATTTGTATGATCTAAACTTTTATACGACATGCGTTTGCAATTTTGCATTGTGTAAATGGAAGGATTAGTATTATGTCTTCATTGCACATGCATTGGTAACAATGTCTGGGTTAACTTATTCAGACATGGTGAATTCATGTGACGTAGCTAAACAGAAGTTAATGCCAGCAGACGAAAAAATCAGAATAGCGATGGAGTACGAAACACTTGCAGTCTTGCACAGTTGCACGCTGATCGATGTAGTTGAGACAACTCTATATTTTGGCAGTTATGCTCTAGCTCTACTGGAGCTTTTTATGATGAACAGAACAAAGTATAGATATGTCCGAAAATCGGAAAATTACTTCTAATTTTTTCACAGTTAAGTGATCTGCAAGTCATACACTACTATTTAATATGCACCTAAGACGCAACCCCCCACGTTTTTCCTATAATTTGGAGATAAAGTAGGTTATTCAGGGAATCTACTCCAAGACATGCACAAAATATGATAGTCGCTTCAATGACAACTAGGAAATTGCAGATATTCGATCCACTTCTGAATAGTTACTCAGATTTTGAATCACATCGAACCCACTTTACTTAATTTCATGTACAGTCCAGGACCATTGTCAGCAAGACCAGAAATAAACAATCTGTTCTTGCAGAATGAGGCCCCCAGAGGGGACATTTGCTGATGATATCCCATACAGAGGGCTAGAATCCCCCAATTTATCCTCTGGGTACCTCTTTCTGTTAAGGCCCAAGACCTTGATTCAGATTGTGGTTCAGAGAGGGTAAATTTAGTAATGCTACCAAATTCACCCTGTGGGGACCTCATTCTGCAAATGACAGCATGCTTATTTCCAGGGTTGGTTGTCACAAATGATTTTCATTATCCCTGGTGTTTGTAAACATACAGTTTGGTACATGTATTCTCAACCATTGATACAGTGGAACTCTGTTAATTGAATGATCACTTTGCCTGTGAAATATATTCAATCAACAAGAGTAGTCAAATAACAGGGATTTGGTCACTTTTCTTTATTCCAGAGATTTATTATTTATTTATTATAATATTATTTATTTGTGTCGGACAGTTTTATGGGCGGAGGAAGCCAGAGTACACAGAGAGAACCACCGAGCAATGGCGAGCAACTTTTAGACCCCCCAATGTACAAACTCAGGGTTAGCATTGGTTGAAGACAAGTGCACCATCAACGTGCTGTATGGCAATCAGGATGAAGTGCCTTACCGAAGGACACAAAGCAGTTACCACTGGCAGGTATCGACCTGCAGACTTTCAGTTTGAAGTGAAAGGACGTACCAGAGCCACCGCACTCCCTTGTATTCTAGAGATAAACTGAGCATTTATTCTATTATATCTTGTTTGATAGAGCTCATGAAGCTCTCTCAAACAAGATATAATAGATTAATTGCCTGTATTGGAAGTACTGATGCCAAATATGTCTATACTCAAGGGTAATTTGGTGATTGTTAGTGTAATTACCCACTTATTACAAGAATTTTTTATTCAATTAACAGGATAACATATATGGAATTAACAGAACAAATATGTACTGAAGGTATGCTGAACAGTATGACGTTTAAAATTTAAATTCAGTTAACAGAGATATTCAGTTGAGAGATATCTAGTTAACTAGTTGAGTGCCAGAAGCCACTATAAGGGCTTTCAAAATGAAAGTGCCAATGGCACAGTAGCTTAACTTGACTGTGTGTTGTGTTTCATGAAAAGGATAATGTTCAATGTTTATGAAAGGATTATGAAATACAACAATTGAGAATATGTTGATAATTGAGAATATGTTAATTTCTGTTCCCTGTATGCTATGTTTTCAATAACAAGAGGCCCCACGGGGCCTGAAGCGCTCATCTTGAACAGAACACAATATAAACAGAGTCCAAGAATGAGTCTACATTAAGCAATCCATATCCATAGGCTACACTGTCAATCCTTGAGTCCCTCAGGAGTGACAAAAATAATCTGGGCATCATGCCTTTTCTTCAGTTGATCATAATGTAAAATGTAGAGCTCCCCCTATGAAGCCCCTTGATATAACCTATGTGGATTAATCTTAGTTACACACCTCAAGAGGGTACTGAATACAAAATTTTTAATTCTTCAGCAAAATGGCCAAATCCGGCTCCCATAGGGAGCTCAAATATTAACCCAGGCTCTCGATTTGAACACAGTTGAATCTGACTTAGAGATGTTGTGTACCAAATATTAGTGCATTCTGACTGTTGGATCTGAAGATGAGAAATTTTAAAGAAATTTCTTCATATTGCACTAAGTTAAAATCTGGGCTACCATAGCGAGCCCAAATATTAACCTAGGGATCTGATTTGAACAAACTTGAATCTAACCCCCTCCCCCCCCCCCCCCCCTCCTAGAGATGTTGTATACCAAATATGAAATCATTCTGACCAGTGGATCTGAAGAAGATTTTTGAAGAAATTCCTTCATATTGTATTAAGTTAAATTTCAGGTTCCCATATGGAGCCCAAATATTAACCCAGACTCTCGGATTGAACAAACTGGAATCTGCCCCCCCCTCCCCCCCTAGAGATGTTGTATACCAAATATGAAAGCATTCCGACTGGTGGATCTGAAGAAGATTTTTAAAGAAATTTCCTCATATCGCACCAAGTAAAAATTTGGGCTACCATGGCGAGCCCAAATATATACCTAGGGATCTGATTTGAACAAACTTGAATCTGACCCCCACTAGAGATGTTGCATACTAAATATTAAAGAATTCTGACTGGTGGAACTGAAGAAGATTTTTTAAAATTATCCCATATTGAACAAAGCTAAAATTTGGGCTTCCGTAGGAAGCCCAAATATTATTCTGGGGACTTGGTTTGAACAATCTTGAATCTGACCCTCATAACAATGATGTATATCAAACATTAAAGATTCTGACTGGTGGTTCTGAAGAAGATTTTTAATGAACATTCCCCATATTACCCTATGTAAAAAATTTGGGCTCCTGTATTGAGCCCAAATATGAACCAATGGGCTTTATTTTAGCAAACTTGTATATGACCCCCCTATGAATGCTGTGTACCGAATATCAAAAGATTCTGATGATTGGTTCTGAAAAAAAATTTTTTTTTAATTTTTGCAAAGATGCTGACTCAACATTTTTTCGATGTCCATTACAGCACACCCTAACATAACCGATGGCAATATTTTTTTTACCATTCAACTCTACTGGTCCTAAGGATATTTCATACCAAATAACAGCTCTCTGTTCTGTGTGGTTTGGGAAATATGGGCGTTTGAAAATATTTTTATTTTTAGCTCCCAGGGTTTCCAAGGGGATGCAGGAATTTCATACCAAATATCAAGTCATTGTACACACTGGTTCATGAGAAGAAGATTTTAAAAATATATTTTGGAGCTTTTTCTCCTACTCCCTCCCGATGGGGCTGGGCATGTTGAGTTGAACAAAAATGCAAAGCCCCTTTGGGACCATCACTCACACAAACTTTCACTTTAATTGGCCCAGTGGCTTTGGAGAAGACCAAAACATGGTGTTGATGGACAATGGACAGAGAGCGATGAGATTAGCTCAGCTTGACTTTGTCAAGATGAGCTAAAAATAATTAGAGGTGTAGACTGTACTAAAGAATTGAAGGGTGGGTTAATGTGGCCCTCACAGTTAATGTGTGTCAACCAAAGTTAACAAGTTACAGTGAAATTATTCCAAAACGAGTTGTCCTATCAAGTTACAATGAAATCCCTTTCTAACTATAACTCGTAGACTTTTTACTAAAGGAATCTTGGTCATCTAGATATCATACCAAGTTATTCTACCAAGTTACAATTAAATCCCTTTATAAAAAGAACCTGTAGACAATACTAAATGAATCCAGGTTGCGTGACCAGGTGGCAGTAATGGCTGACTGATCATGACCAAAATAGGAAAGGCTCATCTAGACATCAGGTTATCCTTCCAATTTACAATGAAGTCAGTTAATAAATATGAGCTATAGACTGTGTTAAACAAATCTACTGCGCTAAAGGTTTTCAGGCTTCGGGCCCCTTTAGCCATCACAGTTGACCAAAAGAGGTCGTTCTCATCTAGACATTATACGGAATCATCCTACCAAGTTACAATGAAATCCCTCCATAAATACTACCTGTAGACTGTGTTAAAGGTTTTTGGGTTTTGGACTCGGGAAGCCATAGTGGACAGATCGCGACCAAAATGGGAAAGTACTCATCTAGACATCATACAGAGTCATCCTACCAAGTTGCAATGAAATCCCTTCATACATATGACCTGTAGACTGTGCTAAATGTTTTCAGGTTTTGGGCTTGGGCAGCCATCACAGTTGACTGATCGCAACCAAAAGGGGACATTCTTATCAAGATGACCTCAAACCTGCATAGAACTACGGGGTGTAGTCTGTGCTAAAGGAAAATGTGAACAGATTCACAGATTTCCACACACGTAATGGCAATAGCTTATCTTGACTTTGTCAAGTTAAGCTAAAAATGAGGGTACCAGAGCAAAAGCCATTTCCCTTGCTCATGTTTCACATTCAGTCAAATGCAAATAATATTTTGTTTATATAAATGTTTTATTGCAATTTATTGGAGACTGCCTGTGGGCACTCTCCAATAATTTGTAATAAAACAAATATTGAACACGAGACCGTAAGGGGCCTAAGAGCACTCACACAACACTGGCAAATATCAGCTGAGGGTCCTGATTTGAACAATGTATATCAAATATCAAAATATTCTGATCGGTGGATGAGAAAAAAAAAAAAAAATTCCTCATTTGAACTAAGTTATAATTCGGGCTCCCTCAGGGAGCCCAAATATGAACCCAAGGACTCGACTGTAACAAATTTTAATCTCACCTCCCTAACGATACAGTATACCAAATTTCAAAAGATTCTTACTGGTGGATGTGAAGGAAGATTTTTAAAGAATGTTTCTCATATTGAACAGGTTTATTACAAATGGAACACATTGGGTTCACCTTCACCATAACTTTGTTATCCAGTGCTTGCCTGCCTTCATATATAGCAAAACAAATCAGAATTTTTCTTAAGTCTAAACTTAGAAAAAAGGTTGAACAGTGTATTAAAAATCTCCATAATCTGTAAAACTATCTGGTCAAGGATTAATGTTAACTTATATTGAAGCAATTAATAACACACATATGAAATTTGAAATCCCTAGGGTACCAGTGGTTGCCTGCAATCATGTATAGCAAAACATGTCATAAATTTTCGAAGTCCAAACTGCTCCTTCAACAATGATGACGTAAAATTTGCTATTTTTGACGATTCAAGTCCCACAATTCTGGAATGACAAATCTGAAAATTGTCCCAAAAAAAAAAATGGAAAAGAGCTTGGCTTGCTCAGTCTGGATAGTGTGTATATAAATTATGAGAAGCGGTCAAAACAAACTTGCATAATGATATGACGTGAAAAATTGTCATATTTTACGACTTACCCTTTCAACACTGGTGGTATCTTCCATGCCAGTTAAATGGCAGAAATTGGAAGAGTCCATATCCATTATTTGGGGGTAGAGCAATTAATATTTTCAACGTGCAGCCTTCAGGCTAATTGCTAAAAACTAATTGTTCTACCACCCACAGTCACTTAATAGCCGTCCTACTTAATGAAATTATGACGTATCATGTTCCTGGACCAGAAAAGTGGCCTCTCATGTTGAAAGAGTTAAAGAAAGTCCCATAACTCCAGAATGACAAACTTAAAAATTGAAAGGGGTGTTGCCTTTACTGATTGTAACATTGCTACAAAATTTCACGAGATTCGGTGAAAGCATAATTGAGTTATAATACGACATGTAAAAAATAGCCAATTTTTTTATGATTCAAGTCCTATAACTCTGCAAAAAAACCCCAGAAAACCATTAAAAACGAAAGGGAGCTTCATTTGATCGATTTCAATATTGTGTATAAATTACGATAAATTAAACATAAAACACTGACCATCTGACATCAGCATCCACAGTTTTTGTATCCAAAACATCAGCATTTACTGACTGTTAATTGAATAGCCACTTCACCATTGAAAAATATTCAATTAACAAGAGTATTCAATTAACAATAATTGGGGAATTTTCCCATCTTCTAGTAAACTAGAAGCACTGTCACAGAGCCGAAGCTGCCAGAATTGTCCAAAGGAAACTTGATTTATCATATGACATAGGAATATGCTGACAGACGGACAGTGATTACTGTAGGGCTTCCGCCAAAAGGCGGCGGGGCCCTAATAAAAATTCTTTGTTCCACTGCTGAGCAAACATCAAGCTAATGTAGAGGGTGTAAAGCCACTAGAGTGACTCTCAGCACTTTTCAATGGAGCCATGACACTGGCTTCTAGCATCCAACCAGTTAAAGGCACAGACTGAAGAAATTTCCCATTCTGGTTCTCTACACAAAGTAAATTTTCCCAACAAGGGCCTGGGATCCTTTCCCAACAGGGGTAGAAAAATCCTTGGAATGGCTAAATATATATTATTCAATTGCTAAAACCAAACTTATTCATTACTATCTACAGAAACCGTGATTGTTCTGTGGGTCCAAGGAAAACAATACTAAATAAAATTGAAGAAAAAAATGCATCTTTTGCTTTTATTCTTTTTCTTTAATTATGTACATTTTGATAATTATTTAACAAATAAATAAATACATTTGTGATGCTGCAAAATAGTTTTAGCTCCAAATATGTGAGAGCCATCTGTTATCTGCTACAATATTATGATCAAAAGTTGCAATGCAATGAATATATTCATTTTCTTCCAAAAATGACTGACATCAATTTTGTCACCTTTGGCATTAGCATCTGAACTGTGAGACCAGTGGCATAAATACATGTGAGGCAGGAGGAGCGACAAATTTTACTGGATTTTGTTTGTTCTGTCCAAACATTTTTGGGGGATGGTAAAATGTTCGAGAAATCAGAATGTAAATCACCACAGCAAATTACATTGACATGCGGCAATGCTTTGTTTACTTGTTTGCACTGGAAATTTTCGGGTCTTGACTAGCTTCCCCACCCACACACACTCAGACCAAAAATGGCAATCTATGTCACAGACAGCAGAAAATAAATCACATTTACCTACCACATATATTTATGCTGCCACTTGAGAGGATTTGGTAAATCATCGGTCATTTTCTAAGCAGTGGATTACTGTTAATTCGGAAGCTTGTTGTTTGGCATGAAAGAGCTCAAGTAAAGATTTAAGCATAAAAGGGACTTCCCACCCCCACGATTTTTTTAAACATATTTTAAAGTTATCTAGGGAAAATCTCCCCATTCTGTGATGTCATATCAGATGAGATGTATTTATTACAAGTGAACAGCAAAAGTTCTGGACAAAATAGATAAAAAATGTTGTCAAATAATAATAATAATAATATATACACTTATATAGCGCACGTATCACAATTTTGAAAGAGTTCCAAGGCGCTTTACAAAGATATTAGTAGGAATAAAAATTTAAGTATACAGTCCTTCCCCCATGTGTTCTTTAAAAATATTTTTCAAAAAGTAATGTTTTCAATTTGGATTTGAAGGAGTTAATGGAAGGGGCAGACTTGACGGATTCAGGTAAGCTGTTAAAAAGTTTAGGACCACTAATGCTGTAACAACGGCCTCCGTATGTTGACAAAGTATACGATTTTTCCTTCAAAAGGGTTTGACCTGCTGAACGAAGGAGGCGTTTGGGTCTGTAAGTTTCAACTAGCTTGGAAATATACTCTGGAGCTTGATTCAGGCATGATTTGTAAGTGAAAAGGAGAATTTTAAACTCTATTCTAGCCTTAATGGGGAGCCAGTGTAATGTTTTTAATTTGTGAGAAATGTGGTCCCTTTTCTTTGTTAAAGTAACGATGCGAGCTGCCGTATTTTGTATGACTTGTAATCTGTTAATCTGTTTACTGGTAATACCATAGAGGAGTGAGTTGCAGTAATCGAGTCGTGATGATATAAATGCATGCACAAGACATTCTGAGGCATTTTTCGTTAAGATTTTCCTCGCTCGACCAATTTTTCGAATATGTAAATTAGCTGACTGACAGATTTTTGAAATATGAGGCGCCATGGTCAAATGATTGTCAAAATAAACGCCAAGGTTCCTAACAGTTGTAGATGGGTTTATTACCTTGTCGCCTACTTTAAGGCAGGGTAGTGTATCTTGGGCGGGTCTATACCTAGATGTAAACACTATGAGTTCTGTTTTCTCGTCATTCAATTTTAATTTGTTTACCAGCATAAATTTCCTAATGTCAATGATACAACGATCCAAAATTTGAAATTTAGTTTCTATGTCCAAACTATCTGTCGGGTCAATGTCTGTGTAGATCTGTGAATCGTCGGCATAGAAGTGATAATTTATGCCATGGGAGCGTATAATTTCCCCCAGGGGCTGCATGTAAAGTGTGAAAAGAATGGGGCCTAGGACCGATCCTTGAGGTACCCCGAATCTGAGTGGCACAAGTTCCGACCGAGTGCCATCAATGGTAACACATTGAGACCTATCTGATATGTATGACTGGAACCATCTCAGTGCTGACACACCAATACCTAATTGAGCGAGCCTATCGGATAGAATCGTATGGTCAATGGTGTCGAATGCAGCTGAGAGATCTAACAAAATTAACACAACTGCTTTTCGATGGTCAATGTATTGAAGAATATCATTTTGGACACTAAGTAGAGCTGACTCAGTAGAGTGTCCAGGACGATATGCTGACTGCTTAGGTTCCATTAGTTGGTGGTCATCTAAAAACACCCTTAGCTGTTGAGCTATTACCTTCTCAATAACTTTGGATATAAATGGCAGGTTAGAAACAGGTCGATAATTTTTCAGTTCACAAGGATCTAATGAAGCTTTTTTGAGAAGAGGTGTAACTAGAGCTGTCTTGAGACATGGGGGCACATAACCATTTGATACGGACTCATTAACAATTTTTGTGATGGAATCAATGAGAGCAGGTAGACAAGATTTTAACAACGAAGTGGGTATTGGGTCCAGCGCACAACTCTTGCTTGGCGAGGTCATGATGATTTTTTCAACAGTACCCTTCGGCACTGTTTCAAATTTCAACAGACTTCCAGACATATTGGATGATGTGCTGGGAGAGGAATTCACGCTTATAGCTTGCGTTTCATCAAGTAGGTTCCTTATTTTCTCAATTTGAGAGACAAAAAAGTCCGAGAATTTGTGAGCAATTGTAGCATTTGAGAGCTCAACTGAGAATTTAGGTTTATGCCTTGTTTCCATAGACTGTAAAATTTTAAAAAGTTGCTTTTGGTCAGATTTGCAAGCTTCAACTTTACTACATAGAAACTGTTTCTTAGAGAATATTATGAGATGCTTCACAACTTTACACTGGGCAATAAACATTTCACGATGTATTGTTAATTTGGTACGTCGCCATTGCCTTTCTAGCCTACGCCACTTTTGCTTGGATGCAAAATATAATTTTCTGACTTCTTGACTTGTGCAGAGTGTCAGAAAGTGGATTTTGTTGTTTTTGGAAATGGGTGTTTTATGTGTTCAACAGATGATAAATGCAGTTTTGGAAAATTTCAAGCTTCCATGAAGCATATCCTGAGTATATGAAACCTTCTAATTGTAGTCCAGTGGAGTCCTGTTAACAGAATAATCATTTTGCCAATGTAAATTATTCAATTAACAGAAGTTTTCAATTAACAGGGATTATGTCACTTTCCTGTATTCTAGAGATAAACTTAGCATTTATTCTATTATATCTTGTTTGACAGAGCTGTCAAACAAGATATAATAGATTAAACGCCTGTATTGGGTGCACTGAGGCCAAATAAGTCTATAAACAAAGGAAAACTGGGGTGAGTCAGGGAAATTTCTTGACAGGTTACAAGAGTTTTTATTCAATTAATAGGAGTTTACTCTATAACCTATATTCAATTAACAGGGCAAATTTGTACTGGAGGTATGGTAAATGGTTTTGTGTTGGGAAATTCTATTCAATTAACAGGGTTATTCAGTTAAGAGATATCCAATTAAGTGGTCTCCACTGTACAGTGAAACTCTGTTAATTGAATAGCAACTTTGCCAGTAAAAAAATATTCAATTACCAGAAGTATTCAACTGGCAGGAATTGGTCATTTCCCTGTATTCTAGTAATAAATTGAGCATTTAATCTACTTTTTCTCACTTGATGGAGCAGTCAACCATGATATAACTGATTAAATGCTTTGATTGGAAAATAAGCAGGCCTGAAAATAAGCAGTCTGACATTTGCAAAATGAGGTCCCCAGAGGGTGAATTTGATGATGCTATCCCATACAGTGGACCAATTTATCCCCTGGGTACCTCTTTCTGTTTAGTTTTGAGACCCTGACTCAGACTGAGGTTCACAGAGGGTCAATTTAGTGATGCTACCCTGCTGTGCAGGGTAGCATCACTAAATTCACCCTCTGGGGACCTCATTTTGCAGATGACAGTCTGCTTATTTTCTGGCTTGACTATGTTGTGTAGGTCTTAAAACAATGAGGCATTTAGGCTGGCTGTTAAGAGTAATTTTTGAAAAGATTAACTTTTTTTATTATTCATTTAACATGAATTTACTCTTTAACCTACATTCTATTAACAGGGCAATTTATTTGCAATTAGGCCCCACAAAGTAGATCTTCTGTTTCTCAGGCCATTTTTTGTAAAAGTACATGTGGGTGGATGGTTTTTTATTTTTGTAATTATTTTTTTGCCATCAAAAGTTCATGTTCTTGGTTTGTTTTATGTTTTAGGCCTCATAATCTACAGATTAGCATGGGTGGTGGTGTATTTCGTCCCTTGAGTGCAAGAAGGCTTTGCAATGCTAACGTATTGCAATTTAGCATTGCAAAGCCTTGTTGCACTCAAGGGACAATTTTATCAATATGATTGGAAAAAATAATTAAATTAACAAATTTTGATATCAGGTGGATTGGGTTACAGCAACAGAATTTGATGAGAACATGTGGTGCTTCCCTGTTTTCATAGAAATATTTATGAAAAGAATGACTATAAAAATAAAAAGCTACATTTAAGACTATCAATTAGGAAATATTAAATATATGAAAAATTTTTAAAAAAAAGGTTTTTCATATTATTTTCATATATATAATTCATACAAAATGAAAAAACTACATTTCTGCAATCTGACAGAATTGGCTGTTTATCTGACTTCTTTCGGAATTAAGCACAGTTTGGAAAATATACACCCTTAAACACATGAAGGCCGAATTCCAACTTTGAAAAATTCTTCTACACCAGAACAGATAACCCAACCCCGCTTGCTTTGTGTCAACTTGTCAGTTAAAATCATAGTTAACATGCAGTCATTTCTAGTCAAGTCTTTATAGGCAGTCAAGATTTGATGAGAAACCATTTCAAATATTTGTGTATGTAAAAAAAATGTCTGAGAGTTCCAATGGAGTTTGTTCAATGGTTTAAGAGGAGTAGCGGATAGCAGATCTATACCCCTCCCTACTAAAACCTGAATTGACAAAGACCATTTTTGAATATGGGGAACTGTAAATATGAAAATAGCTGAAAAGAAAATAGGAGGTGCACATCTTCAATGTATGTAAAAGAATGTCTGAAAGTTTCAATGAAATCTGTTCAATGGTTTAAGAGGAGTTGCGGATAGCAGATCCGTACAGAATGTCAATTGAATTTGACAAAGTTCATTTTTCAATATAGGAAACTGTAAAAATGAAAATATCTGAAAGGAAAATAGGAGGTGCACATCTTCAATGTATGTAAAAGAATGTCTGAGAGTTTCAATGAAATCCGTTCACTGGTTTAGGAGGAGTTGCTGATAGCAGATGTGTACCCCCCAAAAGCATAATGGACGGATGGACAGACATACAGATGTATGGATGTACAGACATACAGATCTACATACCGAACACTATATACCACCCACTTTTCAAGTGGGTGGTATAAAAAATTGTTGAGATTTCCTCAATTCATTCAGATTAAACGTTTTTATTAAAATGACTCTTGAGTGATTCATAGTTCCTTTTGATCTCGTCAAATTTCACTGAGCACTGGCAGAAAATGAGAGACAACCATCTTTACTCAAGTGATGAGTGTCGGCTTGATCAATATCAAAGAAATCCAAAATGACAGCAAGATATTGCAAGAACTTGCTTGCAACATTGTGTATATTACCTTTGATACATTTTGCGACGGTTTCCATAAAAGATAAAACTGTTGTGTTCGGGTTTATGTTTGTTTCATTTCGTTTTATTCTGCTGCGATTCCGGTTTATCAAATGTTATGTATGCAAGATGACAATGCCCATTAGTGAAATAAATGAGCTCCTCATCGATAATTAAATTGTTAACTAGATGCAAAGTGATGGGGCCATCACTGTGGGCCCCGCATTTGAAATGGTTAGCAATTTGAACAGTACACAGTATAGTAAAACCTTCCTTGAGAGACCATCTGTCTTGAGAGGCTAGTGAAGTCCCATAATTATGGAACGACAAATCTGAAAATTGTCAAAATATTAAAGGGACCTTGTTTGATCAATCTCAATAGTGTGTATATAAACTATGGGAATCGGTGAAAACAAACTTGAGTAATGATATGGTGTGAAAAAACGTCATTTTTTATGATTAAAGTCCCATAACTCCAGAACAACAAACCTGAAATTCGTAATAACTGAAAAAGGTGTTGCCTGTAATGATTGTAACATTGCTTCAAAATTTCAAGAGATTCAGTGAAAACATGATTGAGTTATCATACATGTAAAAAATTGCCAATTTTTTGAAGATTCAAGTCCCACAACTCTGGAACAAAAAAACAGAAAACCGTCAAAAATGAAAGGGAGCTTCATTTATCTATTTGAATATTGCGTATAAATATTAAGAGAATTGATCAGAGGAAACTGGAGTTATGGTATGATATAGGAATATCGGCAGGGACCTAATTAAAGCCATCAACATTGGTAACAAACACCACTAAAACCATTGTCAGGAATGGGGGTATACATGGTGCGTTGCCTGGCGATTACGATAAATTAAACATAAAACACTGACCATCTGACATCAGCATATACATTTTTTGTATCCAAAACATCAGCATTTACTAACTGTTAACTGAATAGCCACTTCACCATTGAAAAATATTCAATTAACAAGAGTATTCAATTAACAGTAATTGGGGAATTTTCCCACCTTCTTGTAAACTAGAAGCACTGTCACAATGCCGAAGCTGCGTCGATTCGTGCAACGCCAATGATGTTTTAAAACAAACAAAAACAAAAAAACTTGTTGGTGACAAAAAAACTTGTTGGTGACAAAAAAACTTGTTGGTGACAAGTCCATAAATGTGACAGAAATTATCGAAATGACATGCACTATTAAGAGGGTGTAGACATCATGAAGATACACTTGTATACCAAGTATGGTGGCATTCCATCAAGTATTTTAGGAGTTATGGTGTTTTTTTAAACTCGTTGGTGACAGACCGACCGACAGACAGACTGACATTACCACATATAGAGCTGCTTGTCGCAGCTAAAAATCGAGCATTTCTTCTATCATATCTTGTTTGACAGAGCTCAATAAGCTCTTTCAAACAAGATATAATAAATTCAATGCCTAAACTGGATTTACTTACGCAAAATTGTCTATGAGGGGAAAAGTTGTCAACTTTGTTGTTCTTCTTTCGACTGCAAAATTTTGTACTTAATTAACAGGAGTTTACTCAAAAACCTATAAGTAATTAACAGATCAAATTTTATTGAAGTAATGGTAAATGGTTTGATGTTTGGAAGTCATATGTTATTAACATGGATATTCAACTTTAAGAGATATCCAACTGAGTGGGCTCCACCGTATTTCAAATTATTCATCTGAGTATTTTTTTTATGAAGTAACATGAACTTGGGGTTCAGCAGCTTTTCTATGATTAACTGTTTCAAGCTGCACCGGCTAGAAAATTACAAGATCGAACTGAGGCCCCAAAATCATCATACTGATGTCTGCAACAATATATTTTAAAAATAATTTGTCATGAGCACAATTTTCATAATTTGTAAGACTTCTACAGTTATTTGTAAAGCCATGCCGAAGGCCTCTTGCAATGAGACAGTTCATATTTCCAGACAAGAGTGAGTACTGACTGCAGTTAAATAAAGTAAACTGGTAACATGGTGTATCATCTGTACACAGAACAGTTCAATTTACCCCTTTACCTAATGAATCATCCTCATCCATCCACGTAATTTACAAATTAGTCAGTTGGAAAAAAAATTAGTTTTTTCAAAGCATTTCAACAAAACTGTATCATCTGACCACTCACTGGAACGTGCTTGATGAGCTCTTTCCAGTGAAGGGGTCATATGTTCAAATGTTTTGAAAAAAAAAAAAATGAATTAAAATAACAAATTTTGATATCATGTGCATTGGGTAAAGGGAAAACAGCTCCATTATGAAGCAGTCAATGGGTGTTAAGACAAATCAACATGGCTGCCAACCTGCTGAAGAGCCCAACTTGTCCATGGTATCAGTCATTATATGTAAATGTACTACAACTCTTTTTTCATCACTTCTTCCACTTTTCGTGTGTGACAAATTTTGTCATAGGTTTCCCACCAACACCACAGGTTCCTACTCCAACTCGCCCTTCAACAGCGTCAGGTGTTGCGAATATGCTTTTCTTCACATAACCCTTTTTGGTCTTTGTCAACACCTGAAAAATAAAAAGATCTACTCAGACATAAACAAGAAAAAAGTTGGCACAGCCAACAGATGCTCTCCAAAATGTGAATTGATGGAAACAACATACTGATTTTTTCAAATGCAGAACTGTGAAATGGTTCAAGCCATAAAAAATAAAATACAAAAACGTGTGGAAGGACAAGGGTAACAGAAAACAGTAAGCCTGTATTAAAAGCTCTTTGGGACGGAGATTAAACAAGCCTTTGAAGACAGGCCACTACTTAAATAGGGTGAATGTGTAAGCCCTGGGCATTTAATAAGAAACCATAAGAAATATTTTAGCACTTTACCATTTTGAAACATTTCAAGGGGCATAACTCTGGACAGATGGATGTACATGGATGGACGGATGGACAGATGGATGGATACATGGTCAAACAGATGGACAGATGTCTCCACTAGATATCCCTTCAACTTTTCAAGTTGAGGGCATAATAAAATTGCACATTTCAAATTTTGCAAAGTAGAAAAGGGGGCCATAATTTCATTTTCCCTATGCTGCTCTATCACCATACCAATTATCATTCCTATCAGAGTAGCAGTAGCTGAGCTGCAAGGTAAACCGTTTGGATGGAAGGGAATTAAAAATGTCGTAAGTCGATAAAGGGCCATAACACTGGAGAAAATGTGCGGGAGAAACACAAACTAGGCAGGTAACATTCCCTCCATACTGCTCTCTCACTGTACCAAATATAATTCAAAATGAGCAACAAGGGAAAACGTTCAGATGGAAGAGAATTTTGAATTTTCTAAATCAAAAAAGTGCCATAACTCTGGAGAAAATTAGTGGAAGAAACTCATGCTAGGCAAGTATCATTACCCCCATGTAACTCTATTACTGTACCAAATATAATTCAAAACGGAGTAGCTAAGCTACACAAGAAAATGTTCGGACGAAAGGAATTTTGCATTTTCTAAGTCAAAAAAAGGACCATAACTCTGGAGAAAATGTGTGGAAGAAACTCACGCTATACAGGTATTGTTCCCCCATGGCGCTCTATCACATCACCAAATATCAATTAAATCAGAGTAGCAGTGGCTGAGATACAAGGGAAAATGTTGGTACAGAAGGACGAATGGATGGACGAATAGATGGCGGTCTCCACTAGATACCTCTTCGACTTTTCAAGTTGAAGCATAAAAATGCATCGTATACACTAGCAGGGTTACCCGGCGTTGCTCGGGCTGAGGAGAGTATTAATATTACCCCTAGTAGACCCCTTTGAAGACCTATATCGGTGAGAAAAATTTTGGTCATAACTGTTGCCCCTCTACACCCCCACCCCACCCAGGCACTTTTTTAAACCTCACCATAAGATTCCTGGTCAAAAAATGACCCCTAGTAGACCCCTTTGAAGGCCTATATCGGTGAGAAAAATTTTGGTCATAACTTTTGGTGCCCCTCTACACCCCACCCCACCAAGGCACTTTTTTAAACCTCACCATAAGATTCCTGGTCAAAAATTACCCCTAGTAGACTCCTTTGAAGACCTATATCGGTGAGAAATATTTTGGTCATAACTTTTGGTGCCCCTCTACACATCCACCCCCACCCGATACTTTTATAAACCTCACCATTAGATTCCTGATAAAAACGTACCCCTATTAGACCCCTTTGAAGACATATATCGGTAAAAAAAATTTTGGTCATAACTTTTGGAGCCCCCTACACCCCCACCCCACCCCACACACTTTTTTAAACCTGACGATGACCTCCGCCATAAAAAGGTACTCCTAGTAGACCCATTTTGGACACTCGGGGTGGCCCCATTTTCATTTCTATAGTGGACAGACAGACATACATACAGACATTCTAAAATATAGTATAGATTGCATTTGCATGCAGGAAGATATATTTGGCAGTACATGCATTTACATCAAACAAATAAGAACTTCAAATTGACCTATTTATAAAATAAAACAGAACATGGCACTTTGTTGAGACACATGTATCCAAGTCAAATTCAATCTTTTATAGCAGCACTCTCTGTCTAGAATTGCTTGAAACTGTAATTTATTCAACTGGCAGAAATTTAGAAGCTGGATTCTGGATGGTGAATTCCTTCTAAATTGCAGTTGGATAAATTTTCAACTGGCAATTATTCAAAATTTCTGAGAATACACAAGTTTTTGGTTTTTGCAAACTGGCATCTCGTGGGTCACCAGGTACAATCCAGTGGTTCGCAAGTGTTTCTTGTGATTTTAAGAAAAAGTTTAAATATATTTTCAGGTAGAAAATCTTACGAAGTGTTAATTTATGCGCCAGTCAGTGTTGACAGGGACTCCCTTTCCAGGGCAACACACATGTGTAATATACAGGTACTCGGACTGCCTGAGCACAATGTATTTTCATAAATTATCTCAAGAGTTTCATGTTTGAGGGAAATGATTTTTGTCTGGAGTCTGTTGCAAAATTGGCCCCCCCCACCCCACCCCTATACCTGTGTTTAGGGTAACCCAACCGACACTAAAACAAATTATGTCGACCCTAAAAATTATATAAAGTTGCTCATTTAGTTCATTGTAACACTAAATTTCCATCCAACTTCAACTGTGATTTTGAAGCTGGTTTTGGAGGCCAAGTTTTCAAAATTACATGTAGAAATAAATATATCTGCAATTATAAACCGTGGAACAAGTGGCAGGTTCCAGTTCTGCAAAGGAAACTGCATTTGATAAACAGATGAATGTTGAAAACATGATGCGTAAGAAGTAATTTTGTCACCTATTTTCACAGCAAATACCACGAGCTAATGCAAAACCAATTAGAGCAGCTGTTCTGAAAAAGGGGTATTTCGACTCTGAAGTTTGAAAACAAAGTTAACTTTACGTTGTTTCTCTCTTTATTCTGAGAACTGAAGACCTGATTAAAGTTTTTCAACATTGAAGTTGGAAACCAAGATGACGAGTTTTCTGTAATTGTTTCAGTTTTGATAAAAAAAATCAAAACCGAGCCAAATTTTCAGTTAACCACACATCTCTACTAAACAAGCAGACAATGAAAGTGTCAATGACACTGTAGCTCAACTTGTTAAGACATGTACATGCATAGTATGTGACACAGCAATGACAAACATCTAGGTAATGACCTGATAACAAAGGTACATATAAAGTATTGTAACGGTCTGTACATAAATACTGGCCATAGTCTGTAACAAATGTATAGGTAAAGTATTGTAAAGGTGGGTGACAGTCTGATGCTAAACTAGAAAAGAAATCTTTTGAGTCCCAGAGTGGGTCTGACTGAACCCCCAAATATTTGTTCTCAATTTATTTATTTATTTATTGGTGTTTTAAGGTCACATACTTATGCACAATGGCTAATCGTGACCGTGACAGTTTTACGGGTGGAGGAAGCGGGAGTACCCGGAGAGAACCACCGAGCAACGACGAGCAGCTGTCAGCTCTCCAACATCGTAACTCTGAACTCTGCATCGCAGCACAGGCAGGGTTAGATTGGTTGAAGACATGCGCACCATCGACGTGCAGTACGCCCCAGTACACAGCGTCATCGTGCCCCCATGTAGGCAATCGGGGTGAAGTGTCTTGCCCAAGGACACAACGCGGTTGCCGCAGGTGGGATTCGAACCGAGGACCTCTCGGCTTGCAGCCTGCACCTCTACCAACTGAGCCACCGTGCCCCCGTTTGTTCTCAAAGCACAGTGATAACAAAGGAACCTCAAAACACACTCGTTCCTGTCCCAAGGTGAAAACAAAGGTACCCAAGAAGTTTAGTGAAGATCAGTTCATAAATACAAGCTGTATAGAAGTTGTGACAAAAAACTGATTGGACCTAATTTCGGTACAAAATGGCCACTGGCAGCCATCTTGAATTTTGGACCGCACCCAGAAACACTTGTTCTCGTCCCAAGGTGATAACAAAGGTACCCAAGAAGTTTCGTGAAGATCGGTTGATAAATACAGCCTCTAGCCCGAGCCATATTGACATGTGCACTTACAGTGTATAAATGGCACTAAATAAATCAAAGTTCATCTAATTTGCATAATTTCTGCACGAGAAAAAAACCCGTACTGTATGTGATGTATTCCATGTTACTAAACATTCATACAAAAATTTATTCAAATCAGAACTTTCATACAGAAGTTCTGTACAAAAGACTGACTGCAATAATTTTGGTACAAAACGGCTACTGATGGCCATCTTGAATTTCGGACAACACCCCAAAACACTCGTTCTCATCCCACGGTGATAACAAAGGTACCCAAGAAGTTTCGTAAAGATCGGTTCATAAATACGGACTCTAGTCTGAGCCGTATAGAAGTTGTGTAAAAAAAATGGATTAGACTTAATTTCGGTACAAAATGGCCACTGGCAGCCATCTTGAATTTTGGACCGCACCCAGAAACACTCGTTCTCGTCCCAAGGTGATAACAAAGGTACCCAAGACGTTTCGTGAAGATCGGTTCATAAATACAGTTTCTAGCCTGAGCCGTATTGACATGTGTACTTACTGTGTGTAAGTAGCACTGAAAAAATCAAAGTTCATCTAATTTGCATATTTTCTACACAAGAAAAAACCCTGTATTATATGTGATTATCCCATGGTACTAAACATTCACACAAACAATTATTCAAATCAGTGCTTTCATATAAAAGTTCTTGCAAAAATCTGATTGCACCTGAGGTTGCACAAAATGGCTGACGGCGGCCAACTTGAATTTCGGATCGGAACCCAAAACACTCGTACTCGTCCCACGGTGATAACAAAGGTACCCAAGAAGTTCCGTAAAGATTAGTTCATAAATACGGCCTCTAGCCCAAGCCATATTGAATTGTTGATGGGCAGATGGACAGATGGCCAGACGAACGACTGGCCGTGGCATAAGCTGAAATTTGGCTTTGCCAAAGTTGAGCTAAAAATGGTTCTACATGATGTACAAAAGCATTCCATTTTGTTCATTCTTTCAAAACATACCAGAAGACCAAACTGGGATCAAAAGTTGATCTTTTACTTGTGCATTAGTGTTTTTTTCTCTCTCAACATATGTATTATTTTATGAAAAAAATGAAAGTGTCAATGACACTGTAGCTCAACTTGTCAAGACAAAGACATGTACATGTATAGTATGTGACACAGCAATGACAAACATCTAGGTAATGACCTGATAACAAAGGTACATATAAAGTATTGTAATGGTCTGTACATAAATACTGACCATAGTCTGTAACAAATATATAGGTAAAGTATTGTAAAGGTGGGTGACAGTTAGATGCTAAACTAGAATAGAAATCTTTGAGTCCCAGAGTGGGTCTGACTGAACCCCAAAATATTTGTTCTCATAGCACAGTGATAACAAAGGCACCCCAAAACACATTCATTCCTGTCCCAAGGTGAAAACAAAGGTACCCAAGAAGTTTCGTGAAGATCAGTTCACAAATATGAGCTGTGTAGAAGTTGTGACAAAAAACTGATTGGACCTAATTTCGGTACAAAATGGCCACTGTCAGCCATCTTGAATTCTGGACCGCACCCAGAAATACTCGTTCTCGTCCCGCGGTGATAACAAAGGTACCCAAGAAGTTTCATAAAGATCAGTTCATAAATACGTCCTCTAGCCTGAACCGTATAGAAGTTGTGTATAAAAAACTGATTAGACTTAATTTCGGTACAAAATGGCCACTGGCAGCCATCTTGAATTTTGGACCGCACCCAGAAACACTCGTTCTCGTCCCAAGGTGATAACAAAGGTACCCAAGACGTTTCGTGAAGATCGGTTCATAAATACAGACTCTAGCCCGAGCCGTATTGACATGTGTACTTACTGTGTGTAAGTAGCACTGAAAAAATCAAAGTTCATCTAATTTGCATAATTTCTGCACGAGAAAAAAAACCCATATTATATGTGATGTATCCCATGGTACTAAACATTCACACAAAAAATTATTCAAATCAGCGCTTTCATATGGAAGTTCTGAGCAAAAATCTGATTGCACCAAATTTTGTACAAAATGGCTGCCATCGGCCATCTTGAATTTTGGACTGGACCCAAAAACACTCGTTCTCATCCCACGGTGATAACAAAGGTACCCAAGGAGTTTCGTAAAGATCGGTTCATAAATACGGCCTCTAGCCCGAGCCGTATTGGCATTTGCACTTACCGTGCTGAAAGTAACACCAAAAAACATCAGCGCTTTCATATGGAAGTTCTGCGCAAAAATCCATTTCACCTAAGTCTGTACAAAATGGCCGCCAGCGGCCAACTTGAATTTTGGATCGGACCCCAAAACACTCGTTCTCGTCCCACGGTCATGACAAAGGTACCCAAGAAGTTTCGTAAAGATCGGTTCATAAATACGGCCTCTAGCCCGAGCCGTATTGATATGTGTACTTACTGTGTGTAAGTACCACTGAAAAAATCAAAGTTCATCTAATTTGCATAATTTACGCACGAGAAAAAAACCTGTATTATATGTGATGTATCCCATGGTTTCTAAACATTCATACAAAAAATTATTCAAATCATAGCTTTCATATGGAAGTTCTGTACAAAAAACAGATTTCTGCATCGTCGGTACAAAATGGCGGCTGGCAGCCATCTTGAATTTCGGACCGAACCCCAAAAAACTCGTTCTCGTCCCAAGGTCATAACAAAGCCAAAGTTGAGCTAATTAACTGATTTCTGGATAAGAACTATATATCACGGAGATGGAATCCATCTCTGCGGGCCCCGCAGCAACTAACCGATGTTAGGTATAAACTGATGTGAACCATAATACTAAAATATTTCAAGCAATAGGTAAAATCTGATTAAAATCCCTTCCCAGACACGAACTTGTCAGAAAAAAAACCCAAATTCTGAATAATTTGACCTTGAGGTCAAACTTCAAGGTCAAAGCATGGCAACCTTGGTACGCGACATGTCGTCTTGAGATAATCTACCCACATACCAAATATCAAAACCCTATCTATTAAGGGAAAAAAGTTACAGCCCGGACACGAACTTGTCAGAAAAAAAAATAACTGAATAATTTGACCTTGAGGTCAAACTTCAAGGTCAAAGCATGGCAACCTTGGTACGCAACACGTCATCTTGAGATAATCTATCCACATACCAAATATCAAAACCCTATCTATTAAGGGAAAAAAGTTACAGCCCGGACACGAACTTGTCAGAAAAGAACCCCGAATTTGGAATAATTTGACCTTGAGGTCAAAGTTCAAGATCAAAGCATGGCAACCGTGGTACGCGACACATTATCTTGAGATAATCTACCCACATACCAAATATCAAAACCCTATCTATTGAGGGAAAAAAGTTACAGCCTGGACACGAACTTGTCAGAAAAGAACTCCGAATTCGGAATAATTTGACCTTGAGCTCAAAGTTAAAGGTCAAAGCATGCCAACCATGGTACGCGACACGTCGTCTTGAGATAATCTATCCATATACCAAATATCAAAACCCTATCTATTAAGGGAAAAAAGTTACAGCCCAGACACGAACTTGTCAGAAAAGAACCCCGACTTTCGGAATAATTTGACCTTGAGGTCAAAGTTCAAGGTCAAAGCATGGCAACCTTGGTACGCAACACGTCGTCTTGAGATAATCTACCCACATACCAAATATCAAAACCCTATCTATTGAGGGAAAAAAGTTACAGCCCGGACACGAACTTGTCAGAAAAGAACTCCGAATTCGGAATAATTTGACCTTGAGCTCAAAGTTCAAGGTCAAAGCATGCCAACCATGGTACGCGACACGTCGTCTTGAGATAATCTATCCACATACCAAATATCAAAACCCTATCTATTAAGGGAAAAAAGTTACAGCCCAGACACGAACTTGTCAGAAAAGAACCCCGAATTCAGAATAATTTGACCTTGAGGTCAAAGTTCAAGGTCAAAGCATGGCAACCTTGGTACACAACACATCGTCTTGAGATAATATACCCACATGTCAAATATTAAGAGAGAAAGCTTACAGCCCGGACAAGTTTTGTTACGGACGGACTTCAAGGTCAAAGCATGGCAACCTTGGTACACGACATCTCGTCTTGAAATAATCTACCCACATACCAAATATCAAAACCCTATCTAGTAAGGGAAAAAAGTTATAGCCCGGACACAAACTTGAGATAATATACCCACATGTCAAATATTAAGAGAGAAAGATTACAGCCCGGACAAGTTTTGTTACAGACGCACGGACAGAGCGATCACTATAGGGCATCCGCCTCACGGCGGGGCCCTAATTATTACATATCAGGCTCTAAATCATGTGTATTTTATTTTGGGATTGCTTATTCGATATTACCACAGGGAGAATAATCAGTTATTCTATTCAATCATTCCCCAAATATTCTTATTTTGCTGCTTTAAAATTCTGTCGGTTTAGATAGGGCTTTGATATACTCACTAATCTGAGAACATGTTCTTCGATTTCTATATTTATTGCAAAAAATGTTTAAAAGGTTTAGAGCCACTGCATGGTTGGATATCTCTTTTTAGAGAAAAAGTACACTTTGCAGGTTTGTGGATGTATCTGCTAACTGTACCATCAAAGCTACAAGCGCAATCTTCATTTCATAATTTTAGGCCATAAAAAACCCCCTGTTTCTCAGGCCCACGCGCATGGTCATTTTTGCTGTGCATGCAACCTTTTTATCACATCCAAAAATCTTTATAAATTCGAGTTATTATGCTCATTTCGGTAAATCGATAGTACCAATGCGAATTTTAAATAACGCACACTCTGCATTTATTCTACAGCATACTTTGATAAAGTGGGTGGGTTTTAGCATTATTCAAGTCAGAAAATGTTTTATACTGTAAAAAGTAAGTATAACGACAGACAGACCGACAGTGTCTTTCAGACTGACAACAATTACAGAGGGGAATGGTTGATTCGCACCAAGGTTGATTCACACCAATCCTGAGAAACTCTGCAGAGTCAGGCGCAGTGTTGAATGGAACACGTTCTCCAGATGTTTTTTTTTTTTTGTAAATGGCCGTCATTGTGTTATATGAAACTGTGTAGCTAGTTTACCAGTTATGGAATTAAGTGAATTTTGGGAGCAGGATAATTGTTTGAATCAATGATATATCAAACAATAACCTTTGCTTGATATAAAAGTAACAGTTGCATTTGAAAATAAATCGTATATTATCAGCTGTGTGCAGTCGAACTGGGAAAAAAATCATGCAAACATTTTTTCGTTTTGCATTTCATTTTTCTGAAAAATATGATTTGTGGATTTAATATATTGGGAAAAAATTCCGATTCATGATTTTCTTAGGCAAGTTGTGAGGAAATTTCATATTTTGGTAAAATAAATCTGTGAAAGTTAGTAATTTACAGCACTTCGACATTTGTCCCAGAGATGTTCCGTCCTCAGTAACGTTTTGTCCATGAGATGTTTCGCCCTGTGCTGTGGCATAATTTTCACGTTTCACTGAGAAAAAAAACCATTCCAAACACCCTTCATTTATTACCCAACACCCCTCCAGTGAATAATCAATGTGGCAGCGTGGACCACCAGGACGTTGTGTGGGGGCAAATTACCATGTACAATCTCTCGGGAGAAATAAAAATTAAAACAAGAGGCCCCATGGGGCCTGAAGCGCTCATCTTGAAAAGAACACAATATAAACAGAGTCCAAGAATGAGTCTACATTAAGCAATCCATATCCATAGGCTACACTCTCAATCCTTGAGTCCCTCAGGAGTGATAAAAATAATCCGGGCATCATGGCTTTTCTTCAGTTGATCATAATGTAAAATGTAGAGCTTCCCTATGAAGCCCCTTGATACAACCTATGTGGATTAATCTTAGTTACACACCTCTAGAGGGTACTGAATACAAAAATTTTAATTCTTCAGCCAAATGGCCAATTCCGGCTCCCATAGGGAGCCCAAATATTAACCCAGGCTCTTGATTTGAACACAGTTGAATCTGACTTAGAGATATTGTGTACCAAATATGAGTGCATTCTGACTGTTGGATCTGAAGAAGAGAAATTTTAAAGAAATTTCTTCATATTGCACGAAGTTAAAATTTGGGCTACCGTAGCGAGCCAAAATATTAACTTATGGACCCGATTTGAACAAAAATCTGACCCCCCTAGAGATGTTGTATACCAAATATGAAAGCATTCTGTCCAGTGGATGTGAGAAGAAGATTTTTGAAGAAATTTCCTCATATCGCACTAAGTAAAATTTGGGCTACCATATCGAGCCCACATATATACCTAGGGATCTGATTTGAACAAACTTGAATCTGATCCCCTAGAGATGTTGCATACCAAATATGAAAGCATTCTGACTGGTGGATCTGAAGAAGAAGATTTTTAAAAATTATCCTCCATATTGAACAAAGTCAAAGTTTGGGCTTCCATAGGAAGCCCAAATATTAACCTAGGGACTTGGTTTGAGAAATCTTGAATCTGACCCTCATAACAATGATGTATATCAAACTTTAAAAGATTCTGACTGGTGGTTCTGAAGAAGAAGATTTTTAAAGAATATTCCCCATATTACTCTATGTAAAAAATTTGGGCTCATGTATTGAGCCCAAATATGAACCAATGGGCTTTATTTTAACAAAAATAGTATCTGACCCCCCTATGAATGCTGTATACTGAATAACAAAAGATTCTGATGATTGGTTCTGGAGGGAAGATTTTTTTAAATTTTGCAAATATGCTGACTCAGCATTTTTCGATGCCCATTACAGAACACCCTAACAGATAGCAATTTTTTTTACCATTCCATTCTACTGGTCCTAAGGATACTTCATACCAAATTACAGATCTCTGTTGCGTGCGGTTTGGGAAATACAGGCGTTTGAAAATATTTGATGCGTGAATTTTTTTTTTGCATGGGTCAAGTACTTATGACCCAATAATACCACATACCAAATTTGGTTTAAACCTTACAATCGGTTCAGAAAATATAAATTTTTGGCGGGGCCAAAAATTTTACCCCTCCCATTACAAAGCCAAATATTGTATCACGAACTTCGTTTGAACAAACTTGATTCTACACCTTAAAAGAAAGCTCCATAGCAAATATCAAGTCATTGTACACACTGGTTCATGAGACGATTTTAAAAATATTTTGGAGCTTATCCCCCACTCCCTCCCTATGGGGCTGGGCATGTTGAGTTGAACAAAACTGCAATGCCCCTTTGGGAACATCACTCACACAAACTTTCTCTTGAATTGGCCCAGTGGCTTTGGAGGAGAAGTCCAAAACATGGTGCTGACGGACGACGGACGGAGAGTGATGAGATCAGCTCAGCTTGACTTTGTCAAGATGAACTAAAAAAAAGCCGCCCACCCTCATCCTTTTGGGAGAAAAATGGCCTGAGAAACAGATAATCAACTTTTTATAGCCTTACATAAGATCTTTAATGGTAGTACTCAAATTATTTCGGTACTGTATTCAAATATCTTACACAAATTTACAAAATAATTCCTGTAATTGCCAATATTGCAGTATGTACTGATTACCATACTGACTCATGTCGAAGCCCAAAAAATCTGTACATTTATATAACGAATAAAACAAAATATAGCTTCACACAAAATCAATAAAAAAAAATCTTAATATGAAGACCAGATCAAATTTACACAGCGGAATATGAATAACAAAATAGTTGCCTCCCTTGGCAACATTTGAAAAATTGATTTTACATTGAAAGTCATAACTTCACATGTTGCAGAGCATGATGAAATGATAAATGAGCATGTTTTATTGAACCAATAAGTCCTAAATCATATCCCTGGTTATATTGTTATATAATTCTCAAATACCAGAGATGTAATTATTTTTTATTTTTAATTACCACTTTCTCATTAATTTCTGAACACCCGTTTTTCACAATGAGTTGTGCACGCTCGAAAGTGGTAGTGTTCTTTTACAATGAGTTGTGCACCGCTCGAAAGTGGCAGTGTTCAATCAGTATCTTTCTGATGATATTCAACCACTGTGAAATCTGTGAAAACTATATGTTGTGGGCATGTTTCAGACAACTATTGACAGCAGCCTGCACACTCATTTGAAACAAGTGACAGCTTCCAAAAATGAGGTCAACAAAAAAATAACTCAATTTTGCTTGGGATAATTTTTTAATAAAGACTTATTACACTGAACACAGACATAATGTATTACACAAAAGACGAATTTAACAATACAAAAATCTCAACTCTAAAAAATATACATAATACAGTATCACAGTTCTATTTGGTGAGTACAGTGTTGCAACAAGTCACCTATTTTTCCATTTGATGCCAGTAAATTTGACATATTGTCTCAAACAACTTTCGTCCAATTTGAAACTTGGGGGGTGGGCTTTGACTCCAGTAGGGCACCCTGATTCACAAATCTGAAAAAGCAAGGGGGGGGTGGCTTCGGCACGAGTATGGGCTTCGACCCGAGTCAGTACGGTACTATGTTCAGATATCTAAAATAGTCTATGATATACCAGCAGATCATGGTATTTTTTTGAAAACCGATACTGGTATTCAATTTCAAATAGTCTGCAGTCCTACTGGTAGGATTTACTGAACTGCTGAAGTGCTTATTATTTTTGTTCATCAAAATTTGTACACATGTTTTCACCTTGTTACAATTTATGAATGCATAGTAGCAAGTCAATCCAAACACATGAAATAATTGCACTTAAAAGATAAGATAAAAAATATCCACAGAATATGAACATTTACATTATGGTGCCTGAACATCAGAATGGAGACCAATAAGGGCATCCTGAACTCAATCAATTAAGCAAACAGCCGTGTTTATTTATTTAATGGTGTTTAAGGTCACATATTTCTGCACAATGGCTAATCGTGACAGCAACATGGGTATAAAGTAAACTCCTGCTTATCATTTGCACCCATGTTGCCCATTTTAGAAGACTTCTACCCTAGGCATTGGTGACAAAGTCCTATTTTACCAGTAAAACAGAACACTCCCTCACTTCTAAGGGATCCCAGCAGGAGCAATCATCAGTAATTTATTTACTTCTAACTTCTATGAAAAAGGAACTATTCACTGCCAATAAACGAATTGTAATTTATAATTGGAACTCCCTTCCTTTTCAATATTACCTTTGAATTAAAATTCTGCCATTTTTGTTTTTCTAATTCTCTCTCTTCTTCAAGCTGCTTCTGCCTAAGTTTCTTTTTCTGAGACTTCTTTTTCTTATATTCTTTTTGCTGAGCTATCATGTCTTTTCTGAAAAAGGTCAATAACAAAATATGATTAACTAAAATTCAAATTCAAACAGACTTCTGTGCAATGCAGCGCTATTATAGGCCTCACAAAAAAATGCATTGTGATATGAACTGTTTATATGACACAACAAGCGCATGACATCTGCAATACTATTTTTCCAAATAACTGAAGTTACTTCCTTTTTTGGAACTTAATCCTAACGAATTGCCCGCATCCACCCACGAAATTAGCAAATTGAGCAATTGAAAAAAATTATTTTTTTCAAATATTTCAACAAAACCATATCATGTGACCCCTCATTGGAACAAGCTCATCGAGCTCGTTCCAATGAGGGGTCACATGATATGGTTTTGTTGAATTTGTTTTAGAAAATTAAAAAAAACTGTAATTAAAATTAGAAAAACTGTGAGCACTGCTCACTAAATGATACCACCCACTCCCACCAAGAAACATTTTACATTAAAAGTGTGTTTAATGTAGAGAGCACAAACACTGACACCAATGTTTGAAGGTTTTGTTGAAATCCATTCACTAGTTTAAAAGAGGTCGTGGATAGCAAATGTCAACAACCCCCCCCCCCCCCCCCCCCCCCAGCCTGCCTCCTCCCCCCCATGCAAGCTTGAATTGACAAAGCCTATTTTTAAATATGGGAAACCCCAAAAATGAAAATATATGAAAACAAAACAGGAGGTGCACATCTTCAATATATGTAAAAGAAGGTCTGAAAGTTTCAATGAAATCTGTTCAATGGTTTAAGAGGAGTTGCAGATAGCAGATCTGTACAGAATGTCAATTGAATTTGACAGAGTTCATTTTTCAATATGGGAAACTGTAAAAAGGAAAATATCTGAAAACAAAATAGGAGGTACACATCATCAATGTATGTAAAAGAATGTCTGAGAGTTTCAATGAAATCCATTCACTGGTTTAAGAGGAGTTGCGGACAGCAGATGTGTAACCCCCCACCCCCCTCCACCCAAGCGTAACACCCCAAAAGCATAACGAACAGTCGGACATGTGTCGGAATATATAAATATCTGAAAGAAAAATAGGAGGTGCACATCTTCAGTGTATGTAAAAGAATGTCTGAGAGTTCCAATGGAATTTGTTCAATGGTTTAAGAGGAGCAGCGATAGATTTATACCCCTCCCTACTAAAACCTGAATTGACAAAGACCATTTTTGAATATGGGGAACTGTAAATATGAAAATATCTGAAAAGAAAATAGGAGGTGCACATCTTCAATGTATGTAAAAGAATATCTGAGAGTTTCAATGAAATCCGTTCACTGGTTTAGGAATTGCGGATAGCAGATCTATTCAGAATGTCAATTGAATTTGACAAAGTTCATTTTTCAATATGGGAAACTGTAAAAATGAAAATATCTGAAAAGAAAATAAGAGGTGCACATCTTCAATGTATGTATAAGAAGGTCTGAGAGTTTCAATGAAATCCGTTCACTGGTTTAGGAGGATTTGCGGATAGCAGATGTGCACCCCTTAAAGCATAATGGACGGACAGACGGATGGACCAAGTGATCACTATATACCATCCACTTTTCAAGTGGGTGGTATAACTAGAAAAACGAACCATAAAAAACAAATTTTAAAATGCTAGATTTTAAAATAGTGTTTTTTTATGGCATACGTTCATACTTTTAAACAAATCAATAAAATCAAAACTTGTTCTTTCTGAAACAAGACCAATACCGGGTCTGGACCTGCCTCGATGCATGCAATTGAATTGGCAAACAGGAAGTAGCTGCACGGCAGATCTGAAAATTGCATACACGATACAACTGATCATTATCAGGCTCCAGATGAAATGTTAAAAAATTTATAGTAATTTATATATTTTTTATACTTACCAATGACCCAGACATAGCTGGCTGGTGCTAACTCTTAAAAATATAGGGCCAAACACAAATTTTGCCCCCCAATCCCCAAAATTTGCATCTAAAACCAAAGAAAACATGTCCTGAATGGCCCTCTATACTTCACCTCGACTGCGCATGCGCAGTGTCAAGGACGTCCCGAAATTGGCGCCATTAATCATTCTTATAACCAGTGCCTGGTAAGCGCTATGTACTCAGCGGGGAGGTAAGAGTTCCCAACTCCTGGGAGGGCCATCCCCGTCTGGGTCATTGGTAAGTATAAAAAATATATAAATTACTATAAATTTTTTAACATTTTTATACTGTACCAATGACCCAGACTTAGCTGAATAGTAAAAAGGCTGGAGGGCCTAGGACATAGAGCAAGATGGAATACGCTCAATAACATAAAATAGAGTCATCCCCTCTAGGGAAAAAGGAGTATTAGGCCTTACATGTATCTTTCTTATTTATGATAAATTAGAAAGACACAACACCTTCCATAACTGAGCATCATAACATCCATGTACTCTATTAATATCCAGTATAATCCTTATACTAATAATTTTTAAAGTAAGCCAATAAATAAAGTTAGTCTAGAGAATAGAGACTCTTTATACTCCTTAAAAGTGTCTGAGGATTGTATAATAACGCCCATTTGACACGTGATATATTCAAAAGCTATACTTTAAAAACTATGACTTGAATGAATTTTTAAAACATAAACTTATCACTTAAAAACCATCCCAGTAACAGCTCAGAATTACTAACTCCGGAGGAGGTATCCCCTTGTTTTCATAATAAAACAGGTGACCCAAGGGAACACCCTCCCCCCCCCCCCCCCCCCTTCTCCTTGCTCTGGGTCAAATAGCCCAGAGCGAAGAGGGCAGCAGGACGGAGTCACTGCCGGAACAGAAAGCATACCTAGCTATAGTAGCAACTGTTAAGTGAATGACATTCTGAGCAGTAGATAATAGACCTAACAATGGAGGCCTCCAGAAATGGACTCAATATTTCTGAGATAAAAATTCATGAATGTGGATGGCTGAGCCCCATGTGCAGCCTTCATAAAATCTATAATAGCGACACTATTAATGTAAGCCCAAGATGTAGAAAGAGCTCTTACTTCATGAGCCGAAATCTCAAGCACAAACTGCTGAGTTAATGATATACCATAAGCAGTACCGATAGTTAATTGAATCCATTAGCAATAGAATGGAGAATGGAAGGTAATGTCCTTCTACTAGGCATCAAAGACAGAAGAAGCTTACGTCCTTACTAATAAACTGATAACTGTTTATAAATACGTAAACTCTAACCGGACAGAGTAAAGGCCTATGCCCGTAAGAAGACGGAAGGACCTTAATAACAATAGGTTCCGGATATTTATTAGGAGCCTGATTCTTAACCAAAAATCCAACATTAGTAGTAAAGGAAATAGTGTTTCCGATACTACGAAAGTGAGAATCGTCCACCGATAGTGCATGAAGCTCACTGACCCTTCAGTAGAAGAGAAGACTAAGAGAATAACTGTCTTAAAAGGTCAGAATTTGAAAACTACTGTTTCCAGAGGCTCAAATGATTACTTAGCTAAATAAGAACCGAAGCTAAATTCCGTATAGGAATTTAATCTAAGGATTCTAGGTCTATTTATCGAAAAGTTTCTAACTGACTTAGATAAAAAGACATAAGACTCAATTGTAAACTATCATAGAGTGCGTAGGTATGAGATAACATAGACCTATAACCTTAATAGTAACAGGCTGCAGTTGATCTTGTCAAACAAGTATACTAGAAAGTTGCAATGTCTAGTATGGAGGGATAAAAAATATCAACATAATGATCCCTACACCAACGACGGAAGAGCCTCCACTTTAGCCGCATAGTATAGCGAAGAAGAGGTTCTCCTACAGTAAGAAATCGCGTCCATAACTCGTCCTGTACAATGCTTGCCGTGCAAGAAGGACCACACAACGGAATACGTGAAGGTTGAGACCTTGCAGGTTGTGATGGAGTTGACACGATTTCCCCAGCGAAAGAAGATCCTCTCATGGAGGAAGTTTTCGCGGTAAGTCCCACAGTAGACACCTGAGTAAATTTACCCACGGTCTCTGTGAAGACAGAGATGCTATCAACAGAATTGTATTGTGGATGTTTATCTTGGCAATACTTGCTGAATCAACAGCGCTGGAGGATATGCATATCCGATCATTCCGTCCTATTAGATCAATAGAGCGTTAACAACATAAGCTCAGGGATCCGGACATGGAAACACATACGTCTGCAATTGAATAGTGAGTTGTGTCGCAAATAAATTATCATTGGGCGCTCCCATTGATAGCAAATCTGATTGAATACTAGTTTGATGAGAGTCCATTCTGACGGCAACAAGCGACTCTTACGTGAAAAGGAGTCTGCTAATACAATCAGACGACCCGGAATATTACGGACCGAAGCAGAACTTGGTGTACTATAACAAACAGAAGGATTCTTTCTGTTAAGTTGAATAACGGAATCGAATGAGTGCCTCCCTGGTTCCGGAGATACGCAACTACTGTCGTATTAACGAACAGGATTTGGACATGCGTTTCTGAATAATGTTCATTCAATGACATAGTGCAAGCCTAAATAACATCATTTCCTGGAAGTTAAGTGCTTGCCTAGAAACTGCGGAACCCAAAGACCCTGGCACTTCTAATCCGTTGGGATCAATATTGTACCCCAACCTGTTTGACTGGCATCCGTCATAATCATAAAACTCGGATCCGGCAACTGCAGTGGCACTCTCTGAGTCAACCACCGAATGTTGCCCCAGTCTGAATCTCTTGCTACACTTGATAGACAAGAGAACGTGTATATCGAGCAATTCATAGATTGCTGAAAAGTTGCCGTCGAAGAGAAGCTTCTCCGAGACCGAAGCGACTTTGAGAGAGTTCTTCACCTTACTATCCACGCGCGTGGATGTAACTAGGGCTGCGTCACGTCTAACCAACTCCAGGTTGCCACTGAAGGGCGGAGTTATACGTGGAAAAACTACTGCCCTTGAAAGAAATCACATTGAGGATCATATCCTGGAATTCTTTCTCTTGAAGACGTAATGATAATGCCTCAGTAAGGTGGTGTACGTATGATAAAACGTCTAAGTTAAGCCAATTAGACAACATTGTCGTTTCCAACATCGTGGTTGGAATTGACATAGACGGCGAAAAAGATAATTCCCAGTCATCAGCACCGCCGTCTAGACGCATATGAACTCTCGGTATGCCCTGTTCTGCCGATATAAATTATTTCCTAGAATTGAAAAAAGGCAGAATAGAGTATTGCAGACAAGAAACTAGACTATCATGCTTGGTAGCAAGCTTATATATAGGTTGTTAAATAATTCGAATGTTCTAAAGACATTATTGGACTGTGTCAGTAAGTCAGGGACAATGTCCCTGAACCGATCAAAAACTCCGTGTCCAATGACGCTATTAGTCTCTTATCCAGCATCGCAGCAATGTAGTCCAACAGAACAACCTCTGGAAGATAATGCCGGAAGAAATGTATGGCAGCTTCTGTTGTTCCGAAAGGGAAAGCATGAAATCGTCCGAATCCCTTTCGCCATCCTGTCGGACCCTATAAAGTGTTCGGTCGTCCGAACCTGATGCAACAGCGGAGCGCACCGACCCAGCGCCGTCGGATTATTCCTGATCCGACCGAGAATTGTCGTTTGCTGGGATGCTGCGATAAACTGTGCTATTTTGGATAGCACGTCCGTCACTGAGGCCTGTGGAGAAGCGGTCTTACTATGCATTGCCGCTGGAAGCTCCGTGTTCGTTACCCCGTGCATACTTCTATTATGCGAGTGAACGGAGTGTATAGGCCTCGTGTCCCTTGGCTACCGGATGGCGTGACCTGTTCGCCGTGGAATCACTGAATGACGAAGCTGGCCGGATACTCGAGGTCAAGTAGCCAATGTGCGGTCATGTGCGCTGCTGTGAGGATGAGGAAGCATTATCGACAGTCTCTCGGACTGTCAATATAACGGAGCGTCCCAAGCGACGGACATATGCTCCGAATGCGAAATGTCTGTACCACAACATCCGGTCCCATATGTTGTTGTACGAGAGAGGGACCTCTCTCGCTCGCAGCCCGGACGGACCTGGACGAGCTAGGAACCGGACTAACAGGCTTCCTCCGATTTGTCCTCTAATCCGTCGTCACTGGGTGTGTACTAAAGTCTATTATAGTGCTCGCATCATCCAAATCTCCTTCCTAGACCGCAACGGACAAACCCGACTGCCGAACCATTCGATGAATGTACGCTACACCGGGTGAGCTAGCGAAGTCAACTCCGTCGATCCTACTTGGGACCTCTTAGGCGATTGACATATTCCATGAGCACTTATTGCCTCTAGCTCTTCATTAACTATGACGACAGAGGCACACTTGAAAGACATCTCAGTAACTTTGCGAACAAGAAACCAGACATGCTTGTTAATAGCAAGCATATAATATAAATATATAGCGTCGTTCAATAATTCGAAAGTTGTGTGACATTATTGGACTGTGTCGGAACTGAGGGACGATGTCCCTGAACCGAACCAAAAAATTTCTGTGTCCACCGACGCTATCAGTTTCTATCCGGCATCGCAGCATTCTGGTCGGACGAAAGAACCTCTAGAAGATAAAGTCAGATGACATACACAGCAGCTTATGTTGTTCCGAAAGGGAAAGCTCGAAATCCTCCGAATCTCTTTCAGTATCCCGTCGGACCGGATGAAATTCTCGGACGTCCGTACCTGCTTCCGCAGAGCGTCCCGACCCAGCATCGTCGGATAATACATAATGCGACAGAGATTCTGTCGTTGCTGGGATGTTGCGATAAGCTGTGCTATTTGGGATAGCACGTCCGTCACCGAGGCTTGTGCAGTAGCGGTCTTATGATGCTTTGCCGCTGGAAGCTCGGTGTACGTTGACTCCCGCACACTTTCTTATGCGAACGTCCGGAGTCTGCAGGCCTCGTGTCCCTGGCTACCAGATGGTGTGACCTGGTCGCCGATGATTCTCTGATTGGCAAAGCTGACTGGATATCCGAGGTCACGTAGCCAAGAGCGGTCGTGTGCGCTACCATGAGGATGAGGAAGCCTTATTGACAGTCTCTCCGGACTGACTATATATCGGAGCGTCCTGAGCGGCGGACGTATGCTTCGAATGTGAAACACTTTGTACCACAACATCTAGGGCCAGATGTTGTTGTACGAGAGAGGGGCCTCTCTCGCTCGCAGTCCGGATGGACCTGGACGAGCTAGGAACCGGACTAAAAGGCTTCCTCCGATCTCTCCTCTAATCCGCCGTCACTGGGTGTGCATTTGATTGATTTATAGTGCTCGCATCACCCAAAACTCCTTCTAGACCGCAACAGACAAACCCGGTTGCCGAACCATTCGATGAATGGACGCTACACCGGGCGAGCTAGCGGACGTCAAAGGCCGTCGAACCTACCAGGGTCCTCTTAGGCAATTGACGTATAAACATGAGCACTTTTCCGCTAGCTCTTCATTAATTGTGACGACAGAGGCACACTTTTGGAAGACATCACGGATACATCACCCTGATCATGATCGTCTGAAATAGAGATTGATAAAGTACAGTGACCCTGCGGGGAAAGGACCGGAATGGCCAATTCCCCACTAACATACCGTGACACACTCTTCCCATGTTGTCATCGAAATTAACACATACAGAACAGGAGTTTGTGCGAGTACACTGACTACATTATACAATGATTGAAAGTCAGAGGAAGATTTCCTCTTATTACAATTGAACAATATCCTTTCATTGTGAAAAGAAAACAAAGTCCTAGTACTCGCACCAACCCCTGACAATCAAAATACATAATAACATGATCCATTAACATAGAAAAAATAATTGAAATCAAAAAATTTTGAAAAAATATTTTTTCAGAACAGCCCAAGTTTCTGAAAAGTAACGTTGAGCCCCAATGGATCCCAAGCCTAAGTGTGGACAAAAATTCTAAAAATATTTTAAACAATTTATGCAACACTTACAAACAATAATAATGTATCTAGTTATGATTAAATTAACATCAAGATATTATTTTCAAGAAATCCCCCCTCACACAGAGGGCTGTTGGAAATGTAAACAATAAGTGTAAAAACACCAGATCAAGACTCCAGGCACCCTGGCCCGAAATCAGTTACCAATAATACACTATCTGATGCAAAACAGAGACTTCCAGGGAAGAAACTGCAGAACATCAGATGGTAGATGCAGAACACTACTTTTTGTGAAAAAAAATCAGAAGAGATAATTGACCAAGATGTTTTCAACCAAATTAACTTAGATTTTGACCAAAGATACTGAATAATACTTAACTGATGAAATACAAGAAAGATGATGAATCAGCATTTTCCCATTGCCAACAGTGTTAAAATGGGCATCCCCATATGGCACACCAAAACAAACCAATAGCAATTTTTTTAGTCCATCTGCATACCAAAAGACAATATTCTGGTCCATGCTGTTTTTGAAATATGCACATTTGATTTTTTTTCTATTCTGAGCTCCTGGGGTTCCTACAGGGCACTGAACATTTTTTTTTTTTGGGGGGGGGGGGGGGGGTCAATCAAGTACTTATGGCCCAATTATACTACACTCAAAATTTGGTTCAAATTAGCCCATCAGTTCTTGAAAAACAAATTTAGGGTGGAGCCAAAATTCTGGGCATGTTCCCACAGAGAGCCCAAATATTTACCTACAAACTTCCCTTGAACAAACTTTAATCTTCACCACCAGTGGATGTTCCATACCAAATATCAAGGTTTTCTCTCTGATGGTTCATGAGATGAAGATTTTTAGGCTTCTTATTAACCACAGACGAAGATGGCAGCCACTTTATTTGAACAAACACAAAGGGTACATTTCAAAGATGGTCTGAGCAATATATGTTTGAATTTGGCCCAATGATTTGAAGAAGACAAGTTTCAAAAGTTAACAGATGACGACACCAGATGCCAAGTGATGGGAATAGCTCCCACTGACTTGCAGTCAGGTGAGCTAATAAAAGGTGGGCTCTGTTACAACCGATAATGTTACAACGCCGCATAATGTTACACCAACGCATAATGTTACAAAAAATGTAGTAAACAACCGATAACGTTATAAACTCCGCATAATGTTATAACTTTTTTCAACCCGTTATGTTATAAAAATCGACGCATAATGTTATAACTTTTTTCAACCCGTTATGTTACAACAAATTAACCGATAATGTTATAACTTCTGTATACTAATTCCAGTTACAGCTATTGTAGGGCTCCGGGGGCAGGGACGGTTTATCTCCGAGTTAAAAAAAAACACTTTTGTAATAAACCAACCATTATTGTAATAAACCTATTTCTGTGATAAATTACGCGTCCATTATATGGTCGGACATTAGGTAAGGATACTATCCTATACTTTAAGGATACTAAACCCACGAAATCCCCCTTTTCGTCGTATGAAGCAATGAAAGCTATGAAAATGAGCACGATGCGCGCAAGGTCATACGTCTCAAAATGAAAGCTATGAAAATGAGCACAGTGAGTACCTCTTCATATGTCTCATACCCTCATTAAAGATACTATCCTACCTTCATTTGGGAGTGTTTCAAGAGTGTTTGGGTCTGTTTTCTGAAGATTGACGAGTTAGTTGGATTAATTCGATATCTATTGTCGGGTTGTTAGGGGTGAGACGGAGCACGTGTCCCCATAACAACACGCGCTACGCACTCCTACCAAGTATTATCATGATAATGACGTCACAACATGGCCACCCACGTGCGCTATCATGACAGCTCAACATGACCGCACATGACGTCACTCCCGGGGTCCTGTCCCGGGGTCCTACAAAATGGCTCATTTTCAACATACATAACTACTCAACACCATCACCAACACGGCCACAACACCAACATCAACACAACTCCTCCTCCACATCCTCCTCCTCCCTATACTGCCTGTTCTAGTGATTCCGCCTTTTCCAGAACCTGTAATCCCAAATTCATCACTTCAACTTCTTCCAACACCTCCACCATCTATATTATCATACCGTCTAGCACTACTCCCTTATAGCATTCTCAGATAGCCTTCTCTGCACAATCACCCTGATGTACTAATCCATGACCTCTTCTCTTTCTCAGCCTAATCCCTGCCCACCCCTTTCAATCCTCCTATACCCCATTCCTCTTCCTACCCAGTCTCGCATCTTATTCTTGTTCCGTGCGACACTACCAACCCGCCACATCCACCATATGTACCTCGCTCCATCCAACTTTTTTACCTCTTTTAACTCCACCTCATTTTTGTTCACTGTCAGTTGTTAAAATGTCAAATTAATGAACAATAAGATATTCTTATGACTAAGAAATATACGACAAATGAGTTTTAGATGCCCACAACAAGCAGAAACAGAGGCATTTGCCCATCCCCAAAGGCGTCAGGGGACTCTGGTACATTACGTTGCTGGAAGCGGAGACTACACATGTTGGTAAACGTACCAACCGGATAAAAAAGCACCCCTCCCCCACCACCCCCGCCTTTACCATGTTGGGCACTGGATGGTCATGGTAATGACGTCACACGATTGAGTTACCAGGATAATCCGCGTCTATGTAACGTGACTAGGTCATTCTATGATAAATCCCGGGAGTTGGAGGGTGGGGGGGGGTGTCTCCTCGACTTAACCAGAGCAGAAACCTTTCGTATAAATATTACATACATTTATGCGGCAATAAACGGTAAGTGGTAAAGTCCATCCACAATAGCAGTAACTGGTATTAGTATTTAGAAGTTATAACATTATCGGTTAATTTGTTGTAACATAACGGGTGGAAAAAAGTTATAACATTATTCGTCGATTTTTATAACATAACGGGTTGAAAAAAGTTTTTACATTATGCGGAGTTTATAACATTATCGGTTGTTCATAACATTTTTTGTAACATTATGCGTTGGTGTAACATTATGCGGCGTTGTAACATTATCGGTTGTAACAGGCCCCACTGTATTCATTATCCAATTGTTGTCAGTTGGGTTGTTGACCATCGACTGGCATGTTTTCCTTTATGCAAACATTTATGCATACCAGGTTTAAAGATGGGCAATTCAATTCATTGTTAACTGGTAGAGTGATACATTATTTTTGACCATCAAATCTTGTACACATGTTTTTGCCTTGTTACAATTTATCACTTCAAAGATAATACAAAGCATATGCACTGAATATGAGCCTTCAAGCTGCGGTACCTGCACTTCAGAATAAAGACCCATTATGGGCTTCCAGCACTCTACCAGTTAATACATGTACTCACTTGGAAACTGGTTTCTTTGAATCAGGTCCTCCATCTCTATCAGCATGTCTTTTTCGAGTTGGATCAATGGGTTTCAAATGTATCAACTAAAATGGTAAATCAAACATAAAGGATATATTAAACACCACGTATTAAAAAACTAATCAACAAACTAGACGGTACTTGACTAAGATGCATACCAACACCTCCAAGTTTATATTGATTGGTATTTATTGGTGTTTAAGGTCAAATATTAATGCACAATGGCCAATTGTGACCGCAACATTTCGTTGCCTGAGTGCTAGAATGTTCTATGTCCCATAGGGGACATAGAACATTCTAGCACTGAGGCGATGATTTATATAATGTCAAGTCCAACCAATTGTTTATACTCATGTTGCATTTTAGAGGACTTCTACGCCACACATTGGTTACCAGGTCCTATTTTACCAATAATGAAAGTGTCAATGACACCGTAGCTCAACTTGTCAAGACGAAGACAGGTACATGTATAGTATGTGACACAGCAATGACAAACATCTAGGTAATGACCTGATAACAAAGGTACATATAAAGTATTGTAACGGGCTGTACATAAATACTGACCGTTGCCTGTAACAAATGTATAGGTAAAGTATAGTAAAGGTGGGTGAGAGTCATATGCTAAACTAGAAAAGAAATCTTTGTGTCCCAGAGTGGGTCTGACTGAACCCCAAAATATTTATTCTCATAGCAAAGTGATAACAAAGGCACCCCAAAACACACTCATTCCTGTCCCAAGGTGAAAACAAAGGTACCCAAGAAGTTTCGTGAAGATTAGTTCACAAATATGAGCTGTGTAGAAGTTGTGACAAAAAACTGATTGGATCTAATTTCGGTACAAAATGGCCACTGGCCATTTTGTACCGAAATTAGGTCCAATTGTGCCGAAATTAGGTCCAATCAGCCATCTTGAATTTTGGACCGCACCCAGAAACACTCTTTCTCGTCCCAAGGTGATAACAAAGGTACCCAAGACGTTTCGTGAAGATCGGTTCATAATTACAGACTCTAGCCCGAGCCGTATTGACATGTATACTTACTGTGTGTAAGTAGCACTGAAAAAATCAAAGTTCATCTAATTTGCATAATTTCTGCACGAGAAAAAAACCCGTATTATATGTGATGTATCCCATGGTACTAAACATTCACACCAAAAATTATTCAAATCAGCGCTTTCATATGGAAGTTCTGTGCAAAAATCTGATTGCACCAAATTTTGTACAAAATGGCTGCCATCGGCCATCTTGAATTTTGGACCGGACCCAAAAACACTCGTTCTCGTCCCACGGTAATAACAAAGGTACCCAAGGAGTTTCGTAAAGATCGGTTCATAAATACGGCCCCTAGCCCGAGCCGTATTGGCATTTGCACTTACAGTGCTGAAAGTAACACCAAAAAACATCAAAGTTAGTCTAATTTGCATAATTTACGCACGAGAAAAAAACCCGTATTATTTGTGATGTATCCCATGGTACTAAACATTCATACAAAAAATTATTCAAATCAGAGCTTTCGTATGGAAGTTCTGTACAAAAAACAGATTTCTGCATCGTAGGTACAAAATGGCGGCTGGCAGCCATCTTGAATTTCGGACCGCACCAAAAAACACTCGTTCTCGTCCCACGGTCATAACAAAGGTACCCAATAAGTTTCGTAAAGATCGGTTCATAAATACGGCCTCTAGCCCGAGCCATATCCAATTGTTGACGGACAGACGGACGACGGGCCATGGCATAATTGTTGACGGACAGACGGAGAGATGGCTCTAGCCCGAGCCGTATCCAATTGTTGACGGACAGACGGATAGACGGATGACGGGCCATGGCATCAGCTCAAATTTGGCTTCGCCAAAGTTGAGCTAAAAATTAAACAAGAAGGACGCCAACGCCCTATAGCTCACCAACATTCCTCTTTGATAGTAACTTTGGCAAACACAAGAACTGTATCAAACAGGCTCATAACATGCGACAAAGCTAACCTAAACACAACCTCTTAAAAGTAAAACACAGAAACTGACATAAACACTAAGTTAAACAGGAAATTCTGAGCTAAACAGAAAACTAAACGCAAATAAAAATGTCAAGAAAAATGTTTAAAATGCAGGGTATGAGGGGTTAATCATGGAACAATGATACTGAGGAACATGTATGATGAATATAAGTGCCATGGGAAGAGAAGGAGCACAGCAGCTGACCTAAACACTAAGTTAAACATGAAATTCTGAGCTAAACAGAAAACTAAACGCAAATAAAAATGTCAAGAAAAATGTTTAAAATGCAGGGTATGAGGGGTTAATCATGGAACAATGATACTGAGGAACATGTATGATGAATATAAGTGCCATGGGAAGAGAAGGAGCACAGCAGCTGACCTAAACACTAAGTTAAACATGAAATTCTGAGCTAAACAGAAAACTAAACGCAACTAAAAATGTCAAGAACATTTTTTTTTTTTTAAAATGCAGGGTATGAGGGGTTAATCATGGAACAATGATACTGAGGAACATGTATGATGAATATAAGTAAAATGGGAAGAGAAGGAGCACAGCAGCTGACCCAAACACTAAGTTAAACATGAAATTCCGAGCTAAACAGAAAACTAAACGAAACTAAAAATGTCAAGAAAAATGTTTAAAATGCAGGGTATGAGGGGTTAATCATGGAACAATGATACTGAGGAACATGTATGATGATTATAAGTGCCATGGGAAGAGAAGGAGCACAGCAGCTGATAACTTAGTTAAACATGAAATTCTGAGCTAAACTAAACGCAACTAAAAATGTCAAGAAAAATGTCTAAAATGTAGGGTATGAGGGTTAAATCATGGTAAAATGATAATAATCATCATATAGCAGCATTATAAAAGCCATGATATGGAAATAGGGCGAGTAAGTGACCAAAACAGAAGCTTCAACATTATTGGACACGTACGCTGACGCCAACCGATCGAGCCATGCCATAAGCTCACACAACTAAAGTTGGTGAGCTTAAAAAACCCAGAGGCTCGAGTGAGCCTAAAATGCTCACCTGGCTCAAATTGTCAAAACAGATTAGTGTATTAGCATGTGATCAGCAGCAAGAGCAATTTTTTTGATTTGCTATGACACAACCAAAGACAACTTTTTTGACCATTCATCTCTGCTGGTCCCAGGAAAGCTTCCTAGCAAACTCTGTTCTGTGAAGTATTAAAAAACAACAACAGAAAGAAATTTTTGTTTTGTTTTAAACTATTTGTGGTTCTCTCTAGCAGCCCCCCCCCCCCCCCCCCCCCCAAAAGTTTAAAAAAAACAAAAAACAAGCGAATTGATTTGAACAAACTTGAATTCGACATCCCTAGAGATGTTACATACCAAATATGAAAGGATTCTCACTGGTGGACCTGAAGAAGAAGAATTTTCCAAGAAATTTTCTCATACTGCTCTAAGTTAAACTTTGGGATTCAATAAAAAGCCCAAATATTAAGCCAGGGACCTGATTTGAACAACCTTCAATCTAACCCTTCCAGAGGTGTTGTAAACCAAATATCAAAAGAATCTGACTGCTGGATCTGAAGGAGATGATTTTAAACGATAATTCCCCATATTGCACTAAGTAAATATTTGGGCTCCCTTGGGGAACCCAAATATTAATCCAGGAACTCGATTTGAACAAATTTGAACCTTACACCTCTAGAGATGTCAGATACTAAATATGAAAGGATTCTCACTAGTGGGTCTGAAAAAGAAGATTTTTAAATTTATTTATTTATTTATTGGTGTTTTTAAGGTCACATATTTCTTCACAATGGCTAACCATGACCGTGACAGTTTTACGGGTGGAGGAAGCCTAGGTACCCAGAGAGAACCATCGAGCAATGGCAAGTAACTGTCAGCTCCCCAACATACCAACTCCACACAAGCATTGGTTGAAGACAGGTGCACCATCGAAGTGCAGTACGGCTTAGTACACAGCGTCTCCGTGCCCCCACATGGGCAATGGGGGTGAAGTGTCTTGCCCAAGGACACAACACGGTTGCTGCAGGTGGGATTCGAACCGAGGACCTCTCGGTTTGCAGCCTGCACCTCTACCAACTGAGCCACCGCACCCCAGATTTTTAAATAATTTTTTTCATATTGCACTAAGTTAAAATTTGGGCTCCAATAAAGAGCCCAAATATTCATCCAGGGATCCCATTTGAACAAACTTGAATCTAACCCCCCTAGAGATGCTGCATACCAAATATCAAAAGAATCTGACTCGTGGATCTGAAGAAGATTTTTAAAAATTATTACCCATATTGCACAAAGTTAATATTCAGGCTCCCGCTGGAAGCCCAAATATTAACTCAGGGACTCGATTTGAACAAATTTGAATCCTACACCTCTAGAAATGTCACATACCAAATATGAAAGGATTCTCAATAGCAGGTCTGAAAAAGAAGATTTTTAAAGAAATTTTCTCATATTGCACTAAGTTAAAATTTGGGCTCCAATAAAAAGCCCAAATATTCATCCAGGGATCCCATTTGAACAAACTTGAATCTAACCCCCCTAAAGATGCTGCATACCAAATATCAAAAGAATCTGACTGGTGGATCTGAAGAAGATTTTTAAAGAATATCCCCCCCATTCCACCAAGTTAATATTCGGGCTTCCATAGGAAGCCCAAATATTAACCCAGGGACACAATTTGAACAAACTTCCATCTGACCCCTGTAGAGATGTAGTATACCAAGTATCAAAAGAATCTGACTGTATGATCTGAAGAAGATTTTTAAAGCTTATTCCCCATAGTGCCCTGAGTTAATTATTTGGGCTCCTCTGTTGAGCCCAAATATGAACCGAGGGAGTCGATTTGAACACACTTGTATTTGACCATCCTATGGATGCTGTATACCAAATATCAAAAGATTCTAATCAGAGGTTCTGAAGAAATTTTTTTTTTCAATTTTTGCAAATATGTCGACTCTGCATTTTTTCAAATGCCCCTACAGAACACCCTAACACAACCGATGGCCTTCTTTTTTTTTTTAATCCATTCTACCGGACAAAAAGGATGCTTGACCCCAAATTTTTTTTTTCATCTCAAAATTGAACAAAACACATAAAAAACAAATTTTTATTTCCAAATTTTCGTCCAAAATTTCGGAGTCAGAACCAGACCCCAAATTTTCAGGCTAAGAATTTAGGGTTTTTTTCATCTCAAAACTGAACAAAATGCATAAAAAATCCAAAACAAATTTTTTCTCTCAAATTTTGGTCAAAAATTTCTAAGTCCAAACCAGACTCAAAATTTTCAACCCAGGGACCCAATTTGAACAAACTTGAATCTGACCCCTCCAAGAGATGATGCATACTAAATGTTAAAGGATACTGTCTGGTGGATCTGAAGAAAAAGAATTTTAAAGAAATTTTCTCATATTGCACTAAGTTAAAATTCAGGCTCCCATAGGGAACCCAAATATTAACCAAGAAACTCGATTTGAACGAACATGAATCTGGCCCCCCTAGAGATGATGTATACCAAATATGAGAGGATTCTGACTTGTGAATCTGAAGAAGATTTTTAAAGAATATTCCACGCATTGCACAAAGTTAAAATTTGGGCTCCCATAGAGAGCCCAAATATAAACCCAGCGACTCGATTTGAACAAACTTGAATCTGCCCCCCCTATAGATGTTGTATACCAAACATGAAAGGATTCTGAGTGGTCGATTTGAATAAGAAAATTTTTAAGGAAATTTCCTCAAATTGCACCAAGTTAAACTTTGGGCTCCAATAGAGAGGCCACATACTAACTCAGGGACCCGATTTGAACAAACTTGAATCTGACCCCCCTACAGATGTTGTATACCAAATATGAAAGCATTCTGACTGGTGCATCTGAAGAAGTTTTTAAAGAAATTTCCTCATATTTCAGTAAGTTAACATTTGGGCTCCTACAGGGAGCCCAATTATTAACCCAGGGACAGGATTTGCACAAACTTGAATCTGACCCCCCTACAGATGTTGTATACCAAACATGAAAGGATCCTGACTGGTGGATCTGAAGAAGAAGATTTTTAAAGAAATTTCCTCAAATTGCACCAAGTTAAACTTTGGGCTCCAATAGAGAGCCCAATTGAATCTGACCCCCCCCCCCCCCCCCCCCTCCCGAGAGATGTTGTATAACAAATATGAAAAGATTCTGACTGGTGGATCTGAAGAAGAAGATTTTTTTGAATTTTTGGAAAAATTTATGGGTGCTATCAGAGTTATGCCCCTTCTGGTGCCCCCTGTTGGCGCGGCATGTTTATTTGTACAAACCTGAATTGACATATGATAAGAAACCTGCACACAAAATTTGGTCGAGTAGTTTGTGAGAAGTCGATAATGTAAAGTTCACGACGGACGACGACAAGTAATAAGTTAAGCTCCCTTCGGTGAGCTAAAAACATCAACAAAACCATATCATGTGACCCCTGAGTGGAACGACCTCGCTATATGATATGATTTTAAAACTTTTTTAAAAAATTGAAAAAACAATAATTGAAATAATAAATTTTGATATCCTGTGTGTTGAGTAAAGGGTTAAATTCTTTTCAATGATAAAACCAGTAAAACTGCAGTGCTTTCCGATCATTCAGAATTTTGACAAAGAAGCTTTATGATAACTTACTGAATAGCTACATTTCATAAATGAAAGTGTCATTGACACTGTAGCTCAACTTAACAAACTTAAACTTGGTAAGTTATAAGTGAAATGGCAAAATCCAAGATCATTGATTCTAATGTCATTTGGTGAAACTTCAACATAACAGCATTGTGTGTGCACATCATTTCGAAAACGTCACTTTCACCAACAGGATCGATAATCCCGAACTAAAGTCCACTTCAGATGCGACTCCATTGTGCAGGTGCCAACTTTCACATCCTCACGCCATACTTGGAATAGAATAAAATGCAAATGACAGTGATGATACTGAGGAATCTGAGGACACAGCTTGACCAACAAACATGATCCAAACACTAAAATCACAACAACAAAAAATCTGCACACTTTTTGTCCTTCATTTTAAAAGTCATATACTTCATTACTTATAAAATAACTTTTTCTGGTATTAAGATTAAAAAAGCAATCCTTTAATAAATGCAACCTGTCCTGTCTGTCAAAGGAAATTATGAACATACAAAATGCAGAAGTCAAAAGTTGTTGCTAATGGCAACAGTTTTCAAGGAATTCCATAGAAAATCAACAGCCCACATCTGTGGATGACCCCTTACAAGCATCCTCAGCATGAAAGTAGTCCATTCATAAATGCACCCTGTAGGCCATGTCAAATAAAAATGTTGATACACAAATTTCAATGGTCGATTCTAACAGCAATGGTTTCAGACAAATTCAAAAGAAAATCAGTCACCATGAACAAATGTCAGGGAAGATTAGGCCCCGGGAAGAATCGGTTGTTAATGGCAATGTTTCTCGATAGAAATGAAAGAATACCGATAGCTCCCATCTAGAGGTCATCCCAAACAAGTATAACATGTTTCAAAGCAGACCATTCACAAACATGCCCTGTAGGGCGTGCCAAAGGAATATATTATTGTACAAATGCACTAAGTTCAAAGGTTGTTGCTGACGGAAAGGTTTTTTTACGGAAATGGAAGAAAATCGATAACTTCCTTCTTGAGGTCATCCCTACCAAGCATACCAAGTTTCAAAGCAATCCAATCAAACATGTGACCTGTATGGTATGCCAAAGGAAACTGAGGAGGTACATAAGCCGACAGATTGGAAGTGACACCAAGAGCTCAGCTTGACCTCGTCAAGTTGAGCTAACTAACCTTTGTAACATCAGTGTTTCCATAACAATCAAAAGTGACAGAACATGTGCCATCTTCCAGAATTTCATCTATCTTAGCCTCATACAATCTGAAATAAAATTAATTTAAAGTTAATTTTACGATAATAACAACGTGTGTACACATGCACAGCAGCAGATAAGTTAACAGTGTTTTTATTTTATTGTTTTTATTTTTTAAGCTTACTGTTTTACAAGGATTGCCGAACAAGTTATGCAACTTATATTAATGCCTTTCCTTGGCTGAAAGGCACAGGTGAGTGGGATGATCTTCGAAGCTGCAACTTCATAGCCTTGCCCTTCTCAGGTACTATGAAGGGATCTTTAGCCTCCATGGCCCATGTCTTCTCTCCACACAGAGGACTGCCATTTTACATTCCCACACGATAGGATGGTAAGCTGTGACAGCATCAACACTTATGTGAACTCTTCAAACCTTTACGGATGCCCTGCAAGCAAGGACTTAAGAAAATTCAAGTTTAAGGACATTTCTTCACTTTTTCAAGGCCCAACAATAGCCAAATTCCTGGATTGTCAAGACTCCCCCCTCCCCCCCACCTTCACTTGTCCTAACTAGAACCCTCCCTGCTACTACCCTCTACTCCAACTTCCCTATTAGGACTACGCCTTCACAAACTATGGCATATAAAACTATATAGATATGATAACATACATCTTTACTTGAATATTCAAGGCATTTCAAGGCCTCCTGGCCCATTTCCCAGGATTTCAAGGCCTCGAAGGGCCCTTAAGGGCATTTCTTCACATTTTCAGGACACTACAATAGCCAAATTCCAGGATTTTCCAGACACCACCCCCTCCCAATCTTCACTAGTCTTAACTATTGACCATTTCAAATACCCAAAATTCAAGACCATTCCTTAAATCCAAGGCCCCACATGAACACTGCTTTGTTTAATAAAACAAGAGATGCACAAAACATTCTTGAATAACTAAAAAGCATAATTTTTTGCCTCGAAAGGTAATTTATGATACCTCTATCATATCTCGTTAGATATGGAGCCCTGTCACACAAGATATAACAGAATAAATGCCTAAATTGGAAGTACTGAGGCCAAATAGCTCTATAACTAGAACTATCTCTGAAGGTGGTTAATACCCTCATTTCCGGCTTACTAGACTGCACCTCTGAATGTTGAGCTTGGAAAACCAATATATTTATTTATTATTTATTGGTGTTTAAGGTCACATACTTCTGCACAATGGCTAATCATGACCACAACATGGAGATAAAGTCAAGGTCAGTCAATCGTTTATACCCCCTGTTGCCTATTTTAGAGGACTTGCACCCCAAGCATTAGTGACCAGGTCCTATTTTACCAGTGAAACAGAGCTTGTTTACCACAGTAAATGAGCACTGCTTCACTTCCCATGGTTCCCACGGGAGAAAAAACAATGATAAATCCAAGTTCATGGGAGACAACTTGGTTAAAATTGCTGCAGATTAAACATTTTGGAATACACGTATGCCCACTTGTTGATCATAATGTTTGAGAAGTTTGCTCAAAATTGGTTCAGTAATGAAGGTGGTGTTCCACACACAAAAATCTTGTGTACAAATCTATATTAAATCTTCTAAGTCGAAAGAGAGGTAACCTCGTAAAAACTCACAGATGAAACATTTGGAAATATGTGCATGTTCACTGATTAGTGACCATGTTAAGAAGTTTCATCGAAATTGGTTCAATAATGTTGGAAAAGTTGCACACACAAGAATCTCATTTGAAGACCCATAATAAATCTAAGTTCAGGGGAAATAACCTGGTTAAAATTGCTGCAGATGAAAATTTTTAGAATATGCGCATGTTCACTTGCTCGTCATAATGTTTGAGACGTTTCATCAAAATTGGTTAAAAAATGTAGGAGTACTTGCATGCACAAAAATCCCATCACAAATCTATATTAAATCTTCTAAATTGAAGGGGAGATAACCTGGTAAAAATCATCACAGATGGAAAATTTGGAAATATGTGCATGTTCACTCATTGGTGGCAATGCTTAAGAGTTTCAGTGAAATCAGTTCAAAAATGTAGGAGTTGCGCACACAATCTCTTTTGAAAATCCATAATGAAGCTCAGGGCAGATAACCTGGTTAAAATTGTCGCAGATGAAAATTTTTAGAATATGCACATTGTCACTTGCTAGTCATAATGTTTCAGAAGTTTCATCAAAATCGGTTCAGTAATGTAGGAGTTGCACACACAATTTTGGATAGACGGACGGGGCGTGAACAATATAGCCGAGAAGTGGGGGTATAAATATGTTGAATTTGGTGGCTGTCAATGTACTTCTTCAGCAGATTAGATTTTTTTGTTCAGGAACTCTATAACATATCTTCAAGTAATAGGTCAAATTTGTACTGAAGGTATGGTAAATGGCTTGGTGTTTGGAAATTATATTAAATTAACAGTGCTATTGATTAAGAGGTATCCAAATAAGTGAGCTCTACTGTACAATAATCTCTTGAAAATCTTAAAAGCAATGATCAAACTACACTGGCATTGTTTTCTTGTGATGTTGTCATGTCTTTCCTGCCTTTTCAGTCATCCTTGACTTCTCTATAAGCAAGAGTCCCCATGGGGCCTGAGGTGCTCACATAACAAAGTTGTTTAAAGAAGGATTTAATTAGCAACTGTGGTCAGTAAACACTACAGAGGAATGAAGTCATGTAACTGTTCATAACTCTGTTGGCCATTAAGATGATTTTTTCTGGTATTGAGATGATACTACACAAATGACGCCCCGATTTCCAGAAATGGAAAACAGGGAGCCCAAATATCAACCGAGGGACTTAACTTGAACTGACAAAGCACCCTCCAACCTCCTCCCCTCCCTATCACAAGTCTGACAATTTGATCTAAAGAAGCTGATTTCCAAAGCCATGGACTTGATTTTTACAAACTTGCATCTGATTCTCCTAAGGGTGGTGTATACCATATATCAAAAGATTCTGATTTTTAAATAATATTCTTCATATTGCTGGGCTCCAGAAAGGAAACCAAATACTAATTGAGGGACTTGATTTGAAAAAACTTTCAAACTTTAATCGCCCCCGCCCCCAGCCCCCCACCCCTTGCTCCATATCAAAACATTATGACCAGCAGTTCTGAAGAAAAGAGTTTTAAAGATTATTCACCATATTGGACTAAGTTGAAATTCAGGTTGCAAAAAGGAGAAGGAGGCCAAATATTTACACAGGGACTTGGTTTCAACAAACTAAGATCTGACTTCCTTAAGGATGCTGTATACCAAATATCAAAGGATTCTGACTGGTAGAACTGAAGAAGGTTTTTAAAGCTTATTCCTTATATTGCACCAAGTTAATATTCAGGCCAACATAGGGAGCCCAAATATGAACTGGGGGACTTCATTTGAACAACTGTGAATCTGATCCCTGTAACGATGTTGTATATATATAAATATTAAAAGATTCTCACTGGTGGTGTTGGAGAAAAGATTGTTCAAAGAGTACTTCTCATATTGCACTAAATAAAAATTTGGGCACTTGACTTGAGCCCAAATATGAACTGAATGGCTTGATTTCAACAAACTGCTATCTGACCCCTCAATGGATGCTGTATACAGTACCAAATAGATTCTAATCAGTGGTTCTGGATAAAAAGTTTTTAATTTTTGCAATTTATACGCCGACTCAGCATTTTTTTGATTCCCTCTGCAGTACACAATGACACAACCATTGGCAATTTTGTTTTACCATTCCATTCTACTGGTCCTGAGGATGCTTCATACCAAATAACAGATTTCTGTTCCATGCCATTTGGGAAATGGGGGCATTTGAGAATATTTCTATTTTAGCTCCTGGAGTTCCAATGAGGTTACCAGAAGTTTTTTGGGCACAAATCAAGTACTTATGACTCATTAATACCACATACCACATTTGATTCAATTCAGCTCATTGGTTCAGAAATTAGAAATTCTGGCTGTGCCAAAAACCTTGCCCCTCCCATTACAAATGCAAATATTGCTCCACAAACATCATTTGAACAAACTTGATTCTACACCTCAAAAGGAAGCAAACTCTTGAGAAGCAACCTGCTCCTGTTGGAAAATTTCTGTAGCATTTTTGATGACCATAATTTTTCCCCAATGTACTGTATGAATGAGAGTTACTCAATCACCCAAGCATGGATATCACACCACAGCCTTACTTGCTAGAGCAATAATAATCTGTGGACCCCAAAATACAAATTTGCTTTTTTAGAGATCAAGTTCCTGCCTATCTAGCAATTAAGTGTACAAGTAAATGTGTGTGTGTGTCCGACAGGTGTAATATCAAATTAATCTGCGCATGCTGTAATTGGGGCCAGGCCTTTAACTGTTTTAGGGCTACATTATTTTTGGTGGTCTGAATTTGTTCATCAAAATTTGTTTTATTACAAATTATTGAAGAGTGCCCGAGGCACTTTTCAATAATTTGTGATAAAACAAATTTAAGTAAACAAAATAGTATTTGTGTTTGCCTGATTATGAAACATGAGCACGAAAAATGTTGGCAATTGCTCTGGTACCCCCCATTTTTTTCTAGCACTCAACCAGTGAAATTCCCCCAATTAGCGACAGTATATATATGCTGTACCCAAATAATATAATTGTTCTCCAATTATGCGGTGTTTATTTTTTTTTTTAATGTTTTGCAGTGTTTCAGCCATATTTTGTTTGGTAAAGTTTCCCCGATGCATGCAAATATAGTTTAGGGCCTACTTGTCAACTCAAACAATGAATGCAGAGTATAAGTAAGTTTATCAAGAGGCCCCATGGGGTCCGAGGTGCTCACCTGACCAAAGTTGTTTGAAGAAGGATTTAATTACCAACTTTGGCTCGTTAGCACAACAGAGGAATGAAGTTTTTCAATTATTTATAACTTTGCTGCCCATGCCAAATGATTTTTATCTTGTATTGGGATGCTACCACTGAAATAATGCCCATATTTTCAATAATGGAAAACTAGGTAGTCCAAATATCAACCTAGGGACTTGCCTTGAACAAACTTGAAGGATGCTCTATACCAAATATCAAAAGATTCTGACTGGTGGGTCTGGAGAAAAAGATTTTGAGAATATTACCAATTTTGCAGTATGTTAAAATTTGCTTGCTATGGATCCGATTTGAACAAACTTGAATATGATCCTCCTAGAGATGTTATATACCAAATATGAAAGGATTTTGACTGGTAGATCTGAAGAAGATTTTTTAAGAAATTTTCTCATATTGCACCAACTTCTAAGTTGAACTTTGGGCTCCAAGCGAGAGCCCAAATATGAACCCAGTGTCTCGATTTGAACAAACTTGAATCTGCCCCCTCCCCCCCCCCCCCCAAGATGTTGTATACCAAATATGAACCTAGGCACTTGATTTGAACAATCTTGAATCTGCCCCTCATAGCAATGATGTAAACCAAACATTAAAAGACTCTGACTGGTGGTTCTGAAGAAGATTTTTAAAGAATATTTCCCATATTGCCCGAAGTTAAAAATTTGGGCTCCTACAGGAGCTCAAATATGAACCAAGTAGCTTCATTTTAACAAACTTGATTGTGAGCCCCCCCCCCCCCCCCCCCCCCCCCGCCCTCCCACCACTCTCTTATGGACGCTGCAAATATCAAAAGATTCTGACCATTGGTTCTGAAGAAAAGATTTTTTTAATTTTTGCAAATATGCTGACTCAGCATTTTTTCGATGCCCTCTACAGAACACTCTAACATAAATGATAGCAATTTTTTTTTACCATTAATTCTACTGGTCCTAAGGATACTTCAGAGAGGTCCTCGGTTCGAATTACACCTGCGGCAACTGCGTTGTGTCCTTGGACAAGACACTTCACCCCCATTGCCGTGTGGGGGCACAGTGACGCTGTGTACTAAAGCGTACTGCACGTCGATGGTGCACCTGTCTTCAACCAATGCTAACCCTGCTTGTGTGGAGTTAGTATGTTGGGGTGCTGACAGTTGCTCGCCGTTGCTTGGTGGTTCTCTCTGGGTACTCCAGTTTCCTCCACCCGTAAAACTATCATGGTCATGATTAGCCATTGTGCAGAAATATGGGACCTTAAAAACACCAATAAATAAATAAATAAGGATACTTCAAACCAAATAACAGTTCTCTGTTCCGTGTGGTTTGGGAAATATGGGCGTTTGAAAATATTTCTATTTTTAGCTCCTGGGTTCCCATGGGGATGTAGGAATTTTTTTTCTTTTTTTGGCACGAGTCAAGTACTTATGACCCAATAAAAACACATACCAAATTTGGTTAAAATCGGACAATCGGTTCAGAAAGTTAAAAAATTTATAGTAATTTATATATTTTTTATACTTACCAATGACCCAGACTTAGCTGGTGCTAACTCTAACAAAACCAGGGCCAAACACAAATTTTGCCCCCCAATCCCCAAAATTTGCATCCAAAACAAAAAGAAATCATGTCCTAAAGGACCTCCATACTACGCCTCTACTGCGCATGCGCAGTGACGCAGTCGTCCCGAAATTGGCGCCAATTATCATTCTTACTGGCAGTGCCTGGTCAGCGCTATGTACTCAGCAGGGAGGCAAGAGTTCCCAACTCCAGGGAGGGCCATTCCCGTCTGGGTCATTGGTAAGTATAAAAAATATATAAATTACTATAAATTTTTTAACATTTTTATACTGTACCAATGACCCAGACTTAGCTGAATAGTAAACAGGCTGGAGGGCCTAGGACATAGAGGAAAATCCAATAAGCTCAACTATATAGTAAAGAGGTAACCCCTTAAGGAGAAAAGGAGTATTAGGCTTTACATGTATCTTTCTTATTTAATATTAAATTAGAAAGATACACTACCCTTAATAATTGAGCACAATAACATTCATGTTCTCTATTAACATCCAGTATAACCCTTATACTAATTATTTTTAAAGCAAGCCAATAAATAAAGTAGTCCAGAGAATTGAGACTCTTTATAATCATTTAAAAGTGTCCGAGTATTGTATATTAAAGCCCGTTTGACACTTGACATATACAAATGCTTCACACCGAGCTACACTTTAAAAATAAGACATGAATGAATTTAAACATTAATATTACACTTTAAAACCATCCCGGAAGCGACTCAGAAATACTGACTTGGAGGAGGCATTCCCTTGCTTTTCACTATAAAGCAGGTGACCTAAGGGAACACCCGCCCCCCCCCCCCCCCCCTTCCCCTTGCCCTGGGTCAAATAGCCCAGAGCGAAGAGGGCAGCCGGACGGAGTCACTGCCGGAACAGAAAGCCTGCATAACTATAGTTGCAACTGTTTAGTGGACGACATTCTGAGCAACAGATAACGGACCTAAACAATGCAGGTCTCCAGAAATGGACTCAATATTTCTGAGATAAAAATTCGTAAATGTGGATGGCTGAGACCAATAAGCAGCCTACATTAAATCTGTAATAGCAACACTATTAGCATAAGCCCAGGAAGTAGAAAGAGCTCTTACTTCATGAGCAGAAATCTTAAGCACAGACTGCTGAGAAGAAGATAAATCTTCATAAGCAGTACGGATAGCTAACTGAATCCATCTAGCAATAGAATGGACTGAAATGTCCTTTCTATTAGGCATCAAAGACAGAAAGAAACGTTTCCGTCCCTTTCTGATAAACTGAGATCTCTGTTTATAGATACGTAGTGCTCTAACAGGACAGAGTAAAGGCCTACGCCCGTCTGAAGACGGAAGAGCCTTAATAACAATAGGTTCCGGATATTTATTAGGAGCCTGATTCTTAGCTAAAAAACCCACATTAGTAGTGAAGGTGATAGTGTTCCCAACACTACGATAATGAGAATCATCCACCGATAGTGCATGAAGCTCACTGACTCTTCTGGCAGAAGAGAAAGCTAAGAGAAAAGCTGTCTTATAAGATAAGAATTTGAAATCTACTGTCCCAAGAGGTTCAAATGGCTTTTCCTTCAATTTAAGGAGAACCCAAGCTAAATTCCACTTAGGAATTAATCTAAGAGTTCTGGGTCTATTTATCGAAAAGTTTCTAACCAACTTCGATAAAGAGACATTAGATCCAATTTGTAAACTATCATGATGTGCATAGGTATCAGATAACATAGATCTATAACCCTTTATAGTAACAGGCTGCAGTTTGATTTCGTCAAACAAGTATACTAGAAAGTTGCAATGTCTGGTATAGAGGGATGAAATATATCTACAGAATGATCCCTACACCAACGACGAAAAACCTTCCACTTAGCCACATAGTTTAGCGAAGAGGAGGTCCTCCTACAGTTAGAAATCGCGTCCACTGCTCGTCCTGTAAAGTGCTTGCCATGCAAGAAGGACCGCACAACAGAAAAACGTGAAGGTTGAGACCTTGCGGGTTGTGATGGAGTTGGCGCGATTTCCCCTGCGAAAGAAGATCCTCTCGTGGAGGAAGCTTCCGCGGTAGGTCCCACAACAGACACCTGAGTAGATTTATCCACGGTCTCTGTGGCGACAGAGATGCTACCAACAGAATCTTGCATTGAGATTGTTTTATCTTTAGCAATACTTGTTGAATTAATGGCGCTGGAGGATACGCATATCCTATCATTCCGTCCCAAGGGATCGACAGAGCGTCTACTGCAAATGCTCTTGGATCCGGACACGGAGACACATACGTCTGCAACTGATTGTTGAGATGTGTCGCAAATAAGTCTATCATTGGCCGTTCCCATTGGTAGCAAATCTGATTGAATACTTGTTTGTTGAGAGTCCACTCCGACGGCAACAAGCGACCCTTTCGTGAAAGGGAGTCTGCTAGCACATTCAGACGACCCGGTATGTGACGGACCGAAAGAAGAACGTGATGTTCTAACACAAACAGAAGGATTCTTTCCGTTAGATTGAACAACGGAACTGAATGAGTGCCTCCCTGATTCCGTATATACGCCACTACTGTCGTATTGTCGGATAGGATTTGGACATGAGCATCGTGAATAATGTCCATCCAGTGACGTAACGCAAGCCAAATTGACATCATTTCCTTGATGTTTATGTGCTTGCACAGGAATTGCGGATCCTAAAGACCCTGGCATCTCGAATCCGTTGGGATTAATGATGCACCCCAACCTGTTTGACTGGCATCCGTCATAACGGTAAAACTCGGATCCGGCAACTGCAGCGGAACTCCTTGAGTTAACCACTGAATGTTTGCCCAAGTCTAAATCTCTTGTTTCACTTGATCTGACAAGAGAACGTCTACATCGAGCGAATGAATTTTCACACTCCAATTCTGAGTCAGGAAAATTTGAAGAGGACGTGTGCGTAGCCGCCCCATCGGAATGAGATCCGCGGCGGCTCCGCACAGACCTATCAGTCTCATAAATTCTCTCGCCGTGACTTTGTCTGCGTGCAGACAATAGCGAGCGTAACAACTGACTAATTTCGCTCTGGTTAACGGCAGACGAACGAGATTGTTGTGCGTCTCGAAGCTCATTCCCAGATGAGTGAATGACTTGGACGGCACCAGATCCGACTTCTCCTCATTTACTATAAAACCGAGACGTCGGAGCAATAGAAGAAGATTCTGAACATCGTTCTGAAGCGTTAACTCGTTGCCGTACCTCTGAAGAATGTCGTCCAGGTAGGCCGACGTTACCGCAGACGAATGAGCTCGGAAGTAGATCATTACCGAGTTCATTACCCGAGTGAAAGCCCAGGGTGCTAGATTCAATCCGAAGCACATCGCCCGGAATTGATACACCACTCCCAGGACAGCAAAGCGTAGATACTTTCGGAATGTCAGATGTACCATGACGTGAAAGTACGCATCTTTGAGATCTATGCTCGTTGCATAATCGTTCACCCGAATACTCGCTCTGACCGATCGAATCGTCTCCATATAAAACTTCGGAGCGACGATCAGCTTGTTTATCCAGCTCAAATCTATGACTGGACGGAACGAGCCGTCTGGTTTCGGAACCAGAAACAGATGGCTGTAGAATCCCAGAGATTCCTGGTTTTCTACGACCTCTACCGCGTTCTTCATTAAAAGAGACTGCACCTCTGATAACAGAGCGTCTCTTTTCTGTGGATTTGACGGAAGATGAGTCCACTTTGGACTTCGAGTTAATGGAGGCTTTCGTTTGAAGGATATCTTTAGACCTTCCGAAGTCACTCCTCTCACCCAAGGGTCGTCCGTAATCGACGCCCACTCTTGTGAAAAACTCGACAACCTTCCGCCAACCGGAACGCGATAGAGGTTTAAGCCATCACCTCCTGGACCTGCGAGGCCTGCGGTAGGAGAAACCACGTCTTCCACGACCTGCACCTCGCCTTGTCGACCTCGGGGCGTCCGACCGATTGTCCCGGCCAGAAGGACGTCCCGAACGAGAGTCGCTATCCTGACGGTCTCTCGAATAAGACCAAGAGGACGCACCGGAACCTCTATAGGAACCTCTCTTGGGCGCATTAGACCCAGAAGTGCCTGTCTTATTCGTGTCTGCTGTATCCGACTTCTTAGGAGCCGATCTGAACAACAGAGAATCATTAGCTTTCTTTTTAATTTTATCATAAATAGCGGAAAGCTTGCCGTCAAAGAGAAGTTCTCCTGAGACCGAAGTGACTCTAAGAGAGTTCTTCACCTTAGAATCCACTAGTGTGGATGTAGCTAGGGCTGCGTCACGTCTAACCAACTCCAGATTTGCCACTGAAAGGGCGGAGTTACACGTGGAATAAGCTACTGCCCTTGAAAGAAGTCTTAAAGAGGATTGTATATCCTGAAACTCTTCCCCTTGAAGGCGCAGTGATAACGCCTTAGTAAGGTGATCTGCGTAAGATAAGGCATCTAAATTGGCTCTGTTAGACGCAATAGCTGTTTCCAACACCGCGGTTGGAATAGAAGCTGACGACGGTAATGATAGCTCTAAGTCTTCCGCCTCGTCGTCCATACGCAGAGGAACTCTCGGTATACCCTGTCCTGCCGCATCGAATTTATTCCTTGCATTAATGAAAGGCAGGTTGAGAGTATTAGCGGACAAGAAACCTGCTTTCCCCGTCCTGGAAGCAAGTTTAAATATAGCGTCGTTCAATAATTCAAATGTTCTAGCAACATTATTGGACTGCGACGGAAACTCGGGAGCGATGTCCCTGAACCGCTCAAAAAATTCAGAGTCCAATGACGCTATAATTCTCTTGTCCGGAAGCGCAGCAGTCTGGCCCGACGGAACAACTTGAGGGAGAAAGTGCCGGATGAAGTCCACGGCAGCTTTATGTTGTTCCGAAAGGGATAGCTCCAAGTCATCCGTATCCCTTTCACCATCCGGTCGGACCTCACGATGTTCCCGGTCGTCCGCCCCCGATGCTTCGGCGGAGCGTACCGACCCAGCGCCGTCGGATAATTCTCGATCCGACACCGTTTCTGTCGGCTGCTGGGATGCTGCGATAAGCTGTGCTATCTGCACAAGAATGTCCGGCGTCGAGACCTGCGGAGGCGCAGTCTTTCGCTGCTTCGCCGAGGGCAGCTCCGCATCAGATGGCTCCCGCATACTTTTCCTATGCGAACGTCCGGAGTCCATCGGTCTCGAATCCCTGGCTGCCGGATGGTGTGACCTGGTTGCCGAAGAATCCTTCATCGGCGAAGCTGGTAATATATCGGCGGTCACTCAGCCAAGGTGCGGTCGTGTGCGCTGACGAGAAGAGGAAGCCTTAACAGTCTCTGCGGACTGCTTATACAACGGAGCGTCCCGAGCGACGGACGTATGCTCCGCTAAAGACACATTTTGTACCACAACATCTGGTCCCAGATGTTGTTGTACGAGAGAGGGACCTCTCTCGCTCGCGGCCCGGCTGGACCTGGACGAGCTAGGAACCGGACTAAAAGGCTTCCTCCGTTCTCGCTTACTATCCGCCATCACTGGGTGTGCATCTATTATGTTTATAGTGCTCGCATCACCCAAAATTTCCTCTTGGACCGCATCGGACGAACCCGGCTGCCGAACCATTCGGTGAATGGACGCTACACCGGGCGAGCTAGCGGACGACATTTGTCTAATCTCCATGAGCACTTTTGCCGCTAGCTCTGAATTCATTTGTGATGACGGACGCACACTTGAAGAAGATAACATGGAAACATCACCCTGTTCTGGTTCCTCTGAAATAGAAACAGAGTAGAGTGACCTTGCGGAGAAAGAGCCGGCATCGCTCTTTCTCCAGAAACAACATATCGTGACACACGTTTCCAATGTTTCTCATCCCAATGTTCACATATAGGACAGGGATTAATGCGAGAACACTGACTACAATTAATACAATGATCATGAAAGTCAGAGGAAGATTTCTTCCATTACAATTTGAACAACATCCCTTCATTGTGAAAGAACAACAATAAGTCCTAGTTACTCGCAAAAACCCCTGACACAAAGATACATAATAACATGATCCATTAATAAATGAAAAAACAATTGCAAAACAAAATAATTTTGAAAAAATATTTTTTCAGAGAAGCCCAAGTTGCTGAAAAGTAACGTTGAGCCCCGATGGATCCGATGGCAAAGTGTGGTCAAAAATTTTAAATTTATATAAAACAATTAATGAGACACTTTCGGATAATATAAATGTATCTTATAATAAGGTAAACTACCACAAAGGCAAACAGCCCCCCTCAAAAAAGGCTGTTGCCAATGAAAACAAACAGTGTAAACACACTAGAAAACATGACTCCAGGCACTGAAAAAACTGGCCCAGAATCAGTCATCAATTACACTCTATCTGATGCAAAACAGAGACTCCCAGGGGAGAATCTGTAGAACATCAGATGGAAGATGCAGAACACAAACGTTATACACCCATGGGTGAAAACGTAACTATGGGGAAAATAACAGAAAACATTCTGTAACCAAGCAACTCTCCCAGGAAATTTTAGAAATGAAATTTCTCAAAAATATGCCAAAAGCATGGGAGAATTGCAAGGGGAGACTTTAGAAGGCTAGGGGAGAGGAAACACTGAATAAGCAGTGCAACAATTAGCAAGAATGACAACAAGAGGCCCATGCCTCGAAAATAGGCAACTTAACATAATTTCATCAAAAAATTTTAAGTACAGCCCTGATTATTTTTTGCCACTTCTTTTTCCTCTCCTCCTTCTATCCTCCTTAGAATCACATTTTCTCCAAAAATTACGTGTCTGGCATCCTTTAAACTGAGATTTACAAGCACAAAGATCAGTGAGATGTTGACTGATGAAGGGCCAAACAGAGAATGATAATTGGCGCCAATTTCGGGACGACTGCGTCACTGCGCATGCGCAGTAGAGGCATAGTATGGAGGTCCTTTAGGACATGATTTCTTTTTGTTTTGGATGCAAATTTTGGGGATTGGGGGGCAAAATTTGTGTTTGGCCCTGGTTTTGTTAGAGTTAGCACCAGCTAAGTCTGGGTCATTGGTACAGTATAAAAATATAGAAATTTTGGGCAGGGCCAAAAATCTTACCCCTCCCTTTACAAAGCCAAATATTGCTTTTTGAACTTCGTTTTGAACAAACTTGATTCTACACCTCAAAAGGAAGCTCCATAACAAATATTAAGTCATTGTACCCACTGGTCCATGAGAAGAAGATTTTAAAAATATTTCCCTATGGGGCTGGGCAAGTTGAATTGAAAAAAAAAATGTGATGTCAGAACAAGCAATCACCTCAAATTTAACTAAAATTGGTTCCGCAGTTTAGGAAGGGCAAACACCATGTTCACAAATGACAAGCCAGACAACGGACGGTGAGTGATCACTATAGCTCATCCTGACTTTCAGTCCGGTGAGCTAAAAATCCATAGAGTTCGCCAGTGAAAAGTAATCTGCATCATATGATCATACATCACAGACCTGCTGTTTTCAGAATTTTGTGTAACCCATTTATTGTTCACTTGGTCTGAACTTTGGTAACTTATCGTTCGTTCTCCTATTGCAACTATACCGATATATGAACTGTTGTATCATAGCCAAGTTCTTGCTCCTATGGGCAATATTCTGATGAATAAAGATGAATCATTAGGAACAATAATGAGGCTGTGTTGCAGCAATTTAGGTACAAATTAGTTGCAATTATATCCTAATCTTGGCCTGGGCTAACATGCTGCAGAAGAGTATGGCACTATTTGTGGCAGAGGCATGAATTATTGCCATTTCCTTATTTTGTACCTGTGCTACATCTGATGATCAACAATTTAAAATTATGTTGAGCATCAACAAATCATCAGCATAGGTGTTTGCATCTGCCTGAATTATAGCTCCTCTGTTGGCCAATAACTGTGCAGCTGATGATTGGTTTATGCTCAACATCATTCCACATTTCATTCATACTGGATCATTCAACTTTGTGAAAAACTTTGCGTGACCCGGCGACAATTTGGCAGGACCCATTTTTCATTCGGGAGTTTTTCATTTTAGGTAACCTCCATGCTGACATCACGCTATCGATGCAGTTTGCCTTTCACTCTGTACGATCATGTACGCAAAGCTTGAGATCTAATATATTCATTCTTGCGGGGTTTCCAATTAAACATCATGCATAATTAACATTTAACTAGAGGTACTGAGAGCAAGCTCACAAAGTGATACCCCCACGCCTCAGTTGTTGTGCTTACGAGGACACAACCATATGATGTAGCAATTAAAATGTATAAGTTAGATTATCTCCCCTTGGAAATGTCAGAACGGAATTATATTGCTTCATGCACATCTTCAAATGAAGTTCTTCCATTCTGTAAAGTTTCATGAAAATTCTTCAAACGGTTTAGGAGGAGTTGCGCTTATAAGGATGGACAGACAGACAGATGGACGGACGGACAGGGTGATTCCTATATACCCCCCCCCCCCACCCCCCAAACTTTGTTTGTGAGGGGTATAAATAGGACTTTAGCTTGATACCAGAAAATTGAGAAACCGTCTCAAGTAAACTTTAATTCAAGAAGAACCAAAAATAATGGTGAACATCGACCCAATAGACTGTAAACTATGATTCTACGGGGTCAGGGAAACCTGAAAAGTATATAAAACAGATGCCGTGAACATGAAACTACTGGGCATTTTCGATCCTACCAAACCACAATTGGATGACAATAATGGATGATACCAGATTCTTATATCGAATTATTGATACTTTATACTTTTAGTAGACAATGAACATTAACCCTCTATTCAGGGTGGGGGGGGGGGGGGGGGGGGGTAGAATGTCTGTAACAAATGGTCCACCCACCATACAGCCCTGACATTCAGCACTGATGGTTAATGTTAAGTTCAGTTTGAATTCTTTGAAATCAACGTACACATGTACTCACTTATTATATTACAAAATTAGGTAATATGAAACTCGTAACACCCAAATATTATCTTGTTGGATGGGCATTGTCATACCTCAAACCAATATTGGATCAATTTATTGTTGATATGTAACTAATAATCCATTTTCACTTGGGCAAATTACATTGGCAATTTGCAATATTTTAAATATCAAAATGACATTTATTTGCATTATTGCTCGACTGATGTTGACAAATAATTATATTCAGTGTTGGTGCCATATGACCAAAAAATCGTGTCAATGTCCAATTGGGTAACCCTAATACCATACAGGGAATTACTAGTCATGTTCTTGACATATGACTGCACTGCACTCTTTGCTTTGTCAAACCCCAATACTACAGCCAATCACAACACCATAGTAGGAATAAAATATGTAGTTTATCAATGAAATACTTACCAGGTGAACAAACATTCGCCTTTCCTCGTTCACCATGCATTCTTGTTACAAGTATAGAGTTTTTAATTGAAAAATTGTACCCTGTTCCACGCAAATTACCATGTGCACATTAATTTGATCGTCGAACAACAACCCGCTGTTATTTCTACGCCTGAAAGGAAACATTGACACCTACCAATGTTGAAAGTCGACTGCTGATGTCTTCCAATGGGTCATTATCGGCCAATGCCGAATATGAATACCGAAATTCGGGCCATCACTACGCCTTGTAATAAACAGAATAACTCAATGACTTTGTTCATCATATTACTTCACTTGTGTATGCAAACAGTTCAGTGAAAAATTTGTTGGGAGCTTTCATCTCTTTTACAGTATGTGGAGTGTAGGGCCTAGTGAACCATGATTTTTTGCTCAAATCAAACCATATAAAAGAATTCACATTGAATAAATCTCGAATGAAATCGCATTCCGATGATTCTATCGGTGGTACTAATTATTGGTATTTATGTCCCCCACATAGCAGGCAGAATTTAGTATATGATATGCATACGCGGCTATAGAGTACAACCACATGTACAAATGAAGTCAACTAACAGGCACTCTCCTGTAAATAGTAACAAAGTAAAACCCCACAGACTGAAGAACTTGACTTCAAAGAGAATATGAAGCACAACTACAGAATATGATGGCTTTAAGTTGCAGAATATGCATTTCAGAATTGAGCCCAAATATGGGCTTTCAACGTTCAACTTAAGATCAGATATATTACAAAGACAATGAAAGTGTCAATGACACTGCAGCTCAACTTGACCAAGAAGGGACTGAACTAAATAGAAAGTTCCATTTATGCCAAGTCATTCACTCAAGTTTCTACAGAAAATACATCACACCAAAGCGACATACAAAACTTGAAAAAGATTGGGTGAGAGTTGTGGTCAGTAGGGTGTGCTAATGGAATTGTTGACAACTTATATGCCAAATCCAAGATGGCCACTGCTGGAAATGTTTTTCAACAAAATTCATAAAATTTGACCTCAAAGCTGCATGTTAAATTTGAAAAAGATCGGGTGAGAGATGAAGCCTGTAGGATGTGCTAATGGAATTTTTGACAATTTATATACCAAATCCAAGATGGTCATTGGCGGTCATGTTTTTCAATGAAATTCATAAAAATTGAATTGCTCCCATCTGGACATCACACAATAGCTACACATGAAATCTGAAAAAGATCGGATGAGAGATAGGGCCTGTAGGGTGTGATAATTGAATTGTTGACAATTTATATGCCAAATTCAAGATGGCCACTGGCAGCAATGTTTTTCAACGAAATTCAGAAAAATCTGATAGCCCCCATCTGGACATTACCTCAAAGCCTTGTGTGAAATTTCAAACTGGTCAGGTGAGAGATACGGCTTGTTGGGTGTGCTAAAGGAATTGTGGATGGAAAGAGGTATGGAGGCAAGGACAAATACATGTACTGACATACGGATGGACAATGGATGACAACCCATCCCAATAGCTCATACTTGATGTTGTTAAGTTGAGCTAAAAATGATGCATAAAACCATACACACCCTCCATCTTCACTCCAAGGTGCCATGCATTCATCACCCGCCTTCCAGTCAACCTCGGGAACTGCAGCTTCTTCTTCCTCATCATAAGGCAAGACATCTGCCTCTGCACTCGTACTTGCACTTGTGGTTACAAGTTCCAATGTTAACTCAATTACCTCCTGCAAGCACAGAATAACTAAAGCATGTTAATTTCTCTCCTGTATTATGTGACATAAATTTCACCAATATCAAACTGGTAAAAAAAAATAACATGTGCCAATAAGTTGCAAAATATACAAATCTGTGATCATTTAACCCACTGCTCAACAAACTTATCATACCTGGTCAATAATATACATGTGTGGTAAACTCATAACACAGATTTTCTTAATAGTTTGTTCCAAAACCAATTCTGACCCCTCAATGATACAAGCTTGTTGTGCTTCAATGAACAGTCAACGTATTTTTGAAAGAATAAAAAAAGAACTTTTCAGGTGGTTTCAAAAATATTACAAAATCAATACCAAATCACAAAAAAACAAATGGAAATAGATCTCGGTTTCAATGTTCTTTAATTTTATTTCTGACAGGTGAGATTCTCCTATGCCATGGGGAGAAAAGCAGAAAGATAATTTCGACCAGATTGCAAGTCGCAATCCGATAAAAATTCTCTGCCCACTTTGTGATCAATACACTGTGCATTTATTGGGGTTTAACAACACTTTTGACAGCCACAGTAATCTCATGTCGGACAGTTTTATGGGTGGAGGAAGACGGAGTACCCGGAGCGAACAACCAAGCAAAGTGAGCAACTGTCAGACTCCTCTACGTACTAACTCTGCACAAGCAGGGTTAGCATTGGATGAAGATAAGTACACCATCAACATGCAGTAGGCCTTAGTAAACAGCACCACAGTACCCCACATGGGCAATCAAGGTTAAGTACCTTGCCCAACTGGTCAAAATTCAAGCACTTTTCAAGCACCTGGGGCAAAAACACCTGTTTTTCAAGGGTTTCAAGGCCTTGAAAACTGGGATGCAAAATTCAAGTACTTTCAAGGACTTCAAGGACCTGTGTGAACCCTGCAAAATTCTAGAGCTCCCCTATGAAGCCCCTTGATACAACCTATGTGGATTAATCTTAGTACCTCTAGAGGGTACTGAATACAAAATTTTTAATTCTTCAGCCAAATGGCCAATTCCGGCTCCCATAGAGAGCCCAAATATTAACCCAGGCTCTTGATTTGAATACAGTTAAATCTGACTTCCCTAGAGATGTTGTGTACCGAATATGAAAGCATTCTGACTGTTGGATCTGAAGAAGAGAAATTGTAAAGAAATTTCTTCGAATTGCACTAAGTTCAAATTTGGGCTACCACAGCGAGCCCAAATATTGACCTATGGATCCGATTTGAACAAACTTGAATCTGACCCCCCTAGAGATGTTGTATACCAAATGTGAAAGCATTCTGACAAGTGAATCTGAAGAAGAAGATTTTTGAAGAAATTCCCTCATATTGTACTAAGTTAAATTTCATGTTCCCATATGGAGCCCAAATATTAACCTAGGCACTCGAATTGAACAACCTGGAATCTGACCCCCCCTAGAGATGTTGAATACCAAATATAAAAGCATTCCGACTGGTGGATCTGAAGAAGAAGATTTTTAAAGAAATTTTCTCATATTGCACTAAGTAAAAATTTGGGCTACCATAGTGAGCCCAAATATATACCTAGGAATTTGATTTGAACAAACTTGAATCTGACCCCCATAGAGATGTTGCATACCAAATATCAAAGCATTCTGACTGATGGATCTGAAGAAGAAGATTTTTTTAAATTACCCTCCATATTGAACAATGATAAAATTTGGGCTTCCATAGGAAGCCCAAATATTAACCTAGGGACTTGGTTTGAACAATCTAGAATCTGACCCTCATAACAATGATGTATACCAAATATTAAAAGATTCTGACTGGTGGTTCTGAAGAAGAAGATTTTTAAAGAATATTCCCCATATTACCCTATGTTAAAACTTCGGGCTCCTGTAGAGAGCCCAAATATGAATCAATGAGCTTTATTTCTACAAACTTTTATCTGACCCCCCTATGAATGCTGTATACCAAATATCAAAAGATTCTGATGATTGGTTCTGGAGAAAAGATTTTTTAAAATTTTTGCAAATATGCTGACTCAGCATTTTTTCTATGCCCATTACAGAACACCCTAACATAACCGATGGCAATTTTTTTTTACCATTCAATTCTACTGGTCGTAAGGATACTTCATACCAAATAAAAGCTCTCTGTTCCGTGGGGTTTGGGAAATATGGGCGTTTGAAAATATTTCTATTTTTAGCTCCCAGGGTTCCCATGGGGATGCAGGAATTTTTTTTTTTGCATGGGTCAAGTACTTATGACCCAATACTACCACAAACCAAATTTGGTTCATACTGGACCATCGGTTCAGAAAATAGAAATTTTGGGCGGGGCCAAAAATCTTACCCCTCCTATTACAAAGCCAAATATTACTTTACGAACTTCGTTTGAACAAACTTGATTCTACACCTCATATGGAAGCTCCATAGCAAATATCAAGTCATTGTACACACTGGTTCTGGAGAAGAAGATTTTAAAAATATTTTGGAGCATTTTCCCCCACTCCCTCCCTATGGGGCTGGGCATGCTGAGTTGAACAAAAATGAAATGCCCCTTTGGGACCATCACTCACACAAACTTTCACTTGAATTGGCCCAGTGGCTTTGAAGGAGAAGACCAAAACATGGTGTTGACGGACGCCGGACGACGGACGGGAAGCGATTAGATTAGCTCAGCTTGACTTTGTCAAGATGAGCTAAAAAGAAATTATCTATATCTCACGTTTAGTCTTTTATCTAAAATGACTAAAAGTCGAAATTTGAAAAACATTTTTCAATAATTTAAAATTTCATTATTGCCTTCAAATCATAGCTTATGACTTGTCAATGGAAAGGACACCTTGATCTCATTTCTGTGAGGAGTCATAAACTATATTTAGATGCCAAAAATTAAATAATATTAAAATCAACATGACATTTCTTTTTAATAGCACAGAAATGATTCGGCTGTCATATTAGATAAAGGGTTAATAATACACAACGTTTCTAGCTGGGTAAGTTATATTTTCATCTCACTGCCCTTGTACCCCTAGTTGCCCAACATAACGGCCAAAACCTGTCAGCACTATTCACAAAAATCACTAATTCAATTTGCATTATTTTATCATTTTTTGTCTCAAAAACATAACTTATGAGCCCACATTGGAACAAGCTTATTGAGCCCGTTCCAATGAGGGATCATACATGTAAGCTGTGTTTCTGATGCAAAAGTTTTTAAAAATTAAGTATTCAAGAATTTTGTTTGTAAGTGTTGTCTGACTTGTTGTGTTAAGTAAGGGGTTAACTGATCAACTAATATTTTTTCTGGCACATGGACTGTTGTATAAATCCATATCAAGTCACAAATAAACGTATCTGCAGAACATTTTCGGAATGAGAAGGTAGAATTTGGGGGAATCATGTATACACATCTAAAGATCAGAGTGATTCAGTGTCGGTTTCAGCATCTATAACTGTATTTGGATGGTAACACAAATAATGTCAAGTTCTTGTTGTTTAGAGAGATTACAATACACCACATACCGGTACACTGCTTACCACTTATTAAAGGGTTGTCCAATGTAGACAAGCTCTAGTCCACTACCCTGAAAACAATACTGCACTGCAAACAATACACATCTTGAACAAACCTAGAAATTATTTTTTTTTTGTTCATTCCAGAATAATTACCAGTATTCTTTGTTCAAACAAAATTTCTTTTCACCAAGACACAAAGTGTCCCTGAAGGGGCATTAACACTTCTCCCAAATTTAAGTTTATGCAGGAAATATATATAAACTTTTAATAATAAATTGAAACTTGTCAGATTTTTTTTTTTAATATGTACTTATTATATCCACCTTGTAGGAAGACATTTCATTGCTCTTACTTGCCTATTCCAATTATTGGAATTCCAGGTCTGTAGAAGTTGGATGAACAGTCATTTCATTTGCCTATCGCTCACCTTAATTGAAATATAGTGACTGGGATTTGGATTTTGATAGCCTCCAATAATCAATCGGGAGCATGGTAGCTCAGTGGTTAGAGCACTGAACTTCAAACCAAGAGGTCCACAGTTCGATTTTGACCAGCGGTAACACCATTGTGTCCTTGGGCAAGGCACTTAATCCAGATTGCCAATGCAGGCAGCACATTGGCACTGTATACTAAGGTGTAGAAGAAATAACTACAATTAATTGTGACATCAAGAACTTGCTACTAAGACTAAGGCCACTCAAAGTAGCTCTTCTGTTACTCAGGCCAGGTTTTGTAAAATTGCAAGCGGCGAGCGAACATTTTTTTTTTTGTTTTTTATTATTTATTTATTTATTGATGTTTAAGGTCACATATTTATGCACAATGGCTAACCATGACCGTGACAGTTTTACGGGTGGAGGAAGCCGGAGTACCCGGAGAGAACCACTGAGCAACGACGAGCAGCTGCCAGCTCCCCAACACCTAACTCCGCACTGCAGCACAGGCAGGGTTAGATTGGTTGAAGACATGCGTACCATCGACGTGCAGTACGCCTTAGTACACAGCGTCATCGTGCCCCCACGCGAGCAATGGAGATGAAGTGTCTTGCCCAAGGACACAACGTGGTTGCCGCAGGTGGGATTCGAACTTGCAGCCTGCACCTCTACCTACTGAGCCACCGCGCTCCCTTTTTTTTTTTTTTAATTATTTCTCTGTCATCTGAAGTTCATATTCTTGGTGTGTTTTACATTTTAGGCCCCATAATCAACAGAATAGCAGGGGTGGTGGTATATTTCATCCCTTGAGTGCAACAAGGCTTTGCAATGCTAAAGCATTTTGCAAAGCCTTGTTTCATTCAAGGGACAAATTTATCAATTTTATTAACTTGGGAAAAATATCAGACGTAAACCATTTAATTTTTAGTATTCATATCAACCTTTGTCCTCCAGGTTAGGGATGCAATTAAACAACATATATCATCGTCTCAACTCTATTGAGAGTTGAGACGATGATATATGTTGTTTAATTGCGTCCCTAACTCTATTGTCAAGCTTTCGATCCGAATTGGATCTTCATCAGGACACTCGAATTAGGAAGAACTATATGTCAACAGTATGAAAAACAATTGCAAAATGAACCAGTTCCGTTACACGTAATGACGTCGTCCACACGATCGCCGAGACGTCCTAGGGAATGCCTGCAATTACGGCGCCGAACTGACTGTTCCTAAAATATAGGTGTGGTATGGCTGGTCTTTGTATTAAAGCCATTCCCTTCCCGCATCCACAACTTTCTCATCCACATGTCCTCTTGTATTAGTCGCTCCCGCTTACCACCACTCACAAACTCTAATACCACCACTTTGAGATCATATTCACCATGATGTCCCACTGAATTGAAATGGCCGAATATCAGTTTATTATCATGTAGCCTGATGTCTCTGTTGTGCTAATCTGTCCATCCGACGACGTTCTGTTTCCCCGTCATAAACAGCACCACCACATACCTCGCAGACCAATGCATACACTAAGTTCCTTGAACGGCAATTGAGGTTCTGTCGCACTCTAAATTCAGTAGAACCGCTCTCGTTCTTAATACCAGTCACAATGATTTTGTCACGGAATTAAGAAACGAAAGGCAAAACAAAACGAAATATAGAAACGAAAGGGACAATACCTTCTGGAGCATTGTTATTCTGTTTTGAGGTTCGACAATTGTACCCATCGGTGCCAAGGGATGAAGGAATTGAAGTGTGTAGAGAGGCGCTGGAGTCCAGAACCGAACAGCTAATTCCCACTAATCACATGATCAAAATGATCGACACAGTCTTGGATAATAATAACTTTAGTTTTGGAGAAAAATACTTCATCCAGAAGAACGGTGTAGCTATAGGATCGTGGTTAGGCCAAAATTTTGCTTGTTGTTACATGCGAAAGTGGGACGAGGAGTTAATGAAGAGTGACCGGAAGCCTATATTTTACAAACGGTTTATTGACGATGGTTTTGGTGTTTGGACACACAGGGTACAAAGCCTACACAAATTTGTGGAATATGCTAATTCGATCCACCTGAATATCCAGGTAGACCTGAGGTTCAGTTCGGAATGTATCGAGTTCCTGGATACTTATGTGAAAGTTGGTGCAAATGGGGACCTATGCACAGATTTATATGTGAAACCAACTGACAAAATGCTCTACATGAACAGCAAGTCTGACCACCCGCCGCACATTAAACGATCAGTAGTTTATGGACTGGGCATTCAGATAAGGCGAATATGTGAAAAGGAGGAAGATTACAACAGGAACCGGAGACTTTTAAAACTACAGCTCAGGAGAAGAGGGTATAGTGGTAAGTTTATTGAACGACAGCTCATTAAAGTAGACGAGATGGACCGCAATGCTCTCCTAACACGAAGGAAGGATAAGACAACAAGGAATAGTGAAAGGGTTCCCATTGTAACAACGTACTCAGCAGTACTTCTGGATGTAGGTGGAATCACTAGGAAGTATATGCCTGTTTTACATGATTCCGATAGGATGAAGAAAATATTCAGTGACCCTCCCCTTGTGGCATATAGACATGACAGTAACTTATGCGACGTTCTAGTCCTTCGCAAAACCGCGAAGGCTGTGAATTGCCCCACCCAATTATGCAGCAGTGACTGTAAATTCTGTGACAAAATCATTGTGACTGGTATTAAGAACGAGAGCGGTTCTACTGAATTTAGGGTGCGACAGAACATCAATTGCCGTTCAAGGAACTTAGTGTATGCATTGGTCTGCAAGGTATGTGGTGGTGCTGTTTATGTCGGGGAAACAGAACGTCGTCTGATGGACAGATTAGAGGAGCACAACAGAGACATCAGACTACATGATGATAAACCGATATTCGGCCATTTCAATTCAGTGGGGCATCATGGTGAATATAATCTCAAGGTGGTGGTATTAGAGTTTGTGAGTGGTGGTAAGCGGGAGCGACTAATACAAGAGGACATGTGGATGAGAAAGTTGGGGATGCGGGAAGGGAATGACTTTAATACAAAGACCAGCCATACCACACCAATATTTTAGGAACAGTCAATTTGGCGTCGTAATTGCAGGCATTCCCTAGGACGTCTGAGCGATCGTGTGGACGATGTCATTACGTGTTACGGAACTGGTTCATTTTGCAATTGTTTTTCGTACTGTTGACATGTAGTTCTTCCTAATTCGAGTGTCCTGATGAAGATCCAGTTCGGATCGAAAGCTTGACAATAGAGTTGAGACGATGATATATGTTGCATTTAATTTTTATTTTTTTAAAGTTTGCATTGGTTATAAAAAGAGAGCGTGCGACATCCATAAGGACTATGCAGGAGGGCCTGAGAAACAGATTTTTAACTTTTTTAGGCCTAACTTGCTACTCAAGTTGGATTCTAGAAATAGTAGTATTTATTTGTTAGTGTTAAAGGTCACATATTTCTGCAGAATGTCTAATCATGACCGTGACAGTTTTACAGGTGGGGGAAGCCGGAGTACCCGGAGAGAACCACCAAGCAACGGTGAGCAACTGTTAGCTCCCCAACATACTAACTCCATACAAGAAGGGTTAGCATTGGTTGAAAACAGGTGCACCATCGATGTTCATTACGCCTTAGTACACAATGTCACCGTGCCCCCAAATAGGCAATGGGGTGAAGTGTCTTGCCCAAGGACATAATGTGGTTGCCATAGGTAGGAGTGGTTGCCACAGGTGGGATTTGAACCGAGGACCTCTTGGATTGCAACCTGCACCTCTACCTACTGAGCCACCACACCCCCATCTAGAAATAGTAGATCAAACCATATGCAGGAATTGGGTCATTACCTTCTCTTCCCAGATTTGCCTTCTGGGAAGTGAAAGAAAAAAATAACCAGAAGTTCCTTGTTTGGACAAGAGAAACAGGACCCCTTCAATTTATTGAGAGGTGCAATTTTTCGCACCTCTATGGATTCGAGAACCTAAGGACTGTGGTGCTCCAACAATTCAGTCACAACATGGACTGTGCCAATGCCATGCGCCAATAATACCTAACTTTTCAATGTACTCTCAAGTCTGGCATAATTATTTTCTATTTTTCTATCATTTTTCTATCATATGTGGGGAATACAATTGAACTCAATCAGCTCATACGAAGACAGAGGGCTTTGTGAAAAAAAAACCCTGGTGCAACAGCATTTTATTGGCATTGATTCGCTTGAATGCATTCCATGGAGAACAGACACGATTTACTAGGCATACAGAGGATGTTTGTGAAGCAAAAAAATAAAAAATAGTTCAGGGGAGGAATTTGCTCACCTAAGTAGCTTCCAGAAAAGTGATTTATTGCCACCCTCGATTTACTTCCCTCTGGAACACTCTAATAACTCAGGTATTTCATTTTATATTCTACTGCACTCTTAGCAATATAATATGTGCATTACATCAAGTTTTGCTGTTTGAGGTATGGAATTGCTCTTCCCTCCCACATTTTCTATTGCCTGTGTAAACTGAAAAAAGTGGGTTCTTACTGGAACACTTCACATATCTTTTATTGTCTGCCTTGAAAATGAACAGCTGTTTTCCCAATAGAGCTGAGCTAGTTCTTATCAAAAAAGAAATGCATCACCTTCTAAAGTTTAGTTACTTGAGGAGAAAACCTTGCAAATGAATTCTGACTACTTTACAAGGAACTCTAATACATTTGGATATTCAAAACACCAACAGTATTAATGCAGTCGGTTCTGACAGACATTCATTGCTTTGACACTCATGTGAGCCGAGTGAATCTAATAAAGTGTTTGGTTTCCCACCCTAGTCTGATGTTAATGTTAGTTTCTACAACAAAGGTGGAATGAATTAGCGAGAATTGGATCAAGCGAACATTGCCCACTTGCCTATTCCATTTATTGGAATTCCAGGTCTGTAGAAGTTGGATGAACAGTCATATATTACAAAATGACTTTTACCTATTCTACTATATATAACTAGAGGGCTGCCACATCCACGGGGCAGCTGATCCCCCCGAAAAAAGTGTGGTCATCATAAGATTTTCTAAGTTGAAAAGGGGCATAACTCTGGTAAAATTAATCAGGACAAACCCATTTTCGAACTTGACCCGTATTTTGATATGTTTGCACCACATATCAAGTTTGGTTACAATCAATCTTGAGGGAAGTTACCATCCGGAAACCAAAAATCATAAGATTTTCTAAATTAAAAAGGGGCATAACTCTGGTAATATTAATCAGGATGAACCCGGATTTGAACTTGACCTGTATTTTTATATGTTTAAGCCACATATCAAGTTTGGTTACAATCAAACTATTTCAAGGGAAGTTATCATCCGGAAACGAAATGTAAACGGACGGACGGACAGACGGACGTACGGACGGACAAAAAAAAACGCGTGACGACTATATCCCCCGAAATTTTTTTTTCGGGGGGATAAAAAGCCTATGACATAAATTTTAGCTTTACACACCAACCGTGGTGAACATGCCACCAATGGGAGGGATGTCAACAGTTAAAATTTACACCTGACCTTTGGTGACCTCACCTTGAATGCAAACTTATCTAAATTTATCACTCATCACCTCATGAAGAGTGAAATGAAATCAGCAGTTATTAATATGTTTTAAATAAGTTTCCTCATACGATACCAAAAACTAACAAACATACGTTGTCTCACGTTAGTAAAGCATCCATAACTCGAAATAGTATGTTATTATGTTATTAAACTGAAAACGGCCCCATAATTTGAATGTTTTTTATTTCATTTCAGTGATTAAATTGCCAGCGGAAGTACCGCCCACGGTGCTCATGTAAACAAAAACAGATTCGCATGTGTGAATAATGATTTATTTAACATTTAAACTCTTATTAATCTGACGACATGGTATAAAGTATACCCAAAGTAGCTTGGTGTACCAAATGTTCACCCTCATGGTGAAGTGGTGTTATCCATGCGCAAAAGGCTTGTGGTTAACACCACTTCACCACCCGTGGTGAACATTTGGTACACCAAGCTACTATGGGTATATTCTATATCTAACCCCCAAAAGACTGAACATTTCCCTCCCACTTTCTTCTTTCTCATTGACCTGTGGTGATGCTTCCACTTTGGACCCAGAAATCTCTCATTTTGTAACCATCTGCACTCTTACCCTACTTGAATGTACAAATTTATTATCAATATAAAGATATCTGCATTTTAAAAACTTTTGATTTTGAAGTGAGCTGTCAATCTTGTGCACCACTGCACCTGCAATTTTCACTTTTTGCAAGTAGACAACAGAACACTTCAATTCCACCTTGCAAACAATTAACCCTTACCTCATGAATCAGCTGTATCTGCCACGTAATATACAAATTGTGCAGCAGAAAAAAAAAAGCTGATTGGATCACCGATCCAATGTCGAGTTGTGACAGCACAAAAGTGGGTTTAATCATTATCAACTTATCGTTCGGAAACCAGTTGTTTACAATTTACTATGTGAACGGTCACTGTGACCTTGACCTTTGACCTAGTGATTTCAAAATAAATAGGGCTCTTTCTTGCACCAATGCCAACCTACCTATGAAGTTTCATGAACGTGGGTGAAACCATTATCAAGTTATCATCCAGAAACCAATTGTTTTGATTTACTATGTTCAGAGTCACTGTGACCTTGACCTTTGACCTAGCGAGTCCAAAATAAACAGGGTTCTTCCTCTCACGAAGGCCAACCTAAATATGAAGTTTCATGAATGTGGGTTCAACCATAGGCAAATTATCATCCGGAAACCAATTATGATTTAGTATGTTCAAGGTCACTGTGACCTTGACTAGTGACCTAGTGAATCCAAAATAAATAGGGTTCTTCCTCTCACCGAGGCCAACCTACCTATGAAGTTTCATGAATGTGGGTCAACCCATTATCAAGTTATCACCGGAAACCTATTGTTTACACCCGCCTGCACAACTCGACTAAAAATAAATACAAACATATCATGTAACCCCTCATTGGAACGAGCCTGTTGAGTTAGTTCTGATGAGTCAAATGTTATGGATTTGTTGAAATTTTATGAATTATCAGTTTTAGCATTTCAAACTATCAAACTTCACTTTCCAGGAATTGGTACGTAGATAACATATTTTGACGAACTTTAAAGGCCAGTAATTATAATCACTGTCTTTTCTCTCATGCCTTCCATGGAGAAACATTTAATTGACTAATACTTGCGTCACTGAAGTTGTATTTCATGTTTTACACCAAACTCAAATAAATTTTATTATTTCTGCACCGAATAATTTGTTTATAAACTCTTAAACCATCATCTGTGGACAAACAACACATGAAGGCAATTTGTAAAAGGGGTCCTATGTATATACATGTACTAGTACATCTATGATCACTTCAATAAGGTTTACTCATGATCTCCATACAGAACATATCAAGTGAACAACCAATACATCATGGCTCACAGTAAACCAAAATTTAACAGTACAAAAATAATAAAATAACTGGTTAATCAAAAAACAGTTTCATAACTGAATAATGCTTATTACTATGTATACATATACTTACGAATTACTATGGCTAAACCATCAAGACAAATGCAAGTAAAATCACACGTGAAATGTGTTCACGCATGAGTGTTCTGCTTTCGTCATCTAAAAATATAAGACTCTGACAAAATTAGATTTATTCTTTGAAAGATGTAACATAAACAATACGGTATTGGATCCATTGAAAAAGGATTACAAAAGTAATTATTAATGTCTGAGGTTCAAAATAAAAAATTTGAAGATAATACAATGTATCCACTAAATATATACTACACTGTTTTGAGTAGTGACAGATGAATACAATGTGCATGTAAAATTTGAAACTTGAAAATACCTGAAAAACTGTATCAATACATTCTGATGCAAACAAGCCTGAAAATAAGCAATCTGGCATTTGCAGAATGAGGTCCGCAGACGGTGAATTTGCTGATGCTATCCCCTACAGTGTGCCAGTTTATCCTCTGCAAACCTCTTGTTATTTAGACCTGTGACCTTGATTCAAATTGAGGTTCACAGAGGGTAAATTTAGGGATGGTACCCTGCAATGCAGGGTAGCATCACCAAATTCACCCTCTAGTGTCCTAATTCTGAGGATGACAGTCTGCTTATTTTCAGGCATGGAGGCAAAGTAAACTCAAACATTCCTATGAGTGCATTAAGTGGTGTGACAATTTAAACATCTATAGCGGCACTAAATTATTTACCATAAGAAAGTGAGGGCTTAACACCATTAAAACAAATGCTAATCATGGTACCACACAGGTAGTATTTATTTATTGGGGTTTAATGACACTTTAGACAGCAAGGGTCACCCCATGTCGGGCAGCTTTATGAGTGGAGGATGCTGAAGAACCCAGAGAAAACCATCAAGCAATGGCAAGCAACTGTCAGTCTTAGCATACTAACTCTGCACAAGCAGGGTTAGCAATGGTTGAATACTAGTGCACCATCAACATGCAGAACACTTCAGGACATAGCACCACCATAGTTCCCCCTTAGGCAATCTGTATTAGGTGCCTTGCCCAAGGACACAACACAGTTAGCACAGGTCGGTACTGAACTGTAGACCTTTCCGTTTGAACTTCAATGCAATCGCTACTGAGCAACCACGTTCCCTTCCCAGGCAGTAACTCCATATTATGTTAACTCCTTATACAACACAACTGACAACAACAGATGACGCTTGCCAAAAAAATTCTTAATAATAACTGCAGTGCAACCCTGTTAATTGAATAGCCACTTTGCCAATGAAAATTATTCAATTAAACAGAGTATTCAATTAATAGGGATTGTGTCACTTTCCTGTACTCCAGAGATAAACTTGGCATTTATTCTATTATATCTTGTTTTGACAGAGCTCGCTGAGCTCTGTCAAACAAGATATAATAGATGAAATGTCTGTATTGAATGTACTGAGGCCAAATAGATCTATAAACAAAGGAATTCTGTGGAGAGTCAGGGTAATTTCGCGGCAGGTTACAAGACTTTTTATTCAATTAACAGGAGATTACTCTATAACCTATATTCAATTAACAGGTCAAATTTGTACTGGAGGTATGGTAAATGGGTTTGTGCTAGGAAATTATATTCAATTATAAGGGCAATTCATTTAAGAGATATACAATTAAGTGGGCTCCACCGTACTAGTAAAAGTTTACATTTTTTGCCTTCAAAACATTGCCTAAGACCTGGTAAACTTCACCCCTCTTTGGGAAAGGGTCCAGAGTCTGTGCCATTGGGAACATTTGCATCATAAAGGCTCCAACAGGGAATGTGTTTTGGATTAGAAACACACAAAAGAATAAAAAATATGACCTTCAAATTGAACTGAGAACAGTAATACAAAACAATACTACTACAAATAGTATGTTTTATAATAACAGATATGTGAAATCATGATCAATCCAGTCTCTTAATCACTATTAAACTCTTCTCAAACTAGTAACCCTTAAAAGTGTAGATACATTTTGGCAGTTTTGCTACACTTTGACAGTCTACACTCTGTGGCATTGCAGTTGTGTCGATTAAGTAGCCAAGACTTGCCCGGAAACAACTAACAAGATTCTTAGAACGTAATTTGCAAGGTTATCTAAAGACTGCCTGTTGGGGCACCTGTTTTGTTGGGAGTAACAAGCGATAAAAGTAAGAATTAAGCCTTTACGGGGGTAAAGAAAACCCATTGTTTCTCTTTTCATTCAGATGCTTTCTAAGCTTCATTAGGTTGATAATTATTGATTTTTCTGAGGGCTAATGATGCTCAGTTCAGCACACAAGTTGTGACTTAAATTTTTGGTTTCAGTTGGGATCGAGACTGGAAAATTTCTGGTTAGAATTGGAAAAAAAACATACCAAAATTCCATTGGGAAAGTGTTTGATATTCGACCCCGGTAGTCACCCAAAAGCATCACACATTATGTTTTGATGGCATGTTTATGGCTGTTACATTTGATAAAATCAAGTAGAGCCTAATCCAAGTTTCAGCCATCATACATCCAGGTTTAACCCAAAGGTCCATCAGTGAAATATTGTTTTTGGTACTTGCACTTTTTGACAGGTTTGAGACTATTATAAAGCTCCCTCTTGTGTTTTATTTATTTCATGGTGTTCAGTGTCACTTTCAACATCTAAGAATATAATGATCTCAACAAAAGTATAAAGTCAAGTGTAACCAATCATTTATACTTATGCCGCTAAGTTGGTACTAACCTTTGCAGACTCTCAACCCAGGAGTTAACTGGTAGAGTGCTGAAAGCCCATATTTGGGCTCTATTCTGAAGTGTAGGTACTGCAACTTAAAGGCTTCAAATTAAGCATCTGTGCTTCATATTATCCTTGAAGTGACATTATTTAATCTGTTAAGATTTGCCTGGTTACAATTTATAGGAGAGTGCCCACAGGCACTCTCCTCTAAATTGTAACAAGTCAAAGACATATGAACAAATTTTGGTGGCCAAAAATAATTTAGCACTCTACCAGTTAAGAATCTTCTGTTCCGGAAGATTCCATGTGTGAAGTATATAAAGGCTTCTGAAGGAGAGCATATAGAGTGCATTCAAGATAGTGAACAAAGGAGAATATGTCGGTATATCAGTGTGACAGCATATTTTTCTTGATATTATGATATACTTTTGACAAGCAGCTTAGTTTATTAACAACATATCTGGAAGATCTATTTATAGAGATCTCTATTATATTAACAGTGTATGTCAGTTTGCTTTTATTGGAAAAGTATTTTCAATTTTGAAAGGAGATTGCTTCTTATATGAAAGCCGTATCAAATGAATTATGTTCAAGCCTGGGAGTGAGCAGACTGTCATCTGCAGAATGACTGAATGAGGTCCTCAGAGGGTGAATTTGTGCAGGGTAGCATTAAATTTACCCTCTGTGAACCTCAATCTGAATCAAGGTCTCGGGCCTAAACAGAAAGTGAGGTTTCCAGAGGATAAATTGGGGGATTCTTGCCCATTGTATGGAATTGCATCAGCAAATTCACCTCTGGCGACCTAATTCTGCAAATGACAGATTGCCTATTTCCAGACTTGATTATTTTAATACTGACAAATCTACAGATTTACCATGAAGAAGCGAGGTTTTTCAACTGTTTTCCAGCCAATGTGTAGACTGTAATGAGTAGAATACTTGAGAATGTTGGTTGAAGAGCACCATTTTGACATGTGAATATTTGGTAACAACAAAAGGTTGAGAATGTTGGTTGAACAGCAATATTTTGACAAGATGTGAATATCTGGTAAATGAAAGGCAATTGTTCATTATTTTATTGGCCTTTTGCCTATAATTTAACACATTTGTCACTGGAGCTAAATGGGCACAAAATACTTCAATTGGCATTAACCTGCTCATAGGTTATGTGAATTTGATATATGGCTAACGGCCAATCATGTTCCCGGTTTTTTAACAAGGATAAAAAATGTTGACAAAACCATACCATTGACCCCTCATTGAAACAAGCTCCAAAAGCTTATTCCAATGAGGGGGTCATATGTTTTTATTCAAATTTTTTTTTTAAAATCTATTTTTTCAATAGCTCAATTTATAAATTACAGATGGATGTGGCCCATTCATTACATAAAATGTCAACTCGTAGAGTACTGAATAATTTCTGAAAGGTGATTTTTAATATTACAATTATACATGTATAATTGTTCAGAGATGCCATGCTACCAGAAGGGGGGGGGGGGGAGGGGGGGGGGGGGGGGACATTTTGAGGATTTTGTTCATAAATAATTTTGTAACAATATTAGAGTCTCTTGTGGCACTTTCCAATAAATTGTAATGACACAATTTTATAGATTTTTTTATACTACTGCATATAATGCATAGAGTGTAAAGCCACTACAGCAGCTTTGCTTTCAGAACTTTTCAATAGAGCCATGATAGTGGATTCAAGCACTCAATATCAGCTAATATCTGGCGGAAAAGCCTATAGTATTAAGTCAGTATATCAGAATACCACTCGGCACTATCAGTTTTATTGCTGTTTAAGGTAACATATTTCTTCACAATGGAAAAATCTTGAACACAACATGGAGAAAAAAGTCAAGTCAATTTAATCAATAGTTTAAACCCATATTTTCCATTTTAGAGGACTTCTACCTCAAGCATTGGTGACTGGATCCTATTTTACCAGTTAAACAGAGCTTGTTTTCCACAGTAAAGAAGCACTGCTTCAATTCCCGGGGTTTTCACAAAAGAGCACTATAAGTAATCCCAAGTTTTCTTTTAAAACAAATAATATTTTTTTTTTTGGTTGAAAATATACTGATAAATGTTGGATAAGAGATTAACTTAAAAAGATACATGTAGATCAGAGAAACCTGTTATGCAAGTGAAACTCCTTGTGAAGAAAACCTGCCTGGAGACAAGCAATATTATATGTTGTGTAGAATATGAAAGAAGAATGCAGCATAATCCTTCCAGAAATTGGTGAAAATGACAGTAAATATAAAATTTTCAGAACACTTACCCTAGAGGCATCACAGTTTTTGTCTATTACTCTCACCTGGCAAATAATAGTGATTTCACTATTATTAGGTTTGAAGATTTAGCTTGTCACTATTATTTGGAAATGAGACAAAGTGTGAAAACAGGGCTTATATTTCATAAAAATTTGGGAGAATCCATTTGAATTCTCGCTAAAATGGTTGCGAGAATCCATACTTGCTTTGAATGCCCCAGGATCTCATGAGGCCATCATGGTTGAACCCTTGTTGTATACTGATAACACATTTTAACCCCTTACCCAACATGGCATTTTAATTTTTAAAACAAACTGAATTCGATAATTTTTACAAAAATAAACAATATTTACCAACAAAACCTTACAAATATGGATGTCATTGGAACCGGCTCCAATGGCAGTCGTATTTGTACAGTTCTATTGACAAAGTGTCAGGATATTTCAGGTGATATTAGCCTTGTACTGGTAAATTTGCTGCTGTTATGTGTGGTAAAGGGTCAAACTGCCTCAATTCTTTTCTCGCAAATCCTAGCAGAAGCGCCACGAGAATCTACATGGATTCTTGCTGGTTTTGTTGTGCAAATCTTTGCCTGAATCGATTCTCATCGAAATATAAGCCCTGAAAAATGCCATCTCTATCACAGGAGATCACTATTATTAGAGTATGCAGATGGCAAAAGGCAGATCTACTGGATTACTGCTGAAACACTTGGGGAGTGACATTTTTACCCCAACAATAACTTTAAATTCTATGAAGTATCATAAAAAGCCTGAAGAAAGTTACATTAATCAGCCTTCAGAAACACAGCTTGTGCTTTTGACATGTTAGTTACTTCACAGAATATGAGTTTTTACATGCACTTGGGTGTCAAGTCTGAAAATATGCAGTGTTTCACGGTCACCAACAAACACAATTTGCATATCTGACAGGCAACAAGTCACTTGGTAATTTCTGGAAATTCAATGTAAGTTTATATAAAATACATTTCAAAACAACAATTTTTTTTATTTAAGCATGTGTTACTTTTGGTAATGTAGTAGCAGATATAATTTTAGTGGGACCTGTTATTAATATCTGATCAAAATCAAGCCTTGTTATCATTCAGTGGGAAGTTCTTTTATATCAATGTTCTCTAATGAATAACAAGACCTGATTCTGATTAAATCTACAAATTCAATTTGTCAGTCCTTTGATTTTGAGGTGCACCATAGCACACATGAATTTCAAAACCAGCGAGCGATCATGAGTACACATTGAAAACCTGGTAAATGCATAAAACGTCCAAGAGTTAAGTTGCACACCACATCACGCATCACTAACCCTTTTGTCGACATTGAATAGTGTGTCAATGTATATGTAGCATACATGTATGTACATTTATACATGTATTCAGCATGTGGGAAGAATCGGTATGTTGATTTAACTTTTCTTCTGCATGATTCCATTACTTTTTATATTTATTATTTATTTATTTATTGGTGTTTAAGGTCAGATACTTATGCACAACAGCTAATTGTGATTGGGACAGTTTTACGGGTGGAGGAAGCCGGGGTACCCGGAGAGAATCACCAAGCATCGACGAGAAACTGTCAGCTTCTCAACATTCTAACTCTGTTTAAGCTCCGCTCAAGCAGGGTTACAGCAGTTGAAGACATGTACACCACCGACGTGCAGTATGCCTTAGTACACAGTGTCATCATGCCCCCATGTAAGCAACCGGGATAAAGTGCCTTGTCCAAGGACACAATGCAGGTCGACCCGGGGGGCAGGAATCGAACTCGGGACCTCTAGCACAGACGTCCAATAGTCTACCACTGAGCCACCAACTTTTTATATTGCATAAGTTTAAACCGGTAATCATCTCACATAGATCATTACAGTTTAATCTGAACATTAATTTGAGTCTGATGTTTGATGGTCTTTTTCGTCAATTTGATTCAATAAACAATCCAAGTTTAGTTTGCAAATCAGCTCTAAAAGTGTGTCAGAGGTGTGGTCAACAGACCCTTGTCAGTTTGAGCTGAGTTGCAAAATCAGTCATGCATAGCCATGGTACATGAGCAATATAAAAATTATTCAATCTTCTGCTGCCATTTAACAATGAAAGTGTCAATGACACTGTAGCTCAACTTGTCAAGACAAAGACATGTACATGTATAGTATGTGACACAGCAATGACAAACATCTAGGTAATGACCTGATAACAAAGGTACATATAAAGTATTGTAACGGTCTGAACATAAATACTGACCGTTGCCTGTAACAAATGTATAGGTAAAGTATTGTAAAGGTGGGTGACAGTCAGATGCTAAACTAGAAAAGAAATCTTTGAGTCCCAGAGTGGGTCTGACTGAACCCCAAAATATTTGTTCTCATAGCACAGTGATAACAAAGGCACCCCAAAACACACTCATTCCTGTCCCAAGGTGAAAACAAAGGTACCCAAGAAGTTTCGTGAAGATCAGTTCACAAATATGAGCTGTGTAGAAGTTGTGACAAAAAACTGATTGGACCTAATTTCGGTACAAAATGGCCACTGGCAGCCATCTTGAATTTCGGACCTCACCCAGAAGCACTCGTTCTCGTCCCAAGGTGATAACAAAGGTACCCAAGAAGTTTTGTGAAGATCGGTTCATAAATACAGCCTCTAGCCCGAGCCGTATTGACATGTGCACTTACAGTGTGTAAGTAGCACTGAATAAATCAAAGTTCATCTAATTTGCATAATTTCTGCACGAGAAAAAACCCGTACTATATGTGATGTATTCCATGTTACTAAACATTCATACAAAAATTTATTCAAATCAGAACTTTCATGCAGAAGTTCTGTACAAAAGACCGATTGCACTAATTTGGGTACAAAATGGCTGCTGGTGGCCATCTTGAATTTCGGACCACACCCCAAAACACTCGTTCTCATCCCACGGTGATAACAAAGGTACCCAAGAAGTTTCGTAAAGATCGGTTCATAAGTACGGCCTCTAGCCTGAGCCGTATGGAAGTTGTGTACAAAAAACTGGTTAGACCTAATTTTGGTACAAAATGGCCACTGGCAGCCATCTTGAATTTTGGACCGCACCCAGAAACACTCGTTCTCGTCCCAAGGTGATAACAAAGGTACCCAAGACGTTTCGTGAAGATCGGTTCATAAATACAGACTCTAGCCTGACATGTGTACTTACTGTGTGTAAGTCGCACTGAAAAAATCAAAGTTCATCTAATTTGCATAATTTCTGCACGAGAAAAAAACCTGTATTATATGTGATGTATCCCATGGTACTAAACATTCACACAAAAAAATTTTCAAATCAGTGCTTTCATATGGAAGTTCTGTGCAAAAATCTGATTGCACCAAATTTTGTACAAAATGGCTGCCATCGGCCATCTTGAATTTCGGACCGGACCCAAAAACACTTGTTCTCGTCCCACGGTGATAACAAAGGAACCCAAGGAGTTTCGTAAAGATCGGTTCATAAATACGGCCTCTAGCCCGAGCCGTATTGGCATTTGCACTTACAGTGCTGAAAGTAACACCAAAAAACATCAGTTAGTCTAATTTGCATAATTTACGCACAAGAAAAAAACCCGTATTATACGTGATGTATCCCATGGTACTAAACATTCATACAAAATATTATTCAAATCAGAGCTTTCATAATGAAGTTCTGTACAAAAAACAGATTTCTGCATCGTCGTACAAAAAGGCGGCTGGCAGCCATCTTGAATTTCGGACCGCAACCAAAACCACTTGTTCTCGTCCCACGGTCATAACAAAGGTACCGAAGAAGTTTCGTAAAGATCGGTTCATAAATACGACCTCTAGCCCGAGCCGTATCCAATTGTTGACGGACAGACGGATGACGGGCCATGGCATAAGCTCAAATTTGGCTTCGCCAAAGTTGAGCTAAAAATTATTCCCATGGATAAAAACAACAATGTAAGAAGTTCAAAGGGACAGTTTTTCTAAGTTAACAAGGGTAATAACTGTGGTAAGTATGTGTGGATGAAACCTGTAATACAAAACCTCCACTATACAGTTATCCTTTCCAACCATACTGATTCATCTTCATACAGAAGACATCAAAATCCAACAACTAATGCTGGAGTTATAATGCAAAATGTTTGTACAAAAATATGTCTAAGTGTAACAAGGGGCATAACTGTGGTATGTATGTATGGATGAAACTTGCAATATGTGGAGGTCGTTATCTTACAATACCTAAAGACATCAAAATCTGCCCACCAATTATTATTATTATAATACCAAAAGTTATGTGGATATCCTTTCAGAAATGTTGGTCTCTCACCATACCAAATGATCTCAAAATCCAACCACAGGGTTCATACAGATTGGGCCAGACAAAATTCAAGGACTTTTTAAGGACTTTTCAAGGACATCCAAACTATTTTCAAGATTGGGCCAGATGAAATTCAAGGCCTTTTCAAGGACATCCAGACCATTTTCAAGGACTATAAAATATGAGTTTTTTTTTTTTTTAAATACTATTTTTATTCTTACCTGAAAAACTAAAGTGATTAGACATCACACAGGAATGTCTGGAAATGTTCATTGATAGGTTTTTATTGGATTTGTATCTAACATGTATGTCCATTTGTTTTTGGTGAATTTTATGATTAAGACTTTCATCAAAAAGGATCACAAATGGCCCAGTAACCTCTGCTAGCAACTTTTTTTTCAAATGTTCAGCAATGCCAAATACACAAAGATATGTAGTCCAATAATATTAGCCTTCGCCTGTGCTCCGAATTTATTATTTTTTTATTTTTAATATGTCGCACCGTCGAAGTCTAATCTGATCTTTCGTTTTTCCAGCAGCAAAGTTCAGCGAGAGACTCTCGCTGAACGGTTGGACCTCGATTAAAGATCAAATTTCCCCACCTGGTTCCTACTTCTGATTGACAGTTGTGTAAAACACATTTTTCTTCATTCTGGTGGTCATTTTCTTGCAAATAAATCAATATTTTGAATTATTTTGGCGTCATTTGCACTGCAATTTTTTCAACTCGAAACAAACTGTTGAACTGGAAGATGGGTTGATAGGGAAACGCGGAGTGAAAAACGGAATACCGATAATGTAGTGCACACCAAGTCAAACGACGCGGCAGTCGTTGCAATACCGCTGAGGTCCGTTCCCGGAAATGGGATACGATTTTTAACAATTTTCCAACCGCTGTAACATTACCGCTTGAAAAAATGTTTTTATTTAATTATTGGTATTTAATACGTAATTCGACAGTAAGTATAGGAAATTTATACATCTAATGTGAATGTGAAGGCATATTATTCTTGTCGAATGTGGGAACATGTATGGAGAATGAGTATTCATCATATTAGTGATATGTCGCCTAATTTCGTACTTTGCTGCTGGAAAAACGAAAGATCAGATTAGACTTCGACGGTGCGACATATTAAAAATAAAAAAATAATAAATTCGGAGCACAGGCGAAGGCTAATATTATTGGACTAAAAGATATGCCGATTTTCTTTCACCACAGCTAAATTTATTTGCTATGCCGCTGTCAGGGAACATTAATTTAAATAGTTTCCCCACACTTTCATTTGAGCTGTAAGAAGAATGTGATGCGACTGTGTAAAATGTCCAAAGTATTTCTGCTGAGAGCACGTCAGTAGGAACCACAAAGCTGTTTATCGTGGATGAACCTGACGACTGGTTGGATTGTTGAACATCAAATCTCGAATCTGTTCTTCCATCTGATGTAACTGGTGATGAGACCGTAGCTGAATCCTTGGAATTCGATTTAAAAATCCCCAGAGACGAAATTGTTTGTGTTGATGTTTCTATTAATTTTAGCGTTTTTCTGTGCTTTTCACTTTTCGCGTGCGATTTAATTGCACTCTCGCCCATGCGGCCCAACTCAATTGACTTCAAACAAATCGCACATCTAGCTTTATATTTGTCACTTTCACAAATGCGTAACCAGTTTTTATATTCTGGGTTTTCAAGCCATGAGATATTGAACACACACTTTCCCATGTTTAACTGGCCCTTTCAAATTAAATTCGAAATGTAACACGAATTCAAAACATAAATGGCTGCACACAAAAACAGTTGACGTGACAACTTTTGTGTATATGAAAATGCTATAAGCACGACAACCCCAGTCTATTCGGCACCGCACCAAGTGAATTCGACCTATTCTTGTCACTTGCGTTTTTAGGTCCGTAATTGTTTTTAATTATTTTGATTCTTTTTACACGTCGATTTCAGTCTGCTATTATTTTAGAATTATTCTATAATGTCACAATTTATTAGAAATTCAAGGACTTTTCAAGACAAATGTTCATTTTTCAAGAGCTTTTCAAGGTAAAATATAGATTCAAGGACTTTTCAATACAAACGTCAAATTCAAGGACTTTTCAAGGCCTGTGCAGACCCTGAACCATCGATGCTTAAGTTGTAATGGCACGAACATTTTCTAGGTGTAACAAGGGCTACTTACATACTCTGGTATGTTAGCAATGAAACCTAGAACATGTGGTTATCCTTTTCCCCTGGGGCGCGGTGGCTCAGTAGGTAGAGGTGCAGGCTGCAAGCCGAGAGGTCCTCGGTTCGAATCCCACCTGCGGCAACCGCGTTGTGTCCTTGGGCAAGACACTTCACCCCCATTGCCGATGTGGGGGCACGATGACGGCGTGTACTAAGGTGTACTGCACGTCGATGGTACGCTTGTCTTCAACCAATCTAACCCTGCCTGTGCTGCAGTGCGGAGTTACGATGTTGGGGAGCTGGCAGCTGCTCGTCGTTGCTCGGTGGTTCTCTCCGGGTACTCCGGCTTCCTCCACCCGTAAAACTGTCACGGTCATGATTAGCCATTGTGCATAAATATGTGACCTTAAACATCAATAAATAAATAAATAAATATATCCTTTTCCCCATGCTGATCTGTCACTGTACAAAAGGACATCAAAATCTAACAATCAATGCCCGAGTTATTATGCCAAATGTTCATGTGGGAAATTTTCTAAGTGTAACAAGGGCCATAACTCTGGTGTGTATGCATGAACGAATCCTGCAATATGTGGATACCGTTTCCCCTAAGTTGGTCTTTCAGCATACCAAAGGATATTAAAAGCTGACATCTGATGTTTGAGTTATAATGCAAAAAAGTTGGTACGTAAAGTTTTCTAAGTTTAACCCTTTACCTAATATGAAAAGGAGATGACACTTGCAAAAAAAAATCTTGAATAACTAATTTTTTTCATTTTTTGTCTCCAAAACTTAGGTTACGACCCCTCATTGGGACGAGCTCGTTCCAACGAAGGTCATAACCTATGTTTTGAGACAAAAAAATGAAAATTAATTGATGAATTTGAGAACAGCGCCTGCCAGTTTTGGCCGTTACATTGGGCAAAGGGTTAATAAAGGTCAAAACTCTGATAATGTAATTTATGCAAGTATGAGCCCCACAGTATGTGGATATCCTTTCCCCCATGCTGACTGTCATAACACCAAAACACACATGGATGCTGGAGTTATAATGCAAAATGTTTGTATGGAAGTACAGAATTACAGACCGACAATGCCCTCAACTCTATACCTCCATAAGATCCTACAAAGTTCGGGGCATAATAAAAGTACATGTTGATCCACAAGTTGAGTTTTAATATGTAACTAATCCTTAAATTTCGATAAATCACATCAGACATATCAGGAGATGTGAATATGACCAAAAGATAGTGAAAAAAATAGTATTCTTTCAAGAGACGGAATGAATTGTTGCCGCATTAAACTCTATAAAGCTCATGCATTATGATGAAATCTCTCTTAGCAGATCTCCAGACAGGTTTCTCCTTCACAGCTGGAAGAAACAAATTAATGACACAAACCTGTAGGTCATTCTTTAACTTCAAAAGGTCTTCATTATCTGGGTCATTCTCAAGTGAGGCTTCGACCTGAAATTAACAGAAACCACTTTCTAAGATGTTTGACATGCAGGTGTCCAAGCACTTTGAGGAAAAGTGAAATAGGCAGTAAAATTCCCAATGTAACTGACAATGATTTCCCTGTCCCAGATCTGGAAATGAAGACTGCATGTACTCTCAGGTGCCGAATAAAAGTGCTTGCCGAATAAGTGTGCTGGGTTACAATTTACAGTGAAAAGAATAAAAGTGCTGGTGCATAATAAATGTGCTGGCTCGCAAATTCGACTAATTTCACATGAGTACCAAAATAAGCTGCTCCCATGTGCTGCTACTGATTTGCCAAGGAATTACCAAACACAATCTAAAGTCGCTCTGACAACCGTGCTCCGGCCATTTATAAAAATATGTATCATACCCTAGTCCCTTAATTGCTAACTACAGTGGAAATCAATATAAAATGAATTTTGCTATCTTTTCATTGAAAAATTTTATGGAAAATAAAGCCCAAAAAACCTCAACAGTCACACTTTCTTCATCAACACCGAGGCTGAAGCAGTGTAAAATGTTCATCAGCCTGTCAAACACAGTTTCCTTTGCAAAACCAGAACTTGTCACTTGCTCCACATTTATAATGTCAAATATATTATTTTTACCAGGGACCCACCTAGGAGTGATTTTAGAGAGATGCGACTTCTTCCTCTGAGAAAAATAGGGAAGAAAAGCAAGAGCTCTTCAGAGAGAAGTGAAATTTATAAAAAACAAGAGGCCTGTCATGCCTAGAGAGCTCCGCTGAGGGCCACTGATCGCATGGGCATGTTTTCTAATACTAATATTGTTACAAACTTTAGCCGAAAAATTTTCAGTTGTCACGAAAGTTAAAAAATTTATAGTAATTTATATATTTTTTATACTTACCAATGACCCAGACTTAGCTGGTGCTAACTCTAACAAAACCAGGGCCAAACACAAATTTTGCACCCCAATCCCCAAAATTTGCATCCAAAACCAAAAGAAATCATGTCCTATAGGACCTCCATACTTCGCCCCTACTGCGCATGCGCAGTGTTAAGGACGTTCCGAAATTGGCGCCAATTATCATTCTTACTGGCAGTGCCTGGTCAGCGCTATGTACTCAGCGGGGAGGCAAGAGTTCCCAACTCCTGGGAGGGCCATCCCCGTCTGGGTCATTGGTAAGTATAAAAAATATATAAATTACTATAAATTTTTTAACATTTTTATACTGTACCAATGACCCAGACTTAGCTGAATAGTAAAAAGGCTGGAGGGCCTAGGACATAGAGGAAAATCCAATAAGCTCAACTATATAGTATAGAGGCAACCCCTTAAGGAGAAAAGGAGTATTAGGCTTTACATGTATCTTTCTTATTTAATGTTAAATTAGAAAGATACAATACCCTTCATAATTGAGCACAATAACATTCATGTTCTCTATTAACATCCAGTATAACCCTTTATACTAATTATTTTTAAAGCCAATAAATAAAGTTAGTCCAGAGAATTGAGACTCTTTATATTCTTTTAAAAGTGTCCGAGGATTGTATATTAACGCCCGTTTGACACTTGACATATACAAATGCTTCACACCGAGCTACACTTAAAAAATATGACATGAATGAATTTTAACATTAATATTACACTTTAAAACCATCCCGGAAGCGACTCAGAAATACTGACTTTGGAGGAGGCATTCCCTTGCTTTTCACTATAAAGCAGGTGACCTAAGGGAACACCCTCCCCCCCCCCCTTCCCCTTGCCCTGGGTCAAATAGCCCAGAGCGAAGAGGGCAGCCGGACGGAGTCACTGCCGGAACAGAAAGCCTGCATAACTATAGTTGCAACTGTTTAGTGGACGACATTCTGAGCAACAGATAACGGACCTAAACAATGCAGGTCTCCAGAAATGGACTCAATATTTCTGAGATAAAAATTTGTGAATGTGGATGGCTGAGACCAATAAGCAGCCTTCATTAAATCTGTAATAGCAATACTATTAGCGTAAGCCCAAGAAGTAGCAAGAGCTCTTACTTCATGAGCGGAAATCTTAAGCACAGACTGCTGAGAAGAAGATAAACTCTCATAAGCAGTACGGATAGTTAATTGAATCCATCTAGCAATAGAATGGACCGAAATGTCCCTTCTATTAGGCATCAAAGACAGAAAGAAACGTTTTCGTCCCTTTCTGATAAACTGAGATCTCTGTTTATAGATACGTAATGCTCTAACAGGACAGAGTAAAGGCCTACGCCCGTCTGAAGACGGAAGAGCCTTAATGACAATAGGTTCCAGATATTTATTAGGAGCCTGATTCTTAGCTAAAAAACCCACATTAGTAGTGAAGGTGATAGTGTTCCCGACACTACGATAGTGAGAATCATCCACCGATAGTGCATGAAGCTCACTGACTCTTCTAGCAGAAGAGAAAGCTAAGAGAAAAGCTGTCTTATAAGATAACAATTTAAAATCTACTGTCCCAAGAGGTTCAAATGGCTTTTCCTTCAATTTAAGAAGAACCCAAGCTAAATTCCATTTAGGAATTAACCTAAGACTTCTGGGTCTATTTATCGAGAAGTTTCTAACCAACTTAGATAAAGAGACATTAGATCCAATTTGTAAACTATCATGATGTGCATAGGTATCAGATAACATAGACCTATAACCCTTAATAGTAACAGGCTGCAGTTTGATTTCGTCAAACAAGTATACTAGAAAGTTTGCAATGTCTGGTATAGAGGGATCGAAAATATCTACAGAATGAACGACGAAAAACCTTCCACTTAGCCGCATAGTTTAGCGAAGAGGAGGTCCTCCTACAGTTAGAAATCGCGTCCACTGCTCGTCCTGTAAAGTGCTTGCCATGCAAGAAGGACCGCACAACGGAAAAACGTGAAGGTTGAGACCTTGCGGGTTGTGATGGAGTTGACGCGATTTCCCCTGCGAAAGAAGATCCTCCCGTGGAGGAAGCTTTCGCGGTAGGTCCCACAACAGACACCTGAGTAGATTTATCCACAGTCTCTGTGGAGACAGAGATGCTACCAACAGAATCTTGCATTGAGATTGTTTTATCTTTAGCAATACTTGCTGAATTAACGGCGCTGGAGGATATGCATATCCTATCATTCCGTCCCAAGGGATCGACAGAGCGTCTACTGCAAATGCTCTTGGATCCGGACACGGAGATACATACGTCTGCAACTGATTGTTGAGATGTGTCGCAAATAAATCTATCATTGGCCGTTCCCATTGGTAGCAAATCTGATTGAATACTTGTTTGTTGAGAGTCCACTCCGACGGCAACAAGCGACCCTTTCGTGAAAGGGAGTCTGCTAGTACATTCAGACGACCCGATATGTGACGGACCGAAAGAAGAACCTGATGTTCTAGCGCAAACAGAAGGATTCTTTCCGTTAGATTGAACAACGGAACTGAATGAATGCCTCCCTGATTCCGTATATACGCCACTACTGTCGTATTGTCGGATAGGATTTGGACATGAGCATTGTGAATAATGTCCATCCAATGACGTAACGCAAGCCAAATTGACATCATTTCCTTGATGTTTATGTGCTTGCCCAGGAATTGCGGATCCCAAAGACCCTGGCATCTCGAATCCGTTTGGATCAATGATGCACCCCAACCTGTTTGACTGGCATCCGTCATAATGGTAAAACTCGGATCCGGCAACTGCAGCGGAACTCCCTGAGTTAACCACTGAATGTTTGCCCAAGTCTGAATCTCTTGTTTCACTTGATCTGACAAGAGAACGTCTATGTCGAGCGAATGAATTTTCACACTCCAATTCTGAGTCAAGAAAATTTGGAGAGGACGCGTGCGTAACCGCCCCATCGGAATGAGATCCGCAGCGGCTCCGCACAGACCTATCAGTCTCATAAATTCTCTCGCTGTGACTTTGTCTGCGTGCAGACAATAGCGAGCGTAACAACTGACTAATTTCGCTCTGGTTAACGGCAGACAAACAAGATTGTTGTGCATCTCGAAGCTCATTCCCAGATGTGTGAATGACTTGGACGGCACCAGATCCGACTTCTCCTCGTTTACTATAAAACCGAGACGTCGGAGCAATAGAAGTAGATTCTGAACATCGTTCTGAAGCGTTAACTCGTTGCCGTACCTCTGAAGAATGTCGTCCAGGTAGGCCGACGTTACCGCAGACGAATGAGCTCGGAAATAGATCATTACCAAGTTCATTACCCGAGTGAAAGCCCAGGGTGCTAGATTCAATCCGAAGCACATCGCCCGGAATTGATACACCACTCCTAGGACTGCTAAGCGTAGATACTTTCTGAATGTCGGATGTACCATGACGTGAAAGTACGCATCTTTGAGATCTATGCTCGTTGCATAATCGTTCACCCGAATACTCGCACTGACCGACCGAATCGTCTCCATATAAAACTTTGGAGCGACGATCAGCTTGTTTATCCAGCTCAAATCTATGACTGGACGGAACGAGCCATCTGGTTTCGGAACCAGAAACAGATGGCTGTAGAATCCCGGAGTCTCCTGGTTTTCTACGACCTCTACCGCGTTCTTCATTAAAAGAGACTGCACCTCTGATAACAGAGCGTCTCTTTTCTGCGGATTTGACGGAAGTTGAGTCCATTTTGGACTTCGAGTTAATGGAGGCTTTCGTTTGAAGGATATCTTTAGACCTTCCGAAGTCACTCCTCTCACCCAAGGGTCGTCCGTAATCGACGCCCATTCTTGTGAAAAGCTCGACAACCTTCCGCCAACCGGTACGCGATAGAGGTTTAAGCCATCACCTCCTGGACCTGCGAGGTCTGCGGTAGGAGAAACCACGTCCTCCACAACCCGCACCTCGTCCCGTCGACCTCGGGGCGTCCGACCGGTTGTCCCGGCCCGAAGGACGTCCCGAATGTGAGTCGCTACCTTGACGGTCTCTCGAATAAGACCAAGAGGACGCACCGGAACCTCTATAGGAACCTCTCTTGGGCGCATTAGACCCAGAAGTGCCTGTCTTATTCTTGTCTGCCGTATCCGACTTCTTAGAAGCAGATTTGAACAACAGAGAATCCGAAGCTTTCTTTGTAATTTTATCATAAATTGCAGAAAGCTTGCCGTCAAAGAGAAGTTCTCCAGAGACCGAAGCGACTCTGAGAGAGTTCTTCACCTTAGTATCCACGAGTGTGGATGTAGCTAGGGCTGCGTCACGTCTAACCAACTCCAGGTTTGCCACTGAAAGGGCGGAGTTACACGTGGAATAAGCTACTGCCCTTGAAAGAAGTCTTAAAGAGGATTGTATATCCTGAAATTCTTTCCCTTGAAGGCGCAGTGATAACGCCTTAGTAAGGGGATCTGCGTAAGATAAGGCATCTAAACTGGCTCTGTTAGACGAAATAGTTGATTCCAACACCGTGGTTGGAATAGACGCCGACGACGGTAATGATAGCTCTAAGTCTTCCGCCTCATCGTCCATACGCAGAGAAACTCTCGGAATACCCTGTCCTGCCGTGTCGAATTTATTCCTTGCATTAATGAAAGGCAGGTTGAGAGTATTGGCGGACAAGAAACCTGCTTTCCCCGTTTTGGAAGCAAGTTTAAATATAGCGTCGTTCAATAATTCAAATGTTCTTGCAACATTATTGGACTGAGACGGAAACTCGGAAGCGATGTCCCTGAACCGCTCAAAAAATTCAGAGTCCAATGACGCTATAATCCTCTTGTCCGGAACCGCAGCAGTCTGGCCCGACGGAACAACTTGAGGGAGAAAGTGCCGGATGAAGTCAATGGCAGCTTTATGTTGTTCCGAAAGGGATAGCTCCAAGTCATCCGTATCCCTTTCACCATCCGGTCGGACCTCATGATGCTCCCGGTCGTCCGCCCCCGATGCTTCGGCGGAGCGTACCGACCCAGCGCCGTCGGATAATTCCCGATCCGACACCGTTTCTGTCGGCTGCTGGGATGCTGCGATAAGTTGTGCTATCTGCACAAGTACGTCCGGCATCGAGACCTGCGGAGGCGCAGTCTTTCGCTGCTTCGCCGAGGGCAGCTCCGCATCTGATGGCTCCCGCATACTTTTTCTATGCGAACGTCCGGAGTCCATCGGCCTCGTGTCCCTGGCTACCGGATGGTGTGACCTGGTCGCCGAAGAATCCCTGATCGGCGGAGCTGGTAAAATATCGGCGGTCACGTAGCCAAGGTGCGGTCGTGTGCGCTGACGAGAGGAAGAAGCCTGAGCAGTCTCCGCGGACTGCCAATACAACTGAGCGTCCCGAGCGACGGACGTATGCTCCGCTTGCGACACATTTTGTACCACAACATCTGGTCCCAGATGTTGTTGTATGAGAGAGGGGCCTCTCTCGCCCGCAGCCCGGCTGGACCTGGACGAGCTAGGAACCGGACTCAAAGGCTTCCTCCGATCTCGCCTACTATCCGCCGTCACTGGGTGTGCACGTGGAATGTTTATAGTGCTTGCATCACCCAACATTTCCTCCTGGACCGCATCGGACGAACCCGGCTGCCGAACCATTCGGTGAATGGACGCTACACCGGGCGAGCTAGCGGACGACATTTGTTTAATCTCCATGAGCACTTTTGCCGCTAGCTCTGTATTCATTTGTGACGACGGAAGCGCACTTGCGGAAGATAACATGGAAACATCACCCTGTTCTTGTTCCTCTGAAATAGAAACTGAGAGAGTAGAGTGACCTTGCGGAGAAAGAGCCGGCATAGCCCTTTCTCCAGTAACAACATACCGTGACACACGTTTCCAATGTTTGTCATCCCAATATTGACATATAGAACAGGGATTAGTGCGAGAACACTGACTACAATTAATACAATGATCATGAAAGTCAGAGGAAGATTTCTTCCTATTACAATTTGAACAATATCCTTTCATTGTGAAAAGTCAACAACAAGTCCTAGTTACTCGCACAAACCCCTGACACAAAGATACATAATAACATGATCCATTAATAATGAAAAAACAATTGCAAATCAAAATAATTTTTGAAAAATATTTTTTCAGCGAAGCCCAAGTTTCTGAAAAGTAACGTTGAGCCCCGATGGATCCGATGGCAAAGTGTGGTCAAAAATTTTAAATTTATATTAAATAATTAATGCAACACTTACGGATAATAAAAATGTATCTTATAGTGAGATAAACTACAGCAAAGGCAATCAGCCCCCCTCAAAAGAGACTGTTGCCAATGTAAACAAACAGTGTAAAACACCAGAAAACATGACTCCAGGCACTGAAAAAACTGGCCCGAAATCAGTCATCAAAATTACACTCTATCTGATGCAAGACAGAGACTCCCAGGGGAGAATCTGCAGAACATCAGATGGAAGATGCAGAACACAACGTTTATACACCCATGGGTGAAAATGTAACTATGGGGAAAATAACAGAAAACATTCTGTAACCAAGCAACTCTCCCAAGAGAATTTTAGAAATGATCTTTCTCAAAAATATGCCAAAAGCATGGGAGAATTGCAAGGGGGGACTTAGAAGAGCAGGGGAGAGGAAACACTGAATAAGCAGTGCAACTTTTTAGCAAGAATGACAACAAGAGGCCCATGCCTCGAAAATAGGCAACTTAACATAATTTCATAAAAAATTTTAAGTACAGCCCTGATTATTTTTTGTCACTCCTTTTTCCTCTCCTCCTTCTATATCCTCCTTAGAATCACCATTTCTCCAATAATTACGTGTCTGGCATCCTTTAAACTGAGATTTACAAGCACAAAGATCAGTGAGATGTTGACTGATGAAGGGCCAAACAGAGAATGATAATTGGCGCCAATTTCGGAACGTCCTTGACACTGCGCATGCGCAGTAGGGGCGAAGTATGGAGGTCCTATAGGACATGATTTCTTTTGGTTTTGGATGCAAATTTTGGGGATTGGGGGGCAAAATTTGTGTTTGGCCCTGGTTTTGTTAGAGTTAGCACCAGCTAAGTCTGGGTCATTGGTACAGTATAAAAATATTATGGCTTGGATCGATTACACACTGCCTATTGACATTACATGACGTTATAAAGTTTGGTCCAAAAATATTCAGTAGTTTAGAAATTATGGCTCGGACAAACAAAATATTTTTTTCTTGCTCATGTGGCCTGTGACCGTGACCCTGTGGGGTTACAGACTTTATAATGGTTGATGACACACCATCCATTGATAATACATATTGTTATGAAGTTTGGTGTAAAAATATTCAGCGGTTCAGAAATTATGGCTTGGACAAACAAATATCAAAAATATCTTAAGATTTTCTTGATCCTGTGACCTGTGACCTTGACCCTGTGGATTTACAGACCGCAGAATAATTGATGACACACCGTCTATTGATAATACATATTGTTATGAAGTTTGGTGGAAAAATATTCAGCGGTTTAGAAATTATGGCTCGGACAAATAAAATGTTGACGACGGCGGACGGACAGACAGATGGACGACGGACGAATCAGTATAAGAAAAGCTCTGCTGACTTTGTCAGCGGAGCTAAAAAAAAGAAATGCTGAGAAGAGAATTTAATTTAATATTTCAAAATTCAACAGACCTTTCAAACTCTGAAAATCAAGTTAGTGGGATCAAGTGGAGGAGCCAAATCCCACTTGCTCCTCCCACCCACAAATTTGATAACCTTTTTTTCAATTCCTGCCATCAGTACAAGTACAGTGCCCTCAGTCCTAGGTCCCCCTTTCTCCACTCTTCACAAGCATGGTCCCCTAGGATGTCAGCAGGGAGAAGTAAAATTTCTGAAGAAAGAAATACTGAGAAGAGAGTTTAATTTAATATTTTCAAAATAATTTGTCAATAAACCTGACAAACACTGAAAATCAAGTGGGATCCAGTGGAGGAGCCATGGGAGTTCTAGGGAGCCCAGCAACTTCCCCCTCCCCCCCCCCCCCCCAACCTCCACCAAACCCCACTTGCTCCTCGCACCCCAAAATTTGAAAATGATTTTTCTTTTAATTTCCTGCCATCAGTACAAGGATGGCATTCTCAGTTCTGAGTTCCCCCACCCCCAGGATTTCAAACCATGGCTCAATCACTGGTGGGATTTACCTGTTCTGTAAGTGAGATTTGGGGCTTTGTCAAGATGCAAAATTTACAAAAAAGCTACATTTTGGCCAAAAACAACATTTCCTTATTTATCGTGAAGTCACGAAGCTCTTACCATGGTTTGGGGGGATTATATGCAATTGTTGTGCGTATTTCGGTAATTAGACATTGCTTCACTGCCCCGGCTTCTTGTTCCCACTTCTTTTTAATGCCAGTGAAATACCAGAAAACCAACACAAATCTTATTTATTGTGATTTTGTGAACTTTTATTGAAGTAAGACATGATTTCCCAATCACTTTTGTTAGTTACTTGGTTCAATTTTTTCACCAATATCTCTCCTAATTTCGACTACAGAGGTTCGTTTTTTACAGAATTATGTTTTTCAATTTCATTTCTTTATGTTTATAATTTGTTCTTTTAAAAACAAACGTAAGTTTGAGAATCAAATAGTTGTATGTCCTTTGTTTTGTCACCTAACAGTAAACATAAGGGATGCACTGAAATGTCTCAAGACAGACCACATTTCTTACGGCAACTTCCCAGAAAAAAAAAAAAAAAATCAGTTAGCTAAATCACATGGTGACTTTGATTTTGCCCAAACTTAGGAATTAGGTGAGCGGTGCAGTGTGAAGATAGTGCCCCTTTTGCTCTCTTGGGTGATTCCTGATTGCTGCAGGTAATTCTGAAACCTTGAATTCCAAATAGAGCTGGGAGGTTAACCGAAAAACAACTCGGTTTCGGTTATGAAAAAATAACCGACAACCGAGACCGACGATAAACTGAAAAACTGACTTTCTCAGTTATTTGAATGTCACGTGAGAATTATGTTTTTACATGTTTTTTTTCTGAAACAATGGCGGCAATTACGGTCGAGAAGAGCCCTATATGGAAACACTTTATCAAAACTGATAAAACTTCAAAGTCGGCTGAGTGTACTAACCCAATTTCCGCTAGTGACTCATTGTGTTAGCTACAAATTATTTTTAATTAGCTTCGGCAGAGACCGCGAGAGTTCGTCCTTAAAGTTTGTTTATATTATTTCCTAGTGTCAACGACTCGACAAAGTTTTTACACACTCAGGGAGAGTTTATTCAATCATTATTTAGTTCATACAACTTAATTTTTTTCTGTTATTTTGGTTTAGAATCTGTTTAATAAAAAAAACGAAACCGTAACCCGACTCTTTTATTAAAAACCGAGTTGTAAGCGAAACCGACCCAAAATTCAATAACCTCCCAGCTCTAACTCCACAAGCGGTTTCATTTCAAATTCAGTGTAATCAGATGGAAATTTAGGGTTACAATGAACTAAATGAGCGACTTTTACTCGATAAAAGTTTTAGGGTCGGCCGGGTTACTCAAACACAGGTATTTTTTTCTTGGCCTCACTGGGGGAAATAATAAATGTGATGGGTAACAATAACCGTAATGGTTTGTATTTTTTTCACAAATTAATAAACGTGCCAGCATGTTTATTTGGCACCTGAGAGTATTTCGTAAGCCATTAACAGGTTATGCTGCACAACAAGTTGGTTCATGTAACCCACTGAATAAAAATTCTGATGCTTTTCTGCCTTCTCTGTTTTACTTAGTGATGAACCGATAAACTCAATCGGCAATCGGAACCGAACGGTTATGGGCCATCTGCCGATTATGACAAACTGGAATTTTACGATTAGTCTATTTTAACACTATTAAAAATCTCTTTGAGATCTGGTCATTTCAATAAAGTTTTCCCATTAAAAATGTATATGTATGTCGTACATAACAGAATACAAGAATCTGAAGTGCCGAGATATTACGGGATTTACCGTCTGCGATCAGCATGGGTTCAGCACCGTTTCCCGACTGATCAAAGTCATTGGCCTTCAACCATGATTCTGCACAACATTGCATTGAGAACATATCGTCAATGAATAAATACAATCTGTTCAGCCAACAGTGTTTCATGATGCAGACATCACAACATAATTGAGGAATAAAATTACCAAAAAAATCAAAAAACAAATCTTTTGTTCTCAATGGAAGATGATTGTTACGCAACATGTATGTTGCATAGCTGTCACAACCACGTTTTAGTTTAAGTTCATTGTTCAATTCAGTTACCTCCCTTGATGTTTCTCTCCAACGTTGAGTGCACAGTAAATATTGGAGAAACACATCAAGGGAGGTAAAAGTTGAAAAGTTAAAAAATTTATAGTAATTTATATATTTTTTATACTCACCAATGACCCAGACTTAGCTGGTGCTAAGCTCCTTAATTCAGGGCCAAACACAAATTTTGCCCCCCCAATCCCCAAAATTTGCATCAAAAACCGAAAAATACATGTCCTACATGGCCCTCCATACATCCACTCCTCTGCGCATACGCAGTGTCAAGGAGGTCCCGAAATTGGCGCCAGTTATCATTCTTACAACCAGTGCCTGGTAAGCGTTATGTACTCAGCGGGGAGGAATGAGTTCCCAACTCCTGGGAGGGCCATCCCCGTCTGGGTAAGTATAAAAAATATATAAATTACTATAAATTTTTTAACATTTTTATACTGTACCAATGATCCAGGCTTAGCTGAATAGTAAATAGGCTGGAGGGCCTAGGACATAAAGGAAAATCCAATAAGCTCAATTATGTATAATAGAATATCCTCTCCAAGAGAAAAGAAGAGATAGGCTTTACATGTATCTTTCCTATTTATAATAAAGAAGAAAGACACAATACCGATCAGTAATTGAGCATAATAAACAATGATCTCTATTAACATCCAGTATAACCCTTTATACTAATATTTTTAAAGGTAAGCCAATAAATAAAGGAAGTCCAGAGAAATGAGACTCTTTATATTCATTAAAAGTGTCCGAGGATTGTATATTAACGCTCGTTTGACACGTGACATATACAAATGCTTCACACCGAGCTACACTTTAAAAATATTACAGGAATGATTAAACATTATCTTTACACTTTAAAACCATCCCGGTACCGACTCGGAATTACTGACTCTGGGGGAGGTATTCCCTTGCTTTTCACTATAAAGCAGGTGACCTAAGCGAACACCCGCCCCCCCCCCCCCCCCCCCTTCCCCTTGCCCTGGGTCAAATACCCCAGAGCGAAGAGGGCAGCAGGACAGAGTCACTGCCGGAACAGAAAGCCTACACCACTATAGTTGCAACTGTTTAGTGGACGATATTCTGAGCAACTGATAACGGACCTAAACAATGGAGGTCTCCAGAAATGGACTCAATATTTCTGAGATAAAAATTAGTGAATGTGGAAGGTTGAGACCAATATGCAGCCTTCATTAGATCAGTAATAACAATACAATTAGCATAGGCCCAAGAAGTCGAAAGAGCTCTTACTTCATGAGCTGAGATCTTGAGTGCCGACTGCTGAGAAGAAGATAATTTTTCATAAGCAGTACGAATAGTTAATTGAATCCATCTAGCAATAGAATGAACCAAAATATCCTTTCTATTAGGTATCGAAGACAGAAAGAAACACTTACGTCCCTTTCTGATGAACTCAGATCTACGTCTGTAAATACGTATTGCTCTAACAGGACACAGTAGAGGCCTACGCCCATCAGATGATGGAAGGGCCTTAATAATAATAGGTTCAGGATACTTATTAGGAGCCTGATTCTTAGCCAAAAATCCAACATTGGTGGTAAAGGTAATAGTATTACCAACACTACGGTAGTGAGAATCCTCCACGGATAGTGCATGAAGCTCACTAACTCTTCTAGCAGAAGAGAAAGCTAAGAGAAAAGCTGTCTTATATGTTAAGAATTTGAAGTCAACTGTGTCAAGAGGCTCAAAAGGCGCTTCTTTTAGCTTAAGAAGAACCCAGGCCAAATTCCACTTCGGAATTAATCTAAGGGTTCTAGGCCTATTTATCGAAAAATTTCTAACTAACTTAGATAAAGAGACATTAGTTCCAATCATCAAGCTATCATGATGTGCATAGGTATCGGATAGCATAGACCTATAACCCTTAATGGTGATAGGCTGCAGATTAATCTCATCAAACAAGTATACTAGAAAGTTTGCTATGTCTGGAATGGAGGGATCATAAATATCTACTGAATGATCCTCACACCACTGACAAAAGACCCTCCACTTAGCAGCATAGTTTAGCAAAGAGGAGGTCCTCCTGCAATCAGAAATCGCGTCCACTGCTCGTAAAATGTTTTCCGTGCAAGAAGGACCGCACAATGGAAATACGTGAAGGTTTAGACCTTGCGGATTGTGATGGAGGATGCGCGATTTCCCTTGCGAAAGAAGATCTTCCTGTTGAGGAAGCTTCCTCGGCATGTCCCACAACAGACACCTGAGTAGATTTATCCACGGTCTCTGTGGAGACAGAGATGCTACCAACAGAATCTTGCATTGCGATTGTTTTATCTTGAGCAATATCTGCTGAATCAACGGCACTGGAGGATATGCATATCCTATCATTCAGTCCCAAGAGATCGAGAGAGAGCGTCTACTGCAAACGCTCGAGGATCCGGACAAGGTGACACATACGTCTGCAACTGATTGTTGAGATGTGTCGCAAATAAATCTATCATTGGCCGTTCCCATTGGTAGCAAATCTGATTGAATACTTGCTTGTTGAGAGTCCATTCTGACGGCAACAGGCGACCCCTCCGTGAAAGGGAGTCTGCTAAGACATTCAGACGACCCGGAATATGACGGACGGAGAGAAGAATCTGATGTTCTAGTACAAACAGAAGAATTCTTTCCGTTAGATTGAGCAACGGAATGGAATGAGTGCCACCTTGGTTCCGAATATACGCAACTACTGTCGTATTGTCGGACATAATTTGCACGTGTGCATTCTGAATAACGTCTATCCAATGACGTAGAGCAAGCCAAATCGACATCATCTCTTTGATGTGGATGTGCTTGCTTAGAAACTGCAGATCCCAAAGACCCTGGCACTTCAAATCCGATGGGCTCAGTGTCGTGCCCCAGCCTGTTTGACTGGCATCCGTCATAATCGTAAAACTCGGATCTGGCAACTGCTGTGGAACTCCCTGAGTTAACCACTGTATGTCTGCCCAAGTCTGAATCTCTTGTTTCACTTGGCTTGACAAGAGTATGTCCGTTTCGAGCGAATGAATCTTCACTCTCCAATTCTGGGTCAGATAGACCTGGAGAGGACGAGTGCGTAGCCGCCCCATCGGAATGAGATCCGAGGCAGCTCCGCACAGACCTATTAGTCTCATGAATTCCCTCGCTGACACTTTGTCTGAGTGAAGACAATAGCGAGCATACAACTGACTAATTTCGCTCTGGTTAACGGCAGACGAACGAGATTGTTGTGCGTCTCGAAGCTCATTCCCAGGTGGGTAAATGACTTGGACGGCACCAGATCCGACTTCTCTTCGTTTACTATGAAACCGAGACGTCGGAGCAATAGAAGCAGATTGTGCATGTCGTTCTGAAGCATTAACTCGTTGCCGTATCTCTGAAGAATATCGTCCAGGTAAGCCGACGTTACCGAAGACGAATGAGCTCGGAAATGAGTCATTACCGAGTTCATTACTCGAGTGAATGCCCAGGGCGCTAGATTCAGACCAAAGCACATCGCTCGGAACTGATAAACATCACCTAGGACAGAGAAGCGAAGATACTTTCTGAACGCCGGATGTACCATGACGTGAAAGTACGCATCCTTGAGGTCTATGCTCGCAGCATAGTCGTTCACTCGAATGCTCGCTCTGACCGATCGAATGGTCTCCATATAAAACTTTGGAGCCACGATCAGCCTGTTTATCCAGCTGAAGTCGATCACTGGATGGAACGAGCCGTCTGGCTTCGGAACCAGAAAAAGATGGCTGTAGAAACCTGGAGATTCCTGGTTTTCTACGACCTCTATCGCGTTCTTCGTTAAAAGAGACTGGACTTCTGATAGAAGTGCCGTTCTTTTCTGACAATTTGACGGAAGCTGAGTCCATCTTGGACTTCGAGTTAATGGAGGTTTGCCTTTAAAGGACAGTTTTAGACCTTCCGAAATAACCCCTCGAACCCAAGGGTCCTCCGTAATTGATTCCCAATTGCTTGAGAAACTCGACAGTCTTCCGCCCACCGGAACGCGACAGAGGTCTAGACCATCACTTCCTGGATCCGCGAGGCTTGCGGCAGGAGAAACCACGTCCTCCGCGACCCGCACCTCGCCCCGCCGGCCTAGGGACATCTGACCGGTTATTTCGGCCAGCATAACGGCCCCTAGTCGAGTCGCTACTCTGCCGGTCTCTAGAGTAAGACCTAGAGGACGCATAGGAACCTCTATAGGAACTTCCCCTGGGCGAACTCGTCCCGGAAGTGCCTGGCCTACTCCTGTCTGCTGGTTCCGACTTCTTGGAAGCAGACTTAAACAGCAGAGAGTCCGAAGCTTTCTTTGTTAATTTATCATATATATCAGAAAGCTTGCCACTGAAGAGAAACTCTCCAGAGACCGGAGCGACTCTAAGAGAGTTTTTCACCTTACTGTCCACGCGTGTGGAAGTAGCCAGGGCCGCGTCACGTCGAGCTAACTCCAGATTTGCCACTGAAAGGGCGGAGTTATAAGTGGAAAAAGCTATGGCCCTAGACAGAACTCTTAAAGACGTTTGTACGTCTTGAAACTCTGATCCTTCAAAGCGTAATGACAACGCTCTAGTAAGGTGATCTGCGTAGGAAAGAGCGTCTAAACTAGCTCTGTTAGACGATATCGTCGTTTCCATCGTAGCCGACGGAAGTGACATAGACGACGGCATGGAAATATCAAGGTCTTCAGTCTGGTCGTCTAAACGCAGAGGAACTCTCTGGATGCCCTGACCTGCTGTGTCAAACTTGTTCCTTTGATTAATAAACGGCAGCTGTAGAGCAGATGCCGGTAGGAAGGCTGACCTGCCGGTCTTGTTGGCAAGTTTATCAATAGCGTCATTCAATAACTCAAAAATCCGAGAGACATTCTCGGATTGTGACGGAAATTCCGGGACAATGTCCCTAAACCGATTAAAAAACTCGGTGTCCAGTGGCGCTATCACCCTCCTATCCGGCTGCGCAGCATTTTGGTCTGGCGGAACAACTTCTGGAAGGTAATGCCGGATGAATTCTACGGCTATTTTATGTTGTTCCGAAAGGGAAATATCTAATTTATCAGAATCCCTTTCGCCATCCTGCCGGACCTCATGTAAATCATGTAAATCTCGGTCGTCCGCACCGGATCCAGCGGCGGAACCTACCGACCCAGCATCTTCTGACATTTCATGTTCCGACAGAGGCTCTGCCGGTTGCTGGGATGCTGCGATTAACTTTGCTATCTGTGATAGCACATCCGTTACAGAGTCCTGGGGAGCGGCGGTCTTACTGGATTTAGCCGCCGGAAGCTCCCTGGACGTTGCATCCTGCATACATCTTTTATGCGAACGTCCGGATGAAGAAGGCCTCGAATCCCTGGCTATCGGATGGCGTGACTTGGTTGCCGTGGAATCCCTGGTCGGCGAAGCTGACTGTAATTCACTGGTCACATAGCCAAGGTGCGGTCGAGTGTGCTGCTGAGAGGATATGGAAGCCTTATAGGTAGCCTCGGTGGACTGCCTATATACCGGAGCATCCCGAGCGGCGGACGTATGCTCCGACTGCGTAACACTACGGACTACAACATCTGGTCCCAGATGCTGCTGTATGAGAGAGGGACCTCTCTCGCTTGCAGCCCGTGCCGAACTGGACAAGCTAAACACCGGACTGTCAGGCTTCCTCCGATCCATCCTCCTTTCCTGTCGTCACTGGGTGTGCACGTGGATGTTTTATAGTGCTCGCAACACCCGACCCTCTCTGCTGGACCGCAACGGATGAACCCGAGTGCTGCCCCATTCGGTGAATGCGCGCAACCCCGGTCGAGCTAGCGGACGTTAACCCCTTCGGGTTCCTTTCAGGGAACTGACGAATCTCCATGAGCACTTTTGCCGCTAGCTCTTCACTTGTATGTGACGATGGAGGCACACTTCTGGACGACATCACGGAAACATCACCCTGTTCTTGTTCCTCTGAAAAAGAGAGTGAAACACTAGAGTGACTCTGAGGAGAAAGAACCGGAATGGACCTTTCTCCAGGAACAACATACCGTGACACACGTTTCCAATGTTTTTCATCCCATTTGAAACACACAGAACAAAGATCAGTGCGAGTACAGAGAGAACAATTAATACAGAGATCATGAGAATCATAGGAAGATTTCCTCCTATTACAATTTGAACAATAATCAAAACAATCAAAGTACTCGCACTAATCCTTGAAAATAAAGATACATAATACAACAATCCATTATATTCATTAATAAATAATGATTTGAAAGGAAAAAATTTTTTAAGACAAATTTTTTTTTCAGAAGAGCCCAAGTTCCCAAAGGGAACCCTGAGCCCAATGGATCCCAAAAAAGCCTAAGTGTGGACAAAAATTTAAATTCATTTTGAAAAAATTAATGAGACACTTACGGACAATAATAATGTATCTTACTATGAATAAGAGATGCAGAAGACAAATAATCACTATCAGCAGTAACTGTTGTCAATCTAAGCAAAAGTGTCAACAAATCGGAAATATGACTCCAGGCACTGAAACAAACATGGCCCGAAATCAGTCACCAATTAAAACACTATCTGATGCAAATAGATGCTTCCAGAGAAGAAACTGTAGAACATCAGATGGTAGATGCAGACCAAAACGCCTAAACACCCCTAGGGTGAGGACGTAAACATGGGGAAAAAACAGAAATAAATCTGTTACCAAGCCAAAACTCCCAAGAAATTTTAGTAATAAACATTACAAAAAAATAAGCCAAAACATGGGAGAATAGCTAGGGGGGAATAAGGAAGGTAGAGAGGAAACACTGATCAAACAATGGTACTTCATAGTAAGAATGACAACATCAGGGCTATGCCTTGAAAAAAGGCAACTAGAAATAATTTCATAAAATAATTTTAAGTTACAGCCCTGAACATTTTCTTGCACTAAATTTTTTCCTCTCCTCCTAATGTATCCTCTTTATTTCCACCATTTCTCTCATGAATATGTGTCTGGCATCATGAAAACTGAGATTTGGAAGCACAAATAACAGAAGTGTGACTGTTTTGAGGGCCAAACAAAGAATTATAATTGGCGCCAATTTCGGGACCTCCTTGACACTGCGCATGCGCAGAGGAGTGGATGTATGGAGGGCCATATAGGACATGTATTTTTCGGTTTTTGATGCAAATTTTGGGGATTGGGGGGGCAAAATTTGTGTTTGGCCCTGAATTAAGGAGATTGGCACCAGCTAAGTCTGGGTCATTGGTACAGTATAAAAATATGAACATTAAATTCTGATACGACCCATGCCTGTCGATCTGTAAATCATGCAAGGACATAAGTTCACAACACACATTTACATCAAAGTTATTATTAAATTGAGACACTAAGTATGTGTGGTCACTATATTTCCGGTTTATACAGCCAAGTGCATTGTATTCAGACGTAAAAAATATAGAGGTTTGTTTCTGCGAACAAGTTGAAAAAAAATACGGCCGGCAGGTTGGAAAACCTTTATATATTTTTTTTTTCCAGAATGCAGTTCCCTTAACTCAGTTTATAACCTTTTCAACATAAAATAGGCCTCTTTGTAGTGCTGTGTGGTTTTACGGTATACCAACTAAAATCTGTAAAAATTGTCAATAATGCCGTCACCGATACTGACGAATTAAGGTGTTATATAGGTAATAGAAATTTCCACCTATCATATTCCTTAAATTCAAATTCAATATTCACAAATTATACATCAAAATGAAGGTTGAGATGTGTAGAACACGAAACACTTATGTAATAAACTCAGAGAGTTTAAATAAAATAAACTCAAAGAGTCGACTGTAGGCACCACTGGTTCCTGGAAGTCTGCAACCGTATTCGTACCAGAACTGATAATAAAATAATATTTCACGACAACTTGTGGCCAAATGTGCTTCAGATATCCAAGAACAAAGCTAGGCATTCAAAACACTTTCGAATGCAGCAATAGGATTGCATTTGGGAAAAGGACAATGCTGTCTGCATTTTTATTGAAAAATGGATTCCATGTTTGACAGACATGCGCAAATCACTTGATATCGCAAATTTCCATCGAAAAACGAAATCGTAATTCTGACAAAATTTCAACAGGTGTCATGATATCTTGCATAGAATATGGCAACAGTGCAGTCTCTATATAATAACAGCATGCTGTATTAGGGCGATCTTTCTCATTATTTGATTTTAGATGGCGTTGTATATTGATGCTTTTTCCACCCGATAGCACTGACCAATGAAAGTGTCAATGACACTGTAGCTCAACTTGTCAAGACAAAGACATGTACATGTATAGTATGTGACACAGCAATGACAAACATCTAGGTAATGACCTGATAACAAAGGTACATATAAAGCATTGTAACGGTCTGTACATAAATACTGACCATTGCCTGTAACAAATGTATAGGTAAAGTATTGTAAAGGTGGGTGACAGTCAGATGCTAAACTAGAAAAAAATCTTTGAGTCCCAGAGTGGGTCTGACTGAACCCCAAAATATTTGTTCTCATAGCACAGTGATAACAAAGGCACCCCAAAACACACTCATTCCTGTCCCAAGGTGAAAACAAAGGTACCCAGGAAGTTTCGTGAAGATCAGTTCACAAATATGAGCTGTGTAGAAGTTGAGACAAAAAACTGATTGGACCTAATTTCGGTACAAAATGGCCACTGGCAGCCATCTTGAATTCTGGACTGCACCCAGAAACACTCATTCTCGTCCCAAGGAGATAACAAAGGTACCCAAGAAGTTTTGTGAAGATCGGTTCGTAAATACAGCCTCTAGCCCGAGCCATATTGACATGTGCACTTACAGTGTATAAGTAGCACTGAATAAATCAAAGTTCATCTAATTTGCATAATTTCTGCACAAGAAAAAAACCTGTACTATATGTGATGTATTCCATGTTACTAAACATTCATACAAAAATATATTCAAATCAGAACTTTCATACAGAAGTTCTGCACAAAAGACTGATTGCACTAATTTTGGTACAAAATGGCTGCTGGTGGCCATCTTGAATTTTGGACCACACCCAAAAAACACTCGTTCTCATCCCACGGTGATAACAAAGGTACCCAAGAAGTTTCGTAAAGATCAGTTCATAAATACGGCCTCTAGCCTGAGCCGTATATAGAAGTTGTGTACAAAAAACTGATTAGACCTAATTTCGGTACAAAATGGCCACTGGCAGCCATCTTGAATTTTGAACCGCACCCAGAAACACTCGTTCTCGTCCCAAGGTGATAACAAAGGTACCCAAGACGTTTCGTGAAGATCGGTTCATAAATACAGACTCTAGCCCGAGCCGTATTGACATGTGTACTTACTGTGTGTAAGTAGCACTGAAAAAATCAAAGTTCATCTAATTTGCATAATTTCTGCACGAGAAAAAAACCTGTATTATATGTGATGTATCCCATGGTACTAAACATTCACACAAAATATTATTCAAATCAGCGCTTTCATATGGAAGTTCTGTGCAAAAATCTGATTGCACCAAATTTTGTACAAAATGGCTGCCATCAGCCATCTTGAATTTCGGACCGTACCCAAAAACACTTGTTCTCGTCCCACGGTGATAACAAAGGTACCCAAGGAATTTCGTAAAGATCGGTTCATAAATACGGCCTCCAGCCCGAGCCGTATTGGCATTTGCACTTACAGTGCTGAAAGTAACACCAAAAAACATCAAAGTTAGTCTAATTTGCATAATTTACGCGCGAGAAAAAAACCTGTATTATATGTTATGTATCCCATGGTACTAAACATTCATACAAAAAATTATTCAAATCATAGCTTTCATATGGAAGTTCTGTACAAAAAACAGATTTCTGCATCGTCGGTACAAAATGGCGGCTGGCAGCCATCTTGAATTTCGGACCAAACCCAAAAACACTCGTTCTCGTCCCACGGTCATAACAAAGGTACCCAAGAAGTTTCGTAAAGATCGGTTCATAAATACGGCCTCTAGCCCGAGCCGTATCCAATTGTTGACAGACGGACAGGCGGCCAGACGGACGACGGGCCATGGCATAAGCTCAAATTTGGCTTCGCCAAAGTTGAGCTAAAAATCAAAAGTACACTTGAATGTAAACAAAAGCGAAGGTTTTGGAATTTACCTCCATGCAGCCCTGCAACTGCATTATGAAGAATTTTGATGCCCTCGCATTGTTTTTGGATATGTGAAACACATTTGGCCTCAAGTTGTTCTCCGAAAATATTATTTTATTATCAGTTCTGGTATGAATACGGTAGCAGACTTCCTGGAACCAGTGGTGCCTACGGTTGACTCTATGAGTTGATTTCATATATTTTTCGTGTTCTATGCCTCCCAACCTTCATTTTGATGCATAATTTGTGTATATTTAATTTGAATTTAACTGGTAGAGTGCTGGAAGCCCACATTTGGGCTTTATTCTGAAGTGCAGGTGCCTCAATTTCAAGGCTTCATATTCTATGGATGTGCTTCGTTTCATTTTTGAAGTAAAATTATTTAGTCTGTGTGGAGTTGCCTTGCAACAATTTATGGGAGAGTGCCTCTAGGCACTCTCCCATAAATTGTAACAAGGCAAAGACATGTGAACAAATTTTCACCATCAAAAATAATTCAGCACTCTACCAGTTAAGGAATATCAGAGGTGGGAATTTCAAAATAAACAAAATTCCATTACTTATATAGCACCTTAAATCATAATCGGTACCTGGAAAAGTTGGTTTTAGCCCGATAAGGCAGTTTTTAAATTTCAACTTTCTTTAATATCACGGCTCACAAGAAGTGATTTTACTTCACTGGTGTGGATTAATGTTGTTTAAATTTAGGTCTTTTACCGCCTTGTCTGCCCTAGCAGAGCATTAACTCCTTCCAAGCTTCTGGCGGATATTCCCACCCAGAACAAGAAATCTTTTGCTATTAAAATAAGGCAAATTTGAGGATATTTGATCAAATTTCCCCCTGTAAGTTGAATAGATTTTTTAACCAGTGATCTTGTGTTAAATTTCCATAAATTTTTTATCAAATCTAGTGATGGCTGCTTCATAGCAGCCATGACAAGATTTGATCAAAAATATAAACGTTTCTGTATTACTTTTCTTCATAAATTGTTCAAGTGTTTTGTCTCAACAGTGACCATTATTACATGTATGCAAGTGATTGAATATTGTTTACCTCGATTTTGAAACAAGATACAGGGACAGTTCCAGTAAGCATGCATAGTTCATCACATTGTATATTTGGACCAATGGTATGCCTGCTATTTATAACCTGGAAATTTTCCTTGGGAAATTCCAAGGGATTCCCTGTAAATTGACACTTGTCCTTTAAAGTGGTTGGCTGTTTGCACACGCTGACGACACGATAGCATCATGCCTTCAAAATGTGCTCAAAAGTGTTTCGTACAAGACCAAAGTGGCGCAGGGTTGGGGCGAATACATTGTAAATGTATTGAATACGAATACGAATACTTTACAATGTATTCATGAATACAAATATGAATACTTGAATACTTTTCAAAATTATTTCTTGTAAATGGATGATAATTTGATCATTCTTATTGGGATTAAGGGTATAAGGGATTATAGGTGAAGAATTAGTTTTTCAGAGGGTGGATCTCTCAATCCTTTAGAATCCAATCAACAGACATAAGTTGGTATTAATGACAAACAAAAGAAATAAAAAAAATTTCAAATATCAATTTATTTAAAAAACAATCAGCAAAATGTGCACAGTACTCATCCAATGTTTTGTCATTAAATAGAGAACTGTGGGAAATGTACACAATTGTGGGGGTATTTTTTAAAGTTTTTTTCTTCTAAACTGCATTTTATGACCCCAAATAATGTCTATTAATTGTGGCCAATTGTGGCTTCTTTGCTTCATGTCTTTTATTAATATTTAAACATACATTGCTGGTGAGAATAAAAAAAAACTGGCCAGTGCTATTCACAAAAATCAATTAAGCAATTACTGCACTATTGGAAAAATGTTGCACAATAATTTTACAAATCTATCAGTCTACACCTTATTTCTACTATTACTGTAGAAAAATATTAGATTAGTATTAATTGGATAATGGAGTTGTTTAGGGATTAAAAATCAATACTTTGGCCAGACTGATATCCTTTGTCCAAAGAATAATCTGTACAATTACAATGTTCAGTTTACAGTAAATGAAACAAATTTTGAACAATGAAGAGTTTGCTATCAAAAGGCAGATAAATAATTGAACTTACCTTCATGTGTAGTATGAAGTTTGATGTACTATTTGATGGACCTGATATGTGCACTTCAAAAGTATTAGTTTAATTCTTTACTACTTTCTAATAGAGATAATCACAATATTTTTTTCACAAATACTGTATACATGTGTATAAAAAACAAGAAAAGTATTCAAAAAGTATTCATGAATACACCTCAAACTTGACTGTATTCGAATACGAATACTTTAAAATTGCATGAATACTGAATACATTTGAATACTTGAAAAAATGTATTGAATACGACTGAATACCGAATACGAATACCCCAAGCCTGAAAGCGGGTAACTTTATTGTCTTCAAATAAACAAAAGCAAGTCATTTGTGTTGTCTTAGCCAAGACAAATACGATGTTACTTAACCAGTCCATTATCACAATCACTTAAAAGGGCAATTTATTTCAAGTGCTGAGGTGTGCTAATTTTAACACTTCTTGACCTTGTGATAATCATAAAGTGAGGCATGAGAACACACAATTCAGAATGAAAGGACTGCTGAATAGGATATTAGGATATTTAGGTCCTAGCATAAATTGTTTTATGGGGAACACCCTTGTCATTCTGTTTGGGGCACACCTGTAATTTCAGCCTGTTTCTGGCAGCTGCTTTCATGCCACTGACCTCAAGCTGACCCGGTGCAATATCATTCACATGCTCTATTTCTAAAAACAAACTCCTGATAATTTCTTAGTAACTTTCATCAACCCTTACGTAATTTGGCACTTCCCAAGAACAGACTATACTCTTTTTGTCTCAAAACATGCAATCCCAGAATACTTGCAGAACTTTCCATTGGTGGAACCAACTTTCGTGCAACAGGTTAGCATCGCTTCGGGACAGTTCAACTCTTCCGATGGAAGCAACAAGTGGTATAATCTTTCCCGCCACCACTTTCTTTCTCAAATTTCTTTGTGTGTGGGACAGACGTCCTCTTCAACTTACTATCCCTCTTTCCTCTTCTCCAACTCTACTAGTTATTTCCAATGTGGACACAATGGGGGATATACATGAGGCACATGCTACACTACATCTCCAATGATTTAAAGGCTTTTGCCGCCATAACAACTTACATTGGTTACCAAATGACAACAATGATGGAGCTCTTCTACAACTACGGGCTACAGTATGATTTGGCCAACACTCAATCTGACAAGTCTCTGTTTTAGGAACGTGTTATCCCTGGATCATATGTCCGGGATCAGTTCATTTCACCCATTATAGGGCCACGGACATGTGATCTTATACAATGCCTATCCCTGCTTTACAGGCTGGGATACTGGCACTGGCAAAACTTTGTTCAGCAGTTTGTTCCAGTGTTTTTCACTGCTTATTGTTTCTTCTCGGGATAGTGTAGGATCCTGCATTACTGGCAGTTTTCCGGAAAGATAGAGTCAGTTATTCATCTGATTCGGACCTGGACTCTGCTTTACAGGCAGGTTTCCCTTTGTCAAGGACATGCAGCTTTCAGGTTAACTATTTACATTACTATTGTAAGCTCAGTTTTCTAGGTAAGGTTTTTAATTAATTTACTACATTGTATGCGTCCCTTTTGGCAAAAGGCGTTATATGCGCCCCTTTTGGCAAAATTCATCCAAACTCCGTTGCATTTCTAACTATTTTCTTGAGTTTTGTGACATCACATGGCTGCAGAACTCATAATTAAATCATCAGTGATATTTCTTTCAATAAACCGGCAACCTTGAGGTTGGCCCATTATCATCATCAAACAATTTGCTGTTTTTTTGCCAAACAAAGCTTCTCCCCATGTAGGCAGGGTAAGAGTTATTTCGTCAGATGGATGGTCTACGATAAATTATGTTATGAAGAAGTTCCGTGGCTTGATAGGCTTTTATATAAAATAGGTCTGTTTTTTATAAAATCTTAATTTTTTGAAGATCAATATATGTGGATCGATTTAGAAAGCAGCAAAAATGCCAGTTTTTTTTTTCACTTTTCTTTTGCGATTTCAATAAAGTACTTAGACTCAGCGATATGAAATAGGGTTGGTCGGGTTAGCGGAAACAAATGTATATTTTTTTCAGGCCTCATACACAAAACTATATTAACCCAGAATAAACACAACCTTCACAGGAGCACAATATCGAATATGATCTGGGCTTACAATGATTGCCCTGCACTAAGTATGCACAGTCTGAGAACTTATGTGAGAGGTAGGAGTTTCTAAATAAACAAAATTCTATTACTTATATAGCACCTAAAGGTGCTATATAAGTAACAGAATTTTGTTTATTTTTAAATTCCCACCTCTCATTTTCCTTAAATTCGAATTAAATATACACAAATTATACATCAAAATGAAGGTTGAAATGTATGGAACACAAAACACATATGTAATGAACTCATAGGGTTGAAGAAGGTATCACTGGTTCCTGGAAGTCTGCTACCGTATTCGTACCAGAACTGATAATTTAATAATATTTCACAAGAACAACTTGAGGCCAAATGCAGGCCTGTCATTTTGAAAATTGCAGGAGGGTCATTATGGCTTGTCTCAAGTCACCCCTGGAGGGCCATTTTGGGTTTCCCTAAAATTACCCCAGGAGGGCCATTTATGGTTTGCAGGATCCATTTTGTTTCAGCCTGCTGGGTAGACGACGAATATCGTTTCAATGAAAATGGTTTGTGTAATTATGATGTACGTCATCACATAATGTATACACATGTAGATGCAGGCTTGAATATTTGGATGCAAGATACCAGGTTACCCATGACACTCACAGTGAGTGTTATAGTTATCTTGCATCCAAATAATCAAGCCAGTACCTATACATTATATGATGACTGTAGTCACTGTACAAGCCAGTGCACTGTGCTCACTGCCAGATGCCGATAACTTGGTGCGAATCAATCAGATTTGGGGGATGAATCGTCCGGCTATGATTTTTGGACAAAACGTCCCAGGCAAATCATTAGGGGGGTCGAACTGGCTTGGGGATGACACATCCTGTAATCGCGTGTGACACTTTGGAATTGGCAGACCTCTCGCTCATATATGGAAAGTTACTTACTGTCTCTGGGTGACAGCGTCGTCGACACACTACAAACTACACAAATTGCACTTTACCTCCTTCAATCCGCGAAAACTGCTGTTTGAGACGGGCGATTTTGAGTGCCTTCGACTGAATAGGCCGCAGAAAATCAGGGTTAGACAGACATTTACCATCCGCAGAATTTTGAACGCAGGCAGGCCAACTGTGGCTGAGAGGGGGGGGGGGGGGGGGTGGAGGCAACCACCCACCTCAAAATGACAAGCCTGCCAAATGTGCTTCCCATATCCAGGAACAATACCAGGGTATCAAAATTCTTAAAACACAGCGACAGAGCTGCATGGGGTAAATTCCAAAGCCTTTGCTTTTGTTTACATTCAAATTTATTTTCGATTTACGGTCAACATCAACAGACGGAAGAAGCATCGATATACAATGCCGTCTAAAAACAAAAAAAACAAATAATGAGAAAGATCGACTTAATACAGCATACTATTATTATATAGAGACTGCACAGTTGCCATATTCTATGCAAGGTATCATGACACCTGCTGAAATTTCTTAGAATTGCGATTTTGTTTTTCGCGGTCCTACTAATCACTGACCAAAACTTTCCAAAACCGACCAAACGTGTTACCGGTAATTACCAACCAAAACCCAATGAGTACCAACCCCAAAAAAATTTCTTCAACAAAGGATTCCGCCCTGTCAGTCCAAACTTGGACCCAACGTCTGTAATATAATTACCCCACTAAAAATAGGACATACCCCACTAAAAATATATTACAGACTCCCAAGTTTAAACTACCGTATCTTCTGGGTGATAACACGTCTGATGGGGACATGGTGACCTTGCGGTAACCGGTTCTCATCAGATCATCAAAGTTAAGCAACGTTGAGTCCGGTTAGTCCTCGGATGGGTGACCGTCTGAGCGATCGATTCGGACTTCCGCATTGTGTCCTTGGGCAAGGCAATTAACCCTGATTGTCCACAAGGGGGAATGATGACGCCGTGTACTAAGGCATACTGCAAACGATGGTGCGCATGTCTTCAACCAATCTAACCCTGCCAGTGCTGCAGTGCGGAGTTACGATGTTGGGGAGCTGGCATCTGCTCGTCATTGCTCGGTGGTTCTCTTCGGGTACTCCGGCCTCCTCCACCCATAAAACTGTCAAGGTTATGATTAGTCATTGTGCATAAGTATGTAACCTTAAACACCAATAAATAAATAAATAATGCGCCTGATAACTGATGGATACACAGGCATTTACATAGTTTATTCTCAGCTGATGCCAGAGTAACCTTTCTTCCGGGAGAGTGCCACTCACACACACACATCGCACCGCCTTGATGATGCCTGCAACATCACTTTCCAGCAAATTTCGGGCAAAATCTTCCAGTCACCCAACTCCCCTCTAAAAACTTTGACACGTACACCCGTGCTCCTGTAGTTTTTGGACCTGACTTCTCTTGTGGGCCGACTTCTCCTAAATTGCTATGGGTGGGGTTGACTTTGTCTTGGGGACAAGTTATCCTCCGACTTCTCATAAATTGTTCTGGCTAACTTCTCCGTGGTCGATTTCATAATGGCTGGACTTCTCTGCACCCACAGGTACTCGGCCAAACTGAGAACTCTAATTCTGACTGGTCTGACTCATTAGCACTGAGTGACCTTTGTTTACATCTTTGTTACACTAATATATTGTACATATAGCTGTTGATTGTTTAAGTAGGTCAAGGAACTTGTTTACTTGAACTATGACAGAATCACCTAGAAACTGTTAGAACTTTGTAGAATTTTCATCTTCTGGAACATTCTATCTGGTTACTATATAAAGGTTTGTCAACAGAATTAAAAAAAACAAAAAAAACCCTCATTTTTAGAAAGCCATTACAGAAGAACTTATTTTCAGAAAGATTTATTCTATAAAACAGCAGTTGTTTCCATTGGAGATTATTATTGTTTCAGAACAGTGCATTTATTATAGAAGCAGTGCTTCTTTGTGAATTTGGAAGATTGATTCCAAAAGAGAATTTTGAAGAGAATCTATTAATCTTGGAAAAGAGAATTTATACTTTCTGTGAAACGGAATAATATTATTTTGTGAAAAGCCAGGATTCTACTGGATTATTTGGAAATTACCTGTGGCACCAATACTTCTTGGATTTTTACTCCATTTGAATTTTGCGGAGCATTTTATTACATTTTATTGGAGACTGCTGAAATTTCTAAGTTTGGATTTAATACTACCAGCTGGTAACTTTCTTCACAAAATTCATCACCACTGGATTACTGGATTCTGTCAAACTGCAGGGCTTGCCTGGAGTCGAGGCTGATCAGCCCAGGCCCCGAGATCAGCCCCGGGGAGCACTTGCTGGGGGCTTTTTTTCAAGCCCCGACATTTTCCACAAAAAAGCACTAACAATAATGGACAAAATGGAAAATCAGCCTCGAAAAGGCCCCGACCTCAATATGTGGGGCACTTTTTTTAGGCCCCGACCATTTTACTCAAGGCGAGCCCTGCAAACTGTACTTTGAACTAATTCAATAATTGATAAGTATCACTGTTTTTATTTTCTGTAAACCAATTAATGTAAAAGATCTTTGTATAATTTTTTTTATATTAATTTTTTTTAATTAAATTTTAGAATAGTTATGTTCATAGTTATTGTTGCTGATTCTCAGATTTCTTTCTGTTACCAATATCAATAATATTTCCAGACCGTAACAGAGGTGAAGACAACTGATCCAAAAAAAAATTTTTTTTTTTGAGTTCTCAGCTTGTGCCAAGCACCTATGTCCGCCCCCACAAATATCTGTTTAAAATCTTAGAGATTCTAAAAAATTGTATTTTTGGGGTTGGTACTCATTTAATTTTTTGGGTAGGTACTTATTGGGTTTTGGTCGGTATTTTGGTCAGTAATGATCACTTTTGGTTGTTTTGGGATGGTTTTGGTCAGGTTTGGTAGGTAATTAGTAGGACCCGAAATTTGTGGTATCAAGTGATCTGCGCATGTTCGTCGAACATGGAAACCATCTTCAATAAAAAATGCAGATAGTGTTGTCCTTTACCAAATTGCAGTCCTATCACTGCATTCGAAAGTGTTTTGAATGCCTAGCTTTGTTATTGGATATTCGAAGCACATTTGACCACAAGTTGCTCTCATGAAATATTATTTTATTATAGTATCAGTTCTGGTATAAATACAGTAGCAGACTTCCAGGAACCAGTGGTGCATGCTGTCAACTCTATGAGTTGATTACATGTGTTTTGTGTTCTATACATGTACATCTCAACCTTCATTTTGATTTTGATATATAATTTGTGTATATTTAATTTGAATTTAAGGAATACCTGAGGTGGGAATTTCAAAATAAAATAAATTCTATTACTTATATAGCACCTTAATATCGTACGTGAATAAATTTTAGATATATGGTCCAAATCGCCCAAGACATGGTCCGAATCGTCCAAACAGCTGCTCAGACTCCGAGTCATCCAGAAATCTCATCTGTCCACCCAAACAAATATGGACCGAATTGTCCATACGACCATAGCATACAGTCATTCAGACAGTAACAGGTCAGGCGATGTTAAGCCTTAAAAAACTCAACTTTGAAGAGCATTTCAAACTAACATTTTACTCTGGGTTTGTGAAGTAATATGTTGCCCGTCGTCTTTGAAAGTTTCACAAGTTCAGTGTTGTTTGTTGTTGACAAAAGCAATGTTTTATGAAAAAGACTGATTGTGCGACGGAAGAAAATTTCGACACGCGAAACGGCAAAAAAGTTTTCGTCTCAACTGCAGGAAGAAAAATAAAAAGAGTGTGAATATAAGTATTATTATTTGAACAGGTTTGTCTACGCTTCAAATTCATGATAAAATAATTGGGATAAATATTGGGCATCATGATATATTTATTCCGTCTCAACAGCCAGTTGAGTTGTCAATACCGGGTCACCGTCAGACATGCACAGTAAAACCTATTGAAACACTGCTCAAGTTGATCTATTTTTAGAAAATTAAAGCCAAACTACTGTATTTGATCCACTTCGTTTTCACTTCTTTCTACTGTAAAAGCCATGACTAGTGTGGTGAAACTAATTCAGAGAAGACACCAATAAATACGTATAAAGTGGGAAAACAGATTGCCAATGGGTGCCAAAGAGGGTGATTCTTTATAGACACAAGCGACCCGTCACTGACCAAATTGCGACAGTCAAACGATCTAATTTGATAAAATAAACAGAAGATTTATCTGAAGATTACCTTTGCAATAATGAGTGTCAGATACCTGTCTGGGAATAACAAAAAACAAAATTTGGATAACTTATTTTATTTGAGAGAAATAAACGAAAATATGAAAGGTGACCAGTTATACCCTGAATGAATGACTGTATAGATACAGTCATTCAGGCAGTAATGGGTCAGGCGACGTTGAGCCTTAAAAAAATCGAATCTGAAGAGCATTTCAAAATGAAATTTTATTCCAGTTTTGTGAAGTAATTTGGTGCCCGTCGTCTTTGAAAGTTTCGCAAGTTCATTGTTGTTTTTTGTTGACGAAAGTGATTTTTTTTAAAAAGACTGAATGTGCGCCTGAAGAAAATTTGGACACACGAAACCGCAAAATAAGTTTTCGTCTCAATTACGGGAAGAGAAATATAAAGAGTGTGAATGAAAGTATTATTTCAACAGGTTTGTCAGTGCTTCAAATTCATGATAAAATAATTGGGATAAATATCTGGCATCATGATATATTTATTCCGTTTCAACAGCGAGTCGAGTTGTCAATACCGGGTCACTGTCAGACATGCGCAGTAAAACCCATTGAAACACTGCTCCAGCTGAACTATTTTTAGAAAATTAATGCAAAACTACTGCATTTGATCTACTTCGTTTTCACTTCTTTCCACTGTAAAAGTTGCGACTAGTGTGGTGAAATTAATTCAGAGAAGACACAAAAGACTTTTTGTGTCCAATAAATACATATAAAGTGGGAAAATAGATCGCCAGTGGGTTCCAAAGAGGGTGATTCTTTATAGACACACGCGAGCCGTTACTGACCAAATTGCGACTGGTGCGACGATTTACCACATAGAACTACATAGATACCACATAGAACTACATAGATACCACATAGAACTACACAGACATCACAAAGAACTACATAGAGGCCATATAGACCTACAAAGAGAAATTAGTAACTAGTATACAAGACTGGTGTATAATTATGGCGAAAATGCTCTTCGATGGGGCAGACTCCTTTCGCTTCTCCACTCTCACTCCGCTTCACAGAAAATGAAATCGGTTTTGCAAACCTGTCTTCGGTGTCGAATAAGGTAGGCTTCCGAGGCTAACACTTCTAAGACTTTTGAAGTTCTTCAGTCTTGTGATCATACAAGCAGCCTACAGAAATGAACGTGTAAAAGGTCTCTAATTGGGGTCTGTTTGTAAAAAAAACAAAACATTCTACTATTTACCACGAATACATTGTAAGAACAACATTAATATCTGTGACTTTCACCTCCAATAAGCTGTGCATAGCATGTTTTGACAACAATGAATTTTAACTCTCTTTGGTCCATTGTAATTTGGAGACATGTGGGCGGATTACTATACCCATACCTGGAAAATTTTTATCAACTGAAGAGACTTATCTTCACCTTCGTCAGCCAACAAATGTTCTCAAACGTATTCCTAATGGTCCTAAGGACAACATTTTTGTAATTGTTGATAACACATCCTATAGCCAACCGAACAGCAACAGAGGTGCATTTTCTGATGACTGTGGTGTATGGGACAGTCGCTCTGCGAGCACTGTCAATCAAACATATGTTGTGACTGATTCGGGGAAACTTAAAGCTTTGTATAAGCGAAATGGCCGGTACTGTATTCAATCAAAAATTCAAAAACGGACGGAATATTTTGAGGTGACACCACAGCCTGACCCTACTAGTCTTATAACATTCCACCAGTACTACACAAAATTAAAAGGCGACACAAAGTATAAAAAGAGAGTCACGTATATTGAGAACAACAAATCTTGCAATGTTGCACTTATTGAATATGCTGGTGTCAAAACGAAAAGTCTACCACATGGGAACTCAAAGTCAGACGAGCCTTACCACAGGACTCACCCCGAGGTGTTACGAAAGGCAAAGAAACATCTTCTAACATCAATGCCAAGAGACGTGTATTTCGACATGGCGAATGATAATTCAATTGATGGGCCCAAAAGCTTTAGACAGTTGAGAGATGCCAAATTTCGTGAATCAAAGGGCACTTCAAACGACATTGGTAGGAAAAATGTGGCAGACGAAGTCCTCGCTGTCATGGCATTGGTAAATATGAACCCGTCTGTAAAGGAGGTCTTCTATCCGCAAGGAAAGCCCCTCAGTGTAGTACTTTATTCTGATGATCAGCTTATGGACTTGAAATCGAATATAGAGGGTAATGTGTTAGGCATCGACAGAACATTTAACCTAGGAGCATGTTATGTAACAACGATTGTCTACAAAAATTTCAAAGTAATTAGAAGGGCTTCTGGTGATCACCAGGTGTTTTTAGGTCCAATGTATTTACATTGGGATGCCAGCGCAGAGACTTACCATTCATTTTTGCCTCATTTAAAAATAAGAATTGCCACTGATCTCCCTGATATGGAAGTATGTTTTGGAAGTGACGAAGAGAAAGGACTTACAAAGGCAATTAAAAGTTTTCCCCGAGCCTAATTGTTAATAAATATATGTTTCTTCCACTACTGGATCGGACCACACAACAGAAAAAACACGCCCTTCTCTCATTTTGGCGAATTCTTTAGTAAGTGGCCTCTTTGTAGTTCTTTGTGATGTCTATGTGGCATCTATCTAGTTCTATGTAGTTCTATGTGGTTCTATGTAGTTCTATGTGGTAAATCGTCGCACCCATTGCGACAGGCAAACGATCCAATTTTATAAAATAAACAGAAGCTTTATCTGAAGATTTCCATTGCAATAGTGAGTGTCAGATACCTGTCTGTCAATAACGAAAAACAAAATTTGGACTTTATAAAACTTAAACTTTAGTTTGAAATTAACACCGATTTTACGTTTTTCAGCATTGATTGACGCAGAATGTGGTCTCCACGAAATTGGGTGACCTAAATTGTACATTAAAATATACAGCAGATATTGTCAATATCAAAGTGTTTCTAAGCAAAATAACCTGCTGTAACTGTAGTTTATATGTAACAAGGTTTGCTTCATCTGCCATTATTTCTGGTTGATAAAATGGTAGCCCAAAATCTAGCTCACTTGACTGGGAAATAAAATTTTTAAAATGTACAGGTCACGATGTGAAGGTAAATTTTTTCAAGAAACCGACAATGTTCGGAGGTGACCGAACATTATCGGCTTTTTCCGTAATTGTTAAAAACGTCCTCAAGCGGTTTTTTTAACAACCGGAGGCTGCTGACGCCCCACCACTGGAGTTTGCGCTCACCAATACGGGAATTCCAAGACAAGCAAACAATGAAGGAGGTGGTTTATCCTGAGGAGGGGCGCGGTTTATGAAAGGGGGGGGGGGTATGCTCAGCCCCCCTCTTGATGGTCACCCCTGGATAAACTGCATGATAAAAAAATCCACCGGAACTAGATACAGCATTGAAGTTAAAACCTGTGACAGTCATGTACAAGTGCAATTTATAGGCCACAGGATGATGTGAAACAAAGAAACTGAGCTAAACCTAAACTCATATAATATATACAAAAGTTCAGCTGACCCGGACTTCTTTCACCTAGAAAAAAAGTCATTTGGACACAAAAATGAAAACGCCCATCCATACCAAGACTAAAAGATTAAAGAGAAGTAATTATGGCAAAAATCAAGCAACATCTGAAAACATTAAATGACCGAAATTCTTACAAGTGAAAATGATTAAGATTTATACTGAAAAAGCAAGAGATTTCTGTGAAAATATACAGAGCACAATGGCTTAAATAAGGTGACGACAGTCTAAAACAAGACACGAATGCAATATAAAGGCCATATGGATATGCCATTCAAGTAAATTGAGCTGAACTCTAAAAAATGTACAAAAGCTGAACTGAACATAAATATGGAGCGTATAAGGGCTATACAGTGTGGGATTATGCTAAACAACATAGAACTGTATAAGGCTTTGCGGCCATGGGACTGGTACGCATGTCTTCAACCAATCTAACCCTGCTGTACTGCAGTGCGGAGTTACGATGTTGGGGAGCTGGCAGATGCTTGTCGTTGCTCGGAGCTTCTTTCAGGGTACCCCGGCTTCCCCCACCCGTGAAACTGTCACGGTCATGATTAGCTATTGTGCATAAGTATATGACCTTAAACAACAATAAATAAACAAATTGCTCAACGTAACGGCCAAAACGACCAGCGATACTCTCAAAAATCGCCAATTAATTATCAGTATTATTATTTTTTCATTTTTTGTCTCAAAAACATAGGTTATGACCTCTCATGGAATGATCTCGTCGAACTCGTTCCAATGAGGAATCATAACCTATGTTTTTGAGATAAAAAAAAAAAATTAAAAAATGAGTTATTCAAGTTTTTGCAAGTGTCGTCTGTTTTTCATGTTAGGTAAAGGGTTAACTGTTTACACACATTTTTTTTGGCACTTGACCAAAAAAACCACCACCCACCCACCCTCACCTATTTTCACACGCATTTTTTTCAGGAGCACCCCCCCCCCCCCCACGTCCCATCCTCACCCCACTCCTTTAAATGACCCCTATAATGTTTTTGAGACAAAATTTAAAAAATTGGGTAATTCATGAACTTATTTTGCAAGTATCGTCTGTTACCCGCAATGGGTAAAGGGTTAAGAAAATTAATTTCCAGCCACTGATACAGTATGATGATCATGTAAGTAAATAAGTATGTCGGCAAGTAACTTGCATGCTTTACTCTGTCTCATATAATTGATGTGAGTCAGTGTGACAATGTTTGCGTTTTGGAGCAAGTTTGTTCCTTTGTTAACCCATATAATACAGTAGTTCAAAAGTAACGGCTAATCGATCAATTACTTTTTGGATCGATCAAGCTGTTCATCATCGATTAATCGGTTGACCGTTTCAGCCCTAACTATTTCTAAAACATTAACCCTTTACCCAACGAATCGACCGCATCCGCCCGCGTAATATGCAAATTCAGCAGTTGAAAAAATAGTATTTTAAAAAAAAAAGTCCACAAAACCATAACATGTGACCCCTCGTTGGAACGAGCTCGTCGAGCTCGTTCCAACGAGGGGTCAGATGATATATTTTTTTGGAATTTAAAAAAAATTAAAACATTTTAGAGCTACAGTTCATTTCATTTAAACTAGGTAGTACTTGAGTAGTCCAAACTAGGACCAGGAGCCCGTAATATGTTTTCTATTTTCGTAGCCCTGTCGTTCGTTCGTTCGTTCACATCAAAACCAAACCTGTAAATATAATATATTATAAATGTTTACATACATTGTGACGAGCGAAATTGTGGATGGGATGGTCGCTGACATGAGCAAATGGACAAAATAGCCATGGACGTTTTATTCTTAACTGTCCAACATCAATTGTTGTCTCGTAAGGTTAAGACTGGCCAGTGCATCCCCTCTAAAGTATATTTAGCCAGGCTTGAAGTATAATCTATCCCGCGTCTTTTAGAAAAAGGAGCTGGGGTGGGAGAATGAAGGACATGTGGCTAGGGGGGGGGGGAGGGACTCAAAGGAGAGGGTCAATATGCTAATCGGAGAGATTGGGAAGAATGGGGCAAGGGATGTCATCAAGCAGTTCGTCTCCGAGTGTTCGGAGGAGAGGAGAAGCATGGGAATAGGGAGGCAGTTGGGAGTACAGGGGTAACCAAGGCCTTCTCGTCTGAGAACCGCGACAAATCAACGGCTGGCCAAAGTGTTATTGTTATTATTGTGAACGATACTGACCGGTTTTGACCTTTATCTTAGGTAAGATCATTCAGTTACAAATCAATGATAACGCCAATACCTTAACTTTTACGGGACTTGATGAGATGAATATAAACCTACCCCTCTGACTTCTGAGTTCAAAAACGAAAATAAGGCAAAAGAAAATTAATCTTTTGATTCTCAGGCAGCGGCGCATTCGTTTATTCGGCCCGCATTCGTCATATTTATTTTCGGAGGCAAAATTCAAAATGTTCAAAACTATCATAGGGTGTGATTTTAGCGGCATCACATCGCGATTTGCGATGCAGTATGTCGTATACAGTATTGTTATTCTCTACGCGAAATGCGACACGATTCTCATTTGTATGTACAAAATAAATATTTGTTTTACTGGTTGAGAGCTAGATTAGTTTTGGTGGTCTGAATTCGTTCATCTAAAATTGTATTATTACAAATTATTGGAGAGTGCCAACAGGCACTCTTCAATAATTTGTAATAAAACAAATTGGTATAAACAAACTATAATTTTCATTTGACATAATACGAAACATGGGTAAGGAAAATGTTGGCTTTTGCACTGGTACCCTAATATTTTTTGAAAGGCTTGATTGTGGCTTCTAGCACTCAACCAGTTAAAAACTCATTATTTTCGATCTCCATTTTAGTTGTTCTATATTGATTTTGTGTTATAATGAAAACAGTTACAAAAAAATACTATTAGTAAAATCAATATGGAATCTCGAGTAGCTAATTTTAGGCTCTCACAACTGGATTTTAGGCATCAGAGACCACTCCATTAGGAATAAAAAATAAAAATCGCCCTCCCTCATTCGTTTAACCCTTTACCCAACGAATCGCCCGCATCCTCCCGCGTAATATGCAATTTCATTAGCTGAAAAAATAATATTTTTCGAAAAATTTCAACAAAACCATATCATGTGACCCCTCTTTGGAACGAGCTCGCCGAGCTCGTTCCAAAGAGGGGTCACATGATATGGTTTTGTTGAAATTTTTTGAAAAAAAATTAAAAAATGGTGTTTAAAATAATAAATCTTGAAATCGTCTGCGTTGGGTAAAGGGTTAAAAAAAATGCCTGAGAATCAATTATTTAGTTTTTTCGGAATTAAGAATCCTTTCTGCACTGCTCTAGTTTTAAAGTTATTGTATTATTATTGCTCTTGGGGAAAAAAAACCCCAAATACCAGAGATATAACACAATTTGCATTGACTGAAAAATGGAAGATGAGAAAAGACTAAGGCTGATGAAGCATGCTGAAATGAAAGGGTTAGCGTTTGGAATTTTCACATCCAATACTTACTTCATCGACGACTGTTGATAGGTTTTTAGATCAGTGTTACACAGAAGTTGGTCTGAATTTTGAAAATAACGGTTGATATGTTTGTTACATTTTGGATTCATGAGTTCAAGGTACTCATTATAAGCACGGAGGAAAACCAAGGCGTTAAGTATTAGCTAATTTTGTGGAATTTTATGCAGGAGCGGACTGGACTAAAAAAACACTTACCGGGAAATGCACCCAGGGGACATCGGACTCTGAGAACATTTTGATTTTTCAAACTGAAAGAACGCTGCTTCCTTGCGTCTGAGCGGTGAACAGTCAACATGGAGGATATTTCGTTTGCATTTTTGTATCATCGTCGTCGGTCAATTGACAAAAATGGCTGCAACAAAGGGGTCCAGGATTCATCGGACCGAAAGTAGTTCGGACCAGTGGGAGAAAATTTTGATTTTTAGAAGTGAAAGAATGCTATTTCCTTCCATCTGAGTGATCAATGGCAGTTGGGACTATCAGTATATCGAAATGTCCTCCATGTGGACTGCCACTGGCAGTCCACATGGATCCAGGGAATTTCGATATACAATGTACCGGTAGTGTATACAATTAGATCCATTTCACCTTTTGGTCATTTTTCACTAAATTTCTTGCACCTGCAGGTGTTGGACTGCATCAGTTTTGGGGGCCACATGGGGCCTAAAATAGAGACCTACCGGAAAATTTTTCGATGGACCATATGGCCAATCCGCCTTTGATTTTGTTATGGGCACATATCAAACAGTATTTCACGTTTTACGTCCCAACTGTGTCGTCAGTCCTGATAGTTGGAGGTAATTCTGATGCAGCTTAGCGTGTTCTAGTAGACTAAGATTAAATCATGTACAATCCGGATGGTGGCGAAAATGAGACGCGTTAGCAATGGGCTTCCATAAAGGCCAGAGGGAAGACTGGGCCAAGAAAAGTTACCGGGAAATGCACCAAGGGTGAAGGGGGGGGGGGGGGGGGGGGGCGGGTCGGACTCGGAAAAAATTTGGATTTTTCGAAATGAAAGAACGCTGCTTCATCACATCTGAGTGAACAATTGCAGTCCACATAAAATACATTTTATATTATCTTCGTCGCTCATCCGGAAAAATTATTGAACCCTGGGGGGGGGGGGGGGGTGCGCTTAGACCCATTGAGCCGACCAACGGCAGTCTACAAAGAGAGCATTTCAGTAACCCTGCAGTCTATGCAATCAAATACATTGAGCCGACCATAGCCAACGGCAGTCTACAAAGAGAGCATTTCAGTATGCCTGCAGTCTATGCAAATACATTTCGCCTGTTGGTCATTTTCACAAAACGCACCAACATGTGTTGGGCTGCATCAATTCTGAGGCCCCAAGAACTAGAGAGAGAGAGAGAGAGAGAGGGGGGGGTGAGAGACAGAGAGAGACAGAGAGAGAGAGAGACAGACAGACAGACAGACAGACAGACAGACAGACAGACAGACAGACAGACAGACAGACAGACAGACAGACAGACAGACAGACAGACAGACAGACAGACAGACAGACAGACAGACAGACAGACAGACAGACAGACAGACAGAGAGCGCCAACATTATCATTGTCCGTATATTTATTTCTATACCTCAATACCAGCATCAGAGAATCAGGGTATGTGCCCACTTCCCACAGTTCGAAATGCTTCTCATACACCTCTGCTCAGTTGGTGGGACAGGAATTTGATACAGTTAAGCGAACATGAACGTACGAAAGTGTATCTACAGTTGAATGGATGGAGAAATTTTGGTTGGAAATTCAACTGGCTCATCAAGGAGTGTAACAAATACCAGCAATGAAGAGAAATTTTGGTTGGAAATCCAACTGGCTCATCAAAGAGTGTGGCAAATACCAGCAATGAAGGCCAATCCATCAGATGTTTAAATACTCAGTAGTTTTCATTTTTTCCCGAAACTTATTAGTTCTGGCAGTTATGTGGGATGTCCAGTTGGGATGTTGGTGCAAGAGGGTAGATTGATAGCCCTGAACGAATTTATTTCCCTCAAAGGGAAGTCTGTACTATTGAAACTGCTTTACGGTCGCTGTTCTCTGAAGTTTGTATATGCGCCCAAAGCATGCTTGTATGATTTATTGGTTATAATAATAACACTTTGGTCGGCCACCGATTTCTCGCGGTAGTCATGTGAGAAGGCCTCGATTAAGCCGGTGCTCCCAAATGTCCCCTTATCTCCACGCCTCTTCTCTCGAGCTAACACTCTGAGACGAACTGCTTGAATGACATCCCGTTCCCAATTCTTCCCAATCACTCCGATAAGCATACTAACCCACTCCATTGTGTCCCCACTAACCACCTGTCCTTCATTCTCCCATCCCACTTCCCTATCATGCTCGCGGTGATTCCTATTCTGTTAGACTGGTATTCTGGACATTCTAATTGAAAGTGTTCGAGGGCCTCCACTACGCCTATAAATTACACATTTGGCATTGCTTTTCATTGTCTTACCAAATTTCCCCCTAAGCTCCAGCGACCGCATCTTGAACAGTAGTAACCACCAAACTTGCCATCAAGGTACTCTTCAAAACCTGGCTTCCCTATATCACGCAGGCCAACTAAAGACCCCTTTGCTTTGACCCCCCCCCCCCACCCCCCTTGCCAATTCTGGTTACAATCCGCCATGATTCTTTCTCTGCCGATTTTTTCCCCTGGGTTGTGCCCACTTCTAAGTCGGAGATCTCCATTGAATAATTCTCTGTTAACCCTTTATACCTAACATGAAAAGCAGACGACACTTGCAAACAAAATTCTTGAATAACTAATTTTTTTCATTTTTTTTGTCTCAAAAACATAGGTTATGTCCGCCGAGTTTTTATGTTTGAATTCCAAATATTAGTTTACACCATCGCCTGTCGGGGCGATTTACCATATAGTTGAGATAGAAGAGTTTCATTAAGTCTGTCCTGTCCTTAATCCTCATCCACCAAAGGTCACCCCTTATTGCTTCTAGTGCTGCGACATTACTCGACCCCGTTATACAATGGCCTGCAACGTTCTGCAGGGTTTCCAAACTCTTTAAAGCCATTTGGTTTAGAGGTATCACTTCCGTACCATATATTACACTTGGTACACCCACCATTTCCCAAATTGTTTTCCCCATGAAAACCTTATTGAAGCTGTTTCTCCCTATAAGTTTAATTTGATTAAGGATTCGCATCGCCCTTCACAGTTAGTTTATTTGTGTGGTTTCGGTAGATGCCTCTTCCCCTAATGTTTATATTTACCCCTAAATACTTGTGGTCACACGTATCTCCCACACTAAGAAGTTTGCTGCTACCTTCCGAATACAGAACACTCCCTCTCTCCGCTTTCGAGCAGGTTCCACTTTACTACTCACGGGTATAACTTTGCTTTTGCTTTCATTTAGTTCGAGTCTCCATTTGTTCCCATACCTCCCAACAACTGCCAGAATTTTATCTACCCCCACACCCCCGCTTTCTGACACTAGCACCATATCATCAGCGAAATATAGCCCTGGGATCTTCAGGCCCCCAACTGCTACCGCCTCGTCACTGTACAGGAGCTCATCTCCCAAATCTTTGATGTACAATGCAAACGAATTGGCGAAAGGATACATCCCTGCTTTGGATCTATCTCCATGGGCAGACGATTTGTTGTTGTATTACACAGGCTACGTTCACTTTGTACATCTTTATATAATGCTTTCAGAATTCCAACAGACTCATACCCAGGCCCAAGACCTCAAGTCTTCGCCACATATCCTTTCCCCAGAAAAGATTTGGGGAAAAAAAGGCGAATTACAAAAATTAAAACATTTACCATTTTTTGCCTCCTGTCATTATTTGAATCCATGCTCAAAGTCGAACTTGGAAAACGGACAACCTCATTCTAGAGTAAAGACTGACCAGTACATCCATTCTAATATTCTATTCCTGGTCCTATCGGGCAAACTATACTCTCCCAAAAAAGAAAGTGTGCACGCTAAAAAAATAACACTAAAAAAAGATATATATCATTTTCATTCATGGAAATTTTATTCAATCACAGATGAATCAATTCGTGATCAACACGAGAAATTTCATTACGCTACGACGAATACTCTTGGTGCCATGGAGAATCAAAGACACTAAGGGTCAAACACAAAAGTCACACACTCAATATCTGGTATGACATCCGTCTGCATCGACTACTGCTGTGCATCTACGCCTCATGGAAGCGAACAAGTTAGCATGGAAGTGTTGTGGGATGTTGTTCCATATTCTGATAAGCTGTCTTTGGAGTTCCACAAGCGTTAACGGTGCATGGGGAAGCCGGCGTAGCTGACGTTTCATTTCGTCCCATACGTGCTCAATGGGTGAGATATCGGGAGAATTTGCGGGCCAGGGAAGAACATCCACTTGTGTTGCTGCAGATACTGTTGAACAACACGAACTGCGTGGGGCCTGTCGTTGTCCTGCTGTAGAATGACGCCGGGGCCGTGACGTTGCAGAAATGGGACAACAACAGGTGTAAGCACTTCATCACGATATCTGGCTGCATTGAGATTGCCATCAATAATGACCAGCTCAGTTCTGTTACGGGCAGTGATGCCACCCCACACCATGAGAGACCCTCCCCCATAACGGTTTCGCTCCACGACACATGGATCTGCGTAGCGTTCGTTTCGACGTCTGTACACTCTCTGGCGGCCATCTCATGATGAAAGATGGAAACGACATTCATCTGTGAATAAAACACGTCGTCACCAGTGTAAGGGCGGACGAATTGCAGGTCTTCGAGGACGTAAGCCGTATTCTCTCAGCCGGTTGATTACTGTTTGAGGATGTATCCGCCTCAGGTTAGGGATGTTCCTGGCTGTCGTCGTTGCCGTTTGTTGCCGGTTCCGGAGATGGACGACACGGATATACCGATCTTGTGCAGGGGTGGTAACTAGGGGTCTCCCGGAGCGGGGTCGGTCTCGAACGTCATCATGTTGTGCATGTCCATGGACTAGCCTGTCTACAGTGTTACGGTGGCAGTTCAAATGCTGGGCAACCTCTCTGTGTGTTCTGCCAGCTCTAATCATACCCAGGGCAAGGAGACGTTGATTCATTGTCAATCTTGGCATGCTAATGTGGAGTCGTTTTAACAGCAGCGCAAGTTTGAATGTGAACGATAGGAAGGCCTAACTTTAGTGTTTAAATACCCAAGGATTCACACTGCTGCATGAATTTTCAGACTCTCCACGTACAAAACATGCCTTTTCACAAACGTGCAGCACGTCATTTAACGTTAATGCAATTTTAACGGGGAAAGCTGTTTTTGTGTTCAATATAACTTATTCATGAACAGGTTAACACTTTTTACACCTACGAAATTATTTTTTTGGAGTTTGATCAATTTCTGCAATGCACACTTTCTTTTTTGGGCGAGTATAGATAAATACTACCAACTTTGAATACATGAGGATCGGATGAGACCAGAGGCCAAATTCTTTTTATCAAGGCTGCGCATATCTATTTGCATGAATATTTATGTGTGCACAGATTACGTGAGACAGCGTTATGTGGCTGAGGGGAGGGGGTTGGGTCAGAAAATTGTGTTCTATTTTAAAATTCTTATTTAATGCTAACGCATTGCAGGTGGCGCCTTGTTCACTTAATGTCAACTTTCGGTTCGGTTTTAATATATTCTGGCGGGAAAATGTTTGTAAACTCTTTCTTCGACAACTGCCGTCAAAATACATAACTTCGACGTACCACTAATTATAAGACTGTTGAGTTTTTTCAACCGACACGGTAAACTAATCGATCATAGCGTTTGGTTGCTGCAAGAAAATCCCCCAACGTGAGTCACGGAGGAAGCAAAAATCAATAGTGCTTGAAAAATGTCGTGTCCACTTAAATGGATGCCAGAAGCATTCGAATAAATAATTCTCGCATAAACAGTATAGTTTATTATTAAGCTGTATTGCTACCGTCTAAATATCGATAGAAATATGGAATCGAGTTAAACAAAATAATGCGATCAATACTTTCAAGCCAATTTATATGGAAATCATCGCGATTCGCTACTTCACAAATTTTGCACAGAAAGCAGTCAGCTTTTCCTGAACCGAAGTAACAGCTGCAGAAATTTTTTCTTGAAATATTTCTAAGATATTCAGCAATTATACAGGTAAAGCATGTTTTTCTCACACTAATTTTATTTTATTTGCAAGGTTTGCATGTTTTGTATTTCCAGATGTTCTTTTATTTTCGTTTTTTTAAAAATTTATTTTAGTACCATATTTTGAACTCTTTGTTCGTAACCGGGTCTGTACACGTTAAAAGATTTAAGTGCCCTGAGAAAAGTCTACATTAACCATTTGCGCACTGAAGTCAAAGTACGAAATTCTAAGAAGAAAATGTTTCCCATAATGCAATTCGGAATTTAACCAATTCAGTCTTGTTTGGCAGAGCTCTATGAGCTCTGTCAAACAAGATTGAATTGGTTAACTTCCTCACTGTATTATGGGAAATTTTGCAGCTTGAACTTTTAATATTCAAGTCGACATCAGGGCGGAGAGGGTTAACTATTGTCAGGCAATGCCCTTTAAGATAACCCCCTTTCAGAATATCTTAACCCCGCGCAGTCCATTGTTAAATACCATTTTTTGTAGCAGCAAAATTTTCCCATAATGCACTTGCAGAAGATAACGAATCATAATGTTTAGTAAAACAATATATATATATAAGGCCGGTGTTAATAATTTTAGTGTTTTACGTCAACCCCTTTCCCGATAGACAGGTGCGAAATGCTCCAATCAATCATGATCATGTACCTCATCTAATTTCTAAAATAATCCGAGTTGCAAATGTTCTTTCTTTGTTGTCTGTTGTGTTTCTGGTACAGCAGTGTCCACGTAATTGGATATCTCTTAATTAAATAAACCTGTTAATTGAATATAATTTTCAAACACCAGACCATTTACCATACCGTCAGCACAAATTTGGCCTGTTAACTACATATTTTTTCGCAAGACGATTATGATATGTTTAGTGATGTATATGGGGAATTCTAGTTCACATATCCACACACTTTCGCGTATCAAATTAATAAAAAATATAGTACTTTGATCATGGAAAATTGGTGATAAAAGTGTCATGTTTTGAGTACTACTTTCGTTCATGTTACTTGTATATTCTCTCATACTGTCCTGTAGAGGATGTTTTATGCTAATAAATGTTAAAAGATATGTTATGGGTTATAGAGTAAATTCCTGTTTATTGAATAAAAAAATGTGTAATATGTCGAGAAATTACTGACGATCACCAAATTCCCCTTATTACCTGCGTCGCCAGCGGCAGAGCAGGTCTAGTAACCGCTCGACTCCGTCCGTCAGTCCGTCCGTCCGAAACACTTCTTCCGTCAAAGTTTTCTTGGCTTCTATGAAAGGGAATGATTTTATATTTGGTCTGCTGCTTCATAATGATGAGTTGTATCGTGTATCTAATTTTCAGATCTGCCGTGCAGCCACTTCCTGTTTGCCGATGCTTTGAAATCTGTTCATCTCTGAAATCAATTGCATGCAGCGACGCAGGTCCAGACCCGGTATTTGTCTTGGCTTGTCCGTAGAACTATTTGGCCTCTGTACATCCAATACAGGCATTTAATCTATTATATCCTGTTTGACAGAGCTCCGTGAGCTCTGTCAAACAAGATGTAATAGAATAAACTCTCAGATTATCTCTAGAATACAGGAAAGTGACCAAATTCCTGTTAATTGAATACCCCTGTTAACTGAATAATTTTCACTGTCAAAGTGGGTATTCAGTTAACAGGGTTCCACTATTTTTACTGTGCAATCTGCCTTGTTCTTGCAATAAATCTAATCTAATCTATAAACACAGCCGTGTCCTTCACATGCACATGTAAGCAGTCGGCTCTCCTGTATATTTTCGCCACTGACTTGGATAGAACAGTGTTCAGATCACGAATTTGGGTACAATTTACAGGTTGGTACGATTGAGAAATAAATAAATAAATAAATAAATAAATAAATAAATAAATAAATAAATAAATAAATAACGCTCTCAATTATCAACAAATATTTATACATAAAGAAAGAAACATAACTGTATCGTTTTAAACCAAATATAATTTTTTCGTGTCGTGCGGTTTAATTATAGATTTGATCAGCAGCATCAGCTACATGTTTTCCCGTCTGAACATCCGGCATTTGCAATTACGTTCTTTATCTGCATCTACCATTTGACATTTAATTGACAGAATCCCCGGTCCAGCACATACATGCAGTTCAAATGTACCGTAATCAGAACTGAATACCATCATATCAAGACGGATGAATACTTAACCCTTTATCAACGTAATGGCCAAAAACGGCCAGCGCTATTCACAAAAATCGCTAATTAATTTTCATTATTATTTCATTTTTTGTCTCAAAAACATAGGTTATGACCCCTCTTTGGAACGAGCTCGTCGAGCTCGTTCCAATGTGGGGTCAAAACCTATGTTTTTGAGACAAAAATGAAAAAAAAATAGTTATTCAAGAATTTTGTTTGCAAGTGTCGTCTGCTTTTCATGTTAGGTAAAGGGTTAACTGCTTTAGAGTCAGATTCGATCTGACGGGTCGAAAAACCAGAGCTTAATACTAAAAAAATTGCATCACGCGGCCAAAATATTATTTGACACACATTTGTAAAAGACACAAGGAGATCTTTCCAATAGTTTGGCGCATAACTGCAGGTCTTTCAACTTTAAAAACAGTGAACAATGGCGGATCTAGCTAGCGTCATTATTAGTAGCACGTGATGCGATCAGAAACATTTTTATGATAATAAAGGATCAACTGACTTATGAGGCAATAGGAATAATTTATATCGGTTTCACTTTAGGAGACCTTTGCTGTGGGCAATGGTTACATATGCCATATTCTTCCTCATTTTGCCAGTCCCCACCTACGTACACGATTAAGAAGAGGCGCCACGAACTTGGCGGATTTGGTGGGTAGGCGGGAGGGAGGGGAAGGTGTAAGCCTGATTTGTCCCGACTGTGATGGCTCAGATCCCGACTGACAACTATACCAACTTCACCATCTGGGCATGCCGTCGACGAGGGCATGTCTTGATAATACAGTTAGATTAATAGTTCATCGGGATTATAGTTTTACAAAATCAGGACTTCTTGGAAATTTAATACTGGTAGCGAATAAATAAAATATACATGTAGTGGCTGTTACGCAACTTCATATTTTATTAACACATACCGTACCGGCAGGGCGGACTGGACCAAGAAAAGTTATCAGGAAATGCATCAAGGGAGCCCAGACACGGAGACAATTTTGCTTTTTCGAACTGAAAGAACGCTGCTTCCTTGAACCTGATTGACCAATGGAAGTTCACGCAGAGTACATTTCGATGACATTTTTGTATCATCTTCATCGCTCATTCGGCAAAAATGGTTGCATCAATGAGGCACCAAACCCATCGGACCGGCCATACTTCGGTCCAATGGCAGGAAATTTTGATTTTTTAAACTGGAGGAACGCTGTTTACTTGCATCTGAAAGATCAACGGCAGACTAGACTGCTGGTATATCGAAACAGAGAGCATTTAGTTATACTGGCAGTCAAGCCAATCAGATCCATTTCGCCTTTAAGTTATTTTCACGAATTTTCATGTACCATGAGATGTTGGGCTGCATCAAATTTGGGATCCCAGGAGGCCCCACTAAGGGGACCCACCGGGAATTTTCCCGTTGGACCATACCGCCAGCCCGCCTCTGCCTAGCGGTACTCCAAATTGGTCACGCTGGGCTACCAACTGCCAGAATCGGGTAACTACAGACTTCCATTTGTATGACCGACTGTTTGTATGACACAAGTCCAAGTATCAAATTTAGTCTTTAACCCTTCACCCAACGTAACGGCAAAACCGGTGGACAATCGGAGTTGAGTGCCTTGCCCAAGGACACAACGCGGGATGGTGGTAATAAAGAGTGCCAGTGCACATACTCTTTTAGTTTGTCAGAAGGGCTGTTTATTAAGTGTAGTAGAGAATATTCGCAACCTTTCATTTCAAGGAAATATAAAATCTGGCAGACAGTGGTGCTGAACAGACAAAAGGCATCATCAAACAGTGATTACCGTCTCGTTATTTGACTTAACTTTTGCTACGTAATAGCGCACCTAATTAGACAATGCGGCTTGTGGAGAAATGGTCTGCTTTTTGGGGCAATTGGTTGTTTTTTCAACATTTTTGTTTAAATGCACTGATTGTGGCGTATTCCAGCCTTTCGACCAGCCAATTTGCGAAAACATGTTCTATAGATGACGATGCAATCAGAACAAAGCGAAAAATGTATGTGTTAGGATAATGGACAAAATCTAAGAACAGGTGGGTTTTGAACTTACATCGCATCGAACGCCTGAACTTACTGAGCTATTGTCCGAATAATTTTTATGTGGCAGAATATGCAGAATATAAATGGAAAACTTTAAACTGTTAGACCTCGATCATTCTGTTTCCAGAGGAGATAGTAACGTACATTTTCGAGTACATGAGGGAGATGGGAGTGGGGGGGGGGGGGGGGGGGTGATGGGGGTATAGGGAACAATATGCTAGTTTTTTTAATAAAAAAAATCAACAGAAACAAAGCAGCTGTGAAATGTTACACTATAAACCAGCGTAATGACTGAGCAGACGATTTTCTAGCGGGGGATCTGTTCTGTTCTAAATGACCACAGACAAACTTTGCTGGACAATTTTAGTGAAAGCCCATCCCATAGCACTGAACAATTATGGGACAATGCATGGGGGTATCCGAAGCAAATCCACCCTCATCACCTCGCACACCGTTATCTACATACCCGTCATTGTGTATATTGGAACATCTCTCGGCCGCAAAATAACCCCACCAAGCCTGGCCTCCCGTGAGGAAAAAAACCCTTCAAGTGGCTTAAAATCAGTTTCTTAGATGCCTGTAATGACTGATATTCAAGCGCCATTTCCATTCGGGGTTTGCTCAGTCGTATATAATGAAGGCCTTTCGATCTTCAAAAGGGAATAATCAAAATCAGCTTCTGGAAGGCATCATTAGTTCTCAGACTCACTTACCTCCGCCTTTCTGATTAGAAGTTGCTATGGAGGTATAATCGAAAATACTGCAGTCTTCCAAATCGCAGAAGTTGCTTTCCTGTAGAAGTACTGAAAAACAAAGGATTGGAACTGACAAGTTTCTTTCTGTCGGCTGTGACAGCTATATTTTGAATAGATGGAACACTAAAAAAATGAACTGAAGATTATTCATTCAGTCTGTTTAGAAAGAATATGGGTGGATTTTGTTTGACTCGTATTTCATATATCTAACGAGTGAAACTCCGAATCCCGTTTTTATAATGTATGGAAAGTGACACTGTGCGTGAACCTATGGCTGTCATTGCCGGAAAAGCTGAATTTAAGCCTACAGTGATACCCATTCTGTACTGCAAGTTGATTTATTCAGTCAGAACAAGCGATTTCAGCAGCAGAAAATGTGAAAACAATGGTGTGTTTATATGTAGAACATTTTTGCATCATAAAATGGGGCAAAAAAAAATTTAAGTTTTTTTTAGAAATTTCATGAGGGTAACCATAGGCAAACAATTGAAAAAAAAAGTTTTTTAGTTGACTAAACCAATAAATGACACGCATAAAATTTTCCATTGTCCACGATTTCATTCTTGTGAAATCTTATGTTCTGAATTATAGAAATCATTTTAACAGTTACTGTGTGGTGAGTGAACACCTCATCCATGTTATCATAATTGTTGAATTCTTAACTGGAACACTAGCGTATACAAGTTCGCAACTTAGAAAAGAAGAGTCCATAGTTTCGATCTTTGGCTGTTACATGAAAGGGTTGAACATTCCAACGAATCCCAATTTCGTTGTGTGACTACCTGAATTAATACTGAAACAGAATTAATACTGACCAACACATAACATTACCTAAAATAAAAGCTAGTAATCACACAAATCGGCTAACAATTCTTCGCGATAACAAATCTGGGAAGTTTGAAGAGAGACTCTTTTTAAAGTGTACATAACGTTCTCAGGGCTACAGTATGGAAAAAACGTTACCATTCGCTTGTTTGGAGCAAACAATCTGAAACAACAGCCGAGGAAAACCACGACCAGCGCGTTTAGGTAGCGAATGCCCAGCAAATGATGAAACAAGTCGAATCTGAACCTAAACATCAGATCAAACGGCTCCCCTCTAAAATATTCATTCATCTTCAATATGATACATTAAATTAATGTTCAGCCGGGATAAACAGAGGAAGAGGTTGGAATGCAGGAGGTAGGAATCTAAACTTCAACTGTGAAATACTAATCGTTGTAAGGTAAACGCTTTCCATACCCACCGTGACTCCCTCCTCTACCCATGCATATCGAAAAATATTCCAGATAACCCCCGAGTGGCAAATCAAGACGAAAAGAAGATTCAGGGATCTAAAATGTAAAACTGAAATAAAACGCTCCCTCCAAAACAAACTATCCCATACACACGCTTTGAAGGCATGCTATCCATAAAAACTGACACACACACCATAGCACATGCAATATTGACACTGGTCCGCCGCCCCAGTTTAGCTCCAAAAGTTGTCTAACTTGTAATTAGAGACACTATACCAGTCATTCTGTGAAAGAAACATATTTTAACTCAAAATACACAGAAAATTTAAAGTTTGTAGTGATGGACAGCATTTGTTTGTTTATTATTGGGGTATCGTGACTCTTTTACCAACCTGATTTGTATTGTGTCGGATGAAAGAGTACGGATAGCACGGAGAGAACCATCCTGCGGCAGCTATCTAGTACCTTACTTTCTAACTTACTGAACTGGCTCATGCAGCTCTAGCATTGGTTGAAGGCTAGTGTACCATTAACCTGTTGGACGGATTTGCACAATGCACAAACTGCTCCCACTTGGACAGATGAAATTGAGGACCTCACCAATGACATAACGTAGAAGAAATGCATTGCTTATGGTGGTAATTTATTATTTATTTATTTATTAGGGTTTAACGACACTTTGACAGCCAAGGTCAAACCGTGTCGGTGACAGTTTTATGGATGGAGGAAGCAGGAGTACCCAGAGAGAACCACCGACCAACGACGAGCAGCTGCCAGCTCCCCAACATCTTAACTCCTCACTGCTGCACAGGCAGGATTAGATTGGTTGAAGACATGCGCCCCATCGACGTGAAATACATCTTAGTACACAACGTCATCGTGCCCCCAGGTGGACAATCGGAGTTGAGTGCCTTGCCCAAGTACACAACGCGGGATAGTGGTAGTAAAGAGTGCCAGTGCACATACTCTTTTAGTTTGGCAGAAGGGCTGATTAAGTGTAGTAGAGAATATTCGCAACCTTTCATTTGAAAGAAATATTAAATCTGGCAGACAGTGGTGCTGAACAGACAAAAGGCATGATCAAACAGTGATTATCGTCTCGTTATTTGACTTAACTTTTGCAACGTAATAGCGCACCTAATTATGGCTTGTGGAGAAATGGTCTGTTTTTTGGGGCAATTGGTTGTTTTTCAACATTTTTGTTTAAATGTACTGATTGTGGAGTATCCCAGCCTTTCGACCAGCTAATTTGCAAAAACACGTTCTTTATATGACGATGCAACCAGAACAAAGCAAAAAATGTATGTGTTAGGATAATGGGCAAAATATAAAGAACAGAGGGGTTTTGAACTCACATCGCATCAATCACGCACTTTTCGTACAACAAAGCGAACGCCTCAACTTACTGAGCTATAGCCCGAATCATTTTTTTGTGGCAGAATATAATTGGAAAACTTTAAACTGTTAGACCTCCATCATTTTGTTTCCAGAGGAGATAATAATGTACATTTTCGAGTTCATGAGGGAGATGGGGGTATAGGGAACAATATGCTAGTTTTTAATAAAAAGAAAAATCAACAGAAACAAAGCAGATGTGATATGTTACACTATAAACTAGCGTAATGACTGAGCAGACGATTTTTTGGCGAGGGATCTGTTCAGGTGTCCAGAAGGGAATCTTAACATTCAGAGGTACTATAAATAGTAACAACTGACTGATGTTGGCACTTATTTTGGTACAAAATATCATCACCCGGGGTCAAAATTTGAGCACAAATATCCCAAAAAGGAGTGAATAGTGAATAGAAAGTGCCAGTCACGTTACGTACGTTTCTGTAGTACAGAATCGACCATATATCGTTTAGATTGACAATTCTGAAGATGCGAGGGCCCTCTGATGAAGGGACAACACCTATTAGGAGAAAACAATTTCAAATTTCCGAAGACGCCGAATTTAACCACCACCTAATTGTTTACTGGTATTTTAGGTCACACCCACACAATATTCACGCCTAAATGATTGCTATTAAACATAACAAAACCAAGTTTAACTTATTGTTTACAGTTAAGTTGCCTCTTCAGAGAAAAAACACACAAGGCTTTGTTTGGGCCCTGGGTCATATTAAAGCAGTAACGCACAACGTGTCCACCCCAGTTAACATCACTTCTGTAGTTCCCAGGGCCCATACAAGAATACGCTCATGTGTACTATTATAAAACATAAACGCGTCAGCTGTTACGTAACTACACTCCCAAGTCTATAGCTTATATGTGCCTGTGTGTGTGCGTGGGGGGAGGGGGGGTGGAGGGGTGAAAGTGTTGGCGGAATGAAACATAGTTCAGCCGAGCCCTCCACTGAAAAGTACTAATCGTTATAGTCTGATTTGGGTATAAGCACACATCGAAAATCTGCGAACCTGATAACTCAAAGAACTTAAAAATTGAATTTGTTCAAAACGTACTCTTTTTACTCTAAATGACCACAGACAAACTTTGCTGGACAATTTTAGTGAAAGCTCATCCCATAGCACTGAACAATTATGGGACAATGCTTGGTGGTATCCGGAGCAAATCCATCCTCATCACCTCGCACACCGTTATCTATATACACGTCATTGTGTATAGAGGAATATCTCTCGGCCGCAAAATAATCCCACCAAGCCTGGCCTCACCTGAGGAAAAAAAAACCTTCAAGTGGCTTAAAATCAGTTTCTTAGATGCCTGTAATGACCGATATTCAAGCGCAATTTCTATTCGGGGTTTGCTCAGTCGTATATAATGAAGGCCTTTCGATTTTCAAAAGGGAATAATCAAAATCAGCTTCTGGAAGGCATCATTAGTTTTCAGACTCACTTACCTCCGCCTTTCTGATTAGAAGTTGCTATGGAGGTATAATCGAAAATACTGCTGTCTTCCAAATCACAGAAGTTGCTTTCCTGTAGAAGTACTGAAAAACAAAGGATTGGAACTGACAAGTTTCTTTCTGTCGGCTGTGACAGCTATATTTTGAATAGATGGAACACTAAAAAAATGAACTGAAGATTATTCATTCAGTCTGTTTAGAAAGAATATGGGTGGATTTTGTTTGACTCGTGTTTCATATGTCTAACGAGTGGAACTCCGAATCCCGATTTTATAATGAATGGAAAGTGACACTGTGCGTGAACCTATGGCTGTCATTGCCGGAAAAGCTGAATTTAAGCCTACAGTGATACCCATTCTGTACTTCAAGTTGATTTATTCAGTCAGAACAAGCGATTTCAGCAGCAGAAAATGTGAAAACAATGGTGTGTTTATTTGTAGAACATTTTTGCATCATAAAATGGGTAAAAAAAAATTTGAAGTTTTTTTAGAAATTTCATAAGGGTAACCATAGGCAAACAATTGAAAAAAAAAGTTTTTTAGTTGACTAAACCAATAAATGACACGCATAAAATTTTCCATTGTCCACGATTTCATTCTTGTGAAATCTTATGTTCTGAATTATAGAAATCATTTTAACAGTTACTGTGTGGTGAGTGAACACCTCATCCATGTTATCATAATTGTTGAATTCTTAACTGGAACACTAGCGTATACAAGTTCGCAACTTAGAAAAGAAGAGTCCATAGTTTCGATCTTTGGCTGTTACATGAAAGGGTTGAACATTCCAACGAATCCCAATTTCGTTGTGTGACTACCTGAATTAATACTGAAACAGAATTAATACTGACCAACACATAACATTACCTAAAATAAAAGCTAGTAATCACACAAATCGGCTAACAATTCTTCGCGATAACAAATCTGGGAAGTTTGAAGAGAGACTCTTTTTAAAGTGTACATAACGTTCTCAGGGCTACAGTATGGAAAAAACGTTACCATTCGCTTGTTTGGAGCAAACAATCTGAAACAACAGCCGAGGAAAACCACGACCAGCGCGTTTAGGTAGCGAATGCCCAGCAAATGATGAAACAAGTCGAATCTGAACCTAAACATCAGATCAAACGGCTCCCCTCTAAAATATTCATTCATCTTCAATATGATACATTAAATTAATGTTCAGCCGGGATAAACAGAGGAAGAGGTTGGAATGCAGGAGGTAGGAATCTAAACTTCAACTGTGAAATACTAATCGTTGTAAGGTAAACGCTTTCCATACCCACCGTGACTCCCTCCTCTACCCATGCATATCGAAAAATATTCCAGATAACCCCCGAGTGGCAAATCAAGACGAAAAGAAGATTCAGGGATCTAAAATGTAAAACTGAAATAAAACGCTCCCTCCAAAACAAACTATCCCATACACACGCTTTGAAGGCATGCTATCCATAAAAACTGACACACACACCATAGCACATGCAATATTGACACTGGTCCGCCGCCCCAGTTTAGCTCCAAAAGTTGTCTAACTTGTAATTAGAGACACTATACCAGTCATTCTGTGAAAGAAACATATTTTAACTCAAAATACACAGAAAATTTAAAGTTTGTAGTGATGGACAGCATTTGTTTGTTTATTATTGGGGTATCGTGACTCTTTTACCAACCTGATTTGTATTGTGTCGGATGAAAGAGTACGGATAGCACGGAGAGAACCATCCTGCGGCAGCTATCTAGTACCTTACTTTCTAACTTACTGAACTGGCTCATGCAGCTCTAGCATTGGTTGAAGGCTAGTGTACCATTAACCTGTTGGACGGATTTGCACAATGCACAAACTGCTCCCACTTGGACAGATGAAATTGAGGACCTCACCAATGACATAACGTAGAAGAAATGCATTGCTTATGGTGGTAATTTATTATTTATTTATTTATTAGGGTTTAACGACACTTTGACAGCCAAGGTCAAACCGTGTCGGTGACAGTTTTATGGATGGAGGAAGCAGGAGTACCCAGAGAGAACCACCGACCAACGACGAGCAGCTGCCAGCTCCCCAACATCTTAACTCCTCACTGCTGCACAGGCAGGATTAGATTGGTTGAAGACATGCGCCCCATCGACGTGAAATACATCTTAGTACACAACGTCATCGTGCCCCCAGGTGGACAATCGGAGTTGAGTGCCTTGCCCAAGTACACAACGCGGGATAGTGGTAGTAAAGAGTGCCAGTGCACATACTCTTTTAGTTTGGCAGAAGGGCTGATTAAGTGTAGTAGAGAATATTCGCAACCTTTCATTTGAAAGAAATATTAAATCTGGCAGACAGTGGTGCTGAACAGACAAAAGGCATGATCAAACAGTGATTATCGTCTCGTTATTTGACTTAACTTTTGCAACGTAATAGCGCACCTAATTATGGCTTGTGGAGAAATGGTCTGTTTTTTGGGGCAATTGGTTGTTTTTCAACATTTTTGTTTAAATGTACTGATTGTGGAGTATCCCAGCCTTTCGACCAGCTAATTTGCAAAAACACGTTCTTTATATGACGATGCAACCAGAACAAAGCAAAAAATGTATGTGTTAGGATAATGGGCAAAATATAAAGAACAGAGGGGTTTTGAACTCACATCGCATCAATCACGCACTTTTCGTACAACAAAGCGAACGCCTCAACTTACTGAGCTATAGCCCGAATCATTTTTTTGTGGCAGAATATAATTGGAAAACTTTAAACTGTTAGACCTCCATCATTTTGTTTCCAGAGGAGATAATAATGTACATTTTCGAGTTCATGAGGGAGATGGGGGTATAGGGAACAATATGCTAGTTTTTAATAAAAAGAAAAATCAACAGAAACAAAGCAGATGTGATATGTTACACTATAAACTAGCGTAATGACTGAGCAGACGATTTTTTGGCGAGGGATCTGTTCAGGTGTCCAGAAGGGAATCTTAACATTCAGAGGTACTATAAATAGTAACAACTGACTGATGTTGGCACTTATTTTGGTACAAAATATCATCACCCGGGGTCAAAATTTGAGCACAAATATCCCAAAAAGGAGTGAATAGTGAATAGAAAGTGCCAGTCACGTTACGTACGTTTCTGTAGTACAGAATCGACCATATATCGTTTAGATTGACAATTCTGAAGATGCGAGGGCCCTCTGATGAAGGGACAACACCTATTAGGAGAAAACAATTTCAAATTTCCGAAGACGCCGAATTTAACCACCACCTAATTGTTTACTGGTATTTTAGGTCACACCCACACAATATTCACGCCTAAATGATTGCTATTAAACATAACAAAACCAAGTTTAACTTATTGTTTACAGTTATGTTGCCTCTTCAGAGAAAAAACACACAAGGCTTTGTTTGGGCCCTGGGTCATATTAAAGCAGTAACGCACAACGTGTCCACCCCAGTTAACATCACTTCTGTAGTTCCCAGGGCCCATACAAGAATACGCTCATGTGTACTATTATAAAACATAAACGCGTCAGCTGTTACGTAACTACACTCCCAAGTCTATAGCTTATATGTGCCTGTGTGTGTGCGTGGGGGGAGGGGGGGTGGAGGGGTGAAAGTGTTGGCGGAATGAAACATAGTTCAGCCGAGCCCTCCACTGAAAAGTACTAATCGTTATAGTCTGATTTGGGTATAAGCACACATCGAAAATCTGCGAACCTGATAACTCAAAGAACTTAAAAATTGAATTTGTTCAAAACGTACTCTTTTTACTCTAAATGACCACAGACAAACTTTGCTGGACAATTTTAGTGAAAGCTCATCCCATAGCACTGAACAATTATGGGACAATGCTTGGTGGTATCCGGAGCAAATCCATCCTCATCACCTCGCACACCGTTATCTATATACACGTCATTGTGTATAGAGGAATATCTCTCGGCCGCAAAATAATCCCACCAAGCCTGGCCTCACCTGAGGAAAAAAAAACCTTCAAGTGGCTTAAAATCAGTTTCTTAGATGCCTGTAATGACCGATATTCAAGCGCAATTTCTATTCGGGGTTTGCTCAGTCGTATATAATGAAGGCCTTTCGATTTTCAAAAGGGAATAATCAAAATCAGCTTCTGGAAGGCATCATTAGTTTTCAGACTCACTTACCTCCGCCTTTCTGATTAGAAGTTGCTATGGAGGTATAATCGAAAATACTGCTGTCTTCCAAATCACAGAAGTTGCTTTCCTGTAGAAGTACTGAAAAACAAAGGATTGGAACTGACAAGTTTCTTTCTGTCGGCTGTGACAGCTATATTTTGAATAGATGGAACACTAAAAAAATGAACTGAAGATTATTCATTCAGTCTGTTTAGAAAGAATATGGGTGGATTTTGTTTGACTCGTGTTTCATATGTCTAACGAGTGGAACTCCGAATCCCGATTTTATAATGAATGGAAAGTGACACTGTGCGTGAACCTATGGCTGTCATTGCCGGAAAAGCTGAATTTAAGCCTACAGTGATACCCATTCTGTACTTCAAGTTGATTTATTCAGTCAGAACAAGCGATTTCAGCAGCAGAAAATGTGAAAACAATGGTGTGTTTATATGTAGAACATTTTTGCATCATAAAATGGGCCCAAAAAAATTTGAAGTTTTTTGAGAAATTTCATAAGGGTAACCATAGGCAAACAATTGAAAAAAAAAGTTCTTTAGTTGACTAAACCAATAAGTGACACGCATAAAATTTTCCATTCTTCACGATTTTATTCTTGTGAAATCTTATCTTCTGAATTATAGAAGGCATTTTAACAGTTACTGTACGATTAGTGAACACCTCATTCACGTTATCATAAATGTTGAATTCTTAACTGGAACACTAGCGTATACAAGTTCGCAACTTAGAATAGAAGAGTCTATTGTTTCGATCTTTGGCTGTTACATCAAAGGTTTGAAAATTCCAACGAATCCCAGTTTCGTTGTGTGACCTACCTGAATTAATACTGAAACAGAATTAATACTGACCAACACATAAAATTACCTAATATAAAAGCTAGTAATCACACAAATCGGCTAACAATTCTTCGCGATAATAAATCTGGGAAGTTTGAAGAGAGACTCTTTTTAAACTGTACATAACGTTCGCAGGGCTACAATATGGAACGAACGTTACCATTCGCTTGTTTGAAGCAAACAATCTTAAACGACAGCCGAGCAAAACCACGACCAGCGTGTTTAGGTACCGAATGCCCAGCAAATGATGAAACAAGTCGAATCTGAACCTAAATATCAGATCAAACGGCTCCCCTCTAAAATATTCATTCATCTTCACTATGATACATTAAATTAATGTTCAGCCGGGATAAACAGAGGAAGAGGTTGGAATGCAGGAGGTAGGAATCTAAACTTCAACTGTGAAACACTAATCGTTGTAAGGTAAACGCTTTCCATACCCACCGTGACTCCCTCCTCTACCCATGCATATCGAAAAATATTCCAGATAAACCCTCGAGTGGCAAATCAAGACGAAAAGAAGATTCAGGGATCTAAAATGTAAAACTGAAATAAAACGCTCCCTCCAAAACAAACTATCCCATACACACGCTTTGAAGGTATGCTATCCATAAAAACTGACACACACACCATAGCACATGCAATATTGACACTGGTCCGCCGCCCCAGTTTAGCTCCAAAAGTTGTCTAACTTGTAAGTAGAGACACTATACCGGTCATTCTGTGAAAGAAACATATTTTAACTCAAAATAAAGTTTGTAGTGATGGGAAGCATTTGTTTGTTTATTATTCGGGTATCGTGACTCTTTTACCAACCTGATTTGTATTGTGTCGGATGAAAGAGTACGGATAGCACGGAGAGAACCATCCCGCGGCAGCTATCTAGTACCTTACTTTCTAACTTACTGAACTGGCTCATGCAGCTCTAGCATTGGTTGAAGGCTAGTGTACCATTAACCTGTTGGACGGATTTGCACAATGCACAAACTGCTCCCACTTGGACAGATGAAATTGAGGACCTCACCAATGACATAACGTAGAAGAAATGCATTACTTATGGTGGTAATTTATTATTTATTTATTTATTAGGGTTTAACGACACTTTGACAGCCAAGGTCAAACCGTATCGGTGACAGTTTTATGGATGGAGGAAGCAGGAGTACCCAGAGAGAACCACCGACCAACGACGAGCAGCTGCCGGCTCCCCAGCATCTTAACTCCTCACTGCTGCACAGGCAGGATTAGATTGGTTGAAGACATGCGCCCCATCGACGTGAAATACATCTTAGTACACGACGTCATCGTGCCCCCAGGTGGACAATCGTAGTTGAGTGCCTTGCCCAAGTACACAACGCGGGATGGTGGTAGTAAAGAGTGCCAGTGCACATACTCTTTTAGTTTGGCAGAAGGGCTGATTAAGTGTAGTAGAGAATATTCGCAACCTTTCATTTGAAAGAAATATTAAGTCTGGCAGACAGTGGTGCTGAACAGACAAAAGGCATGATCAAACAGTGATTATTATCTCGTTATTTGACTTAACTTTTGCAACGTAATAGCGCACCTAATTATGGCTTGTGGAGAAATGGTCTGTTTTTTGGGGCAATTGGTTGTTTCTCAACATTTTTGTTTAAATGTACTGATTGTGGAGTATCCCAGCCTTTCGACCAGCTAATTTGCAAAAACACGTTCTTTATATGACGATGCAACCAGAACAAAGCAAAAAATGTATGTGTTAGGATAATGGGCAAAATATTAAAAACAGATGGGTTTTGAACTCACATCGCATCGATCACGCACTTTTCGTACAACAAAGCGAACGCCTCAACTTACTGAGCTATAGCCCGAATCATTTTTTTGTGGTAGAATATAATTGGAAAACTTTAAACTGTTAGACCTCCATCATTTTGTTTCCAGAGGAGATAATAATGTACATTTTCGAGTTCATGAGGGAGATGGGGATATAGGGAACAATATGCTAGTTTTTAATAAAAAGAAAAATCAACAGAAACAAAGCAGATGTGATATGTTACACTGTAAACTAGCGTAATGACTGAGCAGACGATTTTTTGGCGAGGGATCTGTTCAGGTGTCCAGAAGGGAATCTTAACATTCAGAGGTACTATAAATAGAAACAACTGACTGATGTTGGCACTTATTTTGGTACAAAATATCATCACCCGGGGTCAAAATTTGAGCACAAATATACCAAAAAGGAGTGAAAAGAAAGTGCCGATGTTCCGGGCCAAAATCCAGAACATCTCACTAAAGAGAAAGACCCTTTTGACCCACTGAAAATCGTGTTAATAAAAAAGCGCATTTTCGAAAATTTGTGAAATTTTACAGAATTGGCACTTATTTTTTACCCCTGTCCATATTTTTGTCCATACATTCAATCTATTCTCAGTCACGTTACGTACGTTTCTGTAGTACAGAATCGCCCATGTATCGTTTGGATTGACAATTCTGATGATGCGAGGGCCCTCTGATGAAGGGACAACACCTATTAGGAAAAAACAATTTCAAATTTCCGAAGACTCCGAATTCAACCACCACCTAATTGTTTACTGGTATTTTAGGTCACACCCACACAATATTCACGCCTAAATGATTGCTATTAAACATAACAAAATCAAGTTTAGCTTATTGTTTACAGTTATGTTGCCTCTTCAGAGAAGAAACACACAAGGCTTTGTTTGGGCCCTGGGTCATATTAAAGCAGTAACGCACAACGTGTCCACCCCAGTTAACATCACTTCTGTAGTTCCCAGGGCCCATACAAGAATACGCTCATGTGTACTATTATAAAACATAAACGCGTCAGCTGTTACGTAACTACACTCCCAAGTCTACAGCTTATATGTGCCTGTGTGTGTGCGTGTGGGGGGGGGGGGGGGTGGAGGGGTGAAAGTGTTGGCGGAATCAAACAGAGTTCAGCCGAGCCCTCCACTGAAAAGTACTAATCGTTATAGTCTGATTTGGGTATAAGCACACATCGAAAATCTGCGAACCTGATAACTCAAAGAACTTAAAAATTGAATTTGTTCAAAACGTACTCTTTTTACTCTAAATGACCACAGACAAACTTTGCTGGACAATTTTAGTGAAAGCTCATCCCATAGCACTGAACAATTATGGGACAATGCTTGGGGGTATCCGGAGCAAATCCATCCTCATCACCTCGCACACCGTTATCTATATAAACGTCATTGTGTATATAGGAATATCTCTCGGCCGCAAAATAATCCCACCAAGCCTGGCCTCACCTGAGGAAAAAAAACCTTCAAGTGGCTTAAAATCAGTTTCTTAGATGCCTGTAATGACTGATATTCAAGCGCAATTTCTATTCGGGGTTTGCTCAGTCGTATATAATGAAGGCCTTTCGATTTTCAAAAGGGAATAATCAAAATCAGCTTCTGGAAGACATCATTAGTTTTCAGACTCACTTACCTCCGCCTTTCTGATTAGAAGTTGCTATGGAGGTATAATCGAAAATACTGCAGTCTTCCAAATCGCAGAAGTTGCTTTCCTGTAGAAGTACTGAAAAACAAAGGATTGGAACTGACAAGTTTCTTTCTGTCGGCTGTGACAGCTATATTTTGAATAGATGGAACACTAAAAAAATGAACTGAAGATTATTCATTCAGTCTGTTTAGAAAGAATATGGGTGGATTTTGTTTGACTCGTGTTTCATATGTCTAACGAGTGGAACTCCGAATCCCGATTTTATAATGAATGGAAAGTGACACTGTGCGTGAACCTATGGCTGTCATTGCCGGAAAAGCTGAATTTAAGCCTACAGTGATACCCATTCTGTACTTCAAGTTGATTTATTCTGTCAGAACAAGCGATTTCAGCAGCAGAAAATGTGAAAACAATGGTGTGTTTATATGTAGAACATTTTTGCATCATAAAATGGGCCCAAAAAAATTTGAAGTTTTTTGAGAAATTTCATAAGGGTAACCATAGGCAAACAATTGAAAAAAAAAGTTCTTTTGTTGACTAAACCAATAAGTGACACGCATAAAATTTTCCATTCTTCACGATTTTATTCTTGTGAAATCTTATCTTCTGAATTATAGAAGGCATTTTAACAGTTACTGTACGATTAGTGAACACCTCATTCACGTTATCATAAATGTTGAATTCTTAACTGGAACACTAGCGTATACAAGTTCGCAACTTAGAATAGAAGAGTCTATTGTTTCGATCTTTGGCTGTTACATCAAAGGTTTGAAAATTCCAACGAATCCCAGTTTCGTTGTGTGACCTACCTGAATTAATACTGAAACAGAATTAATACTGACCAACACATAAAATTACCTAATATAAAAGCTAGTAATCACACAAATCGGCTAACAACTCTTCGCGATAATAAATCTGGGAAGTTTGAAGAGAGACTCTTTTTAAACTGTACATAACGTTCTCAGGGCTACAATATGGAACGAACGTTACCATTCGCTTGTTTGAAGCAAACAATCTTAAACGACAGCCGATCAAAACCACGACCAGCGTGTTTAGGTACCGAATGCCCAGCAAATGATGAAACAAGTCGAATCTGAACCTAAACATCAGATCAAACGGCTGCCCTCTAAAATATTCATTCATCTTCACTATGATACATTAAATTAATGTTCAGCCGGGATAAACAGAGGAAGAGGTTGGAATGCAGGAGGTAGGAATCTAAACTTCAACTGTGAAACACTAATCGTTGTAAGGTAAACGCTTTCCATACCCACCGTGACTCCCTCCTCTACCCATGCATATCGAAAAATATTCCAGATAAACCCTCGAGTGGCAAATCAAGACGAAAAGAAGATTCAGGGATCTAAAATGTAAAACTGAAATAAAACGCTCCCTCCAAAACAAACTATCCCATACACACGCTTTGAAGGTATGCTATCCATAAAAACTGACACACACACCATAGCACATGGAATATTGACACTGGTCCGCCGCCCCAGTTTAGCTCCAAAAGTTGTCTAACTTGTAAGTAGAGACACTATACCGGTCATTCTGTGAAAGAAACATATTTTAACTCAAAATAAAGTTTGTAGTGATGGAAAGCATTTGTTTGTTTATTATTGGGGTATCGTGACTCTTTTACCAACCTGATTTGTATTGTGTCGGATGAAAGAGTACGGATAGCACGGAGAGAACCATCCCGCGGCAGCTATCTAGTACCTTACTTTCTAACTTACTGAACTGGCTCATGCAGCTCTAGCATTGGTTGAAGGCTAGTGTACCATTAACCTGTTGGACGGATTTGCACAATGCACAAACTGCTCCCACTTGGACAGATGAAATTGAGGACCTCACCAATGACATAACGTAGAAGAAATGCATTACTTATGGTGGTAATTTATTTTTTATTTATTTATTAGGGTTTAACGACACTTTGACAGCCAAGGTCAAACCGTATCGGTGACAGTTTTATGGATGGAGGAAGCAGGAGTACCCAGAGAGAACCACCGACCAACGACGACCAGCTGCCGGCTCCCCAGCATCTTAACTCCTCACTGCTGCACAGGCAGGATTAGATTGGTCGAAGACATGCGCCCCATCGACGTGAAATACATCTTAGTACACGACGTCATCGTGCCCCCAGGTGGACAATCGGAGTTGAGTGCCTTGCCCACGTACACAACGCGGGATGGTGGTAGTAAAGAGTGCCAGTGCACATACTCTTCTAGTTTGGCAGAAGGGCTGATTAAGCGTAGTAGAGAATATTCGCAACCTTTCATTTGAAAGAAATATTAAATCTGGCAGACAGTGGTGCTGAACAGACAAAAGGCATGATCAAACAGTGATTATCGTCTCGTTATTTGACTTAACTTTTGCAACGTAATAGCGCACCTAATTATGGCTTGTGGGGAAATGGTCTGTTTTTTGGGGCAATTGGTTGTTTTTCAACATTTTTGTTTAAATGTACTGATTGTGGAGTATCCCAGCCTTTCGACTAGCTAATTTGCAAAAACACGTTCTTTATATGACGATGCAACCAGAACAAAGCAAAAAATGTATGTGTTAGGATAATGGGCAAAATATTAAGAACAGAGAAAGACCCTTTTGACCCACTGAAAATCGTGTTAATAAAAAAGCGTATTTTCGAAAATTTGTGAAATTTTACAGAATTGGCACTTATTTTTTACCCCTGTCCATATTTTTGTCCATACATTCAATCTATTCTCAGTCACGTTACGTACGTTTCTGTAGTACAGAATCGCCCATGTATCGTTTGGATTGACAATTCTGATGATGCGAGGGCCCTCTGATGAAGGGACAACACCTATTAGGAAAAAACAATTTGAAATTTCCGAAGACTCCGAATTCAACCACCACCTAATTGTTTACTGGTATTTTAGGTCACACCACACAATATTCACGCCTAAATGATTGCTATTAAACATAACAAAATCAAGTTTAGCTTATTGTTTACAGTTATGTTGCCTCTTCAGAGAAGAAACACACAAGGCTTTGTTTGGGCCCTGGGTCATATTAAAGCAGTAACGCACAACGTGTCCACCCCAGTTAACATCACTTCTGTAGTTCCCAGGGCCCATACAAGAATACGCTCATGTGTACTATTATAAAACATAAACGCGTCAGCTGTTACGTAACTACACTCCCAAGTCTACAGCTTATATGTGCCTGTGTGTGTGCGTGTGGGGGGTGGGGGGGGGGGGGGGGGGGTGGAGGGGTGAAAGTGTTGGCGGAATCAAACAGAGTTCAGCCGAGCCCTCCACTGAAAAGTACTAATCGTTATAGTCTGATTTGGGTATAAGCACACATCGAAAATCTGCGAACCTGATAACTCAAAGAACTTAAAAATTGAATTTGTTCAAAACGTACTCTTTTTACTCTAAATGACCACAGACAAACTTTGCTGGACAATTTTAGTGAAAGCTCATCCCATAGCACTGAACAATTATGGGACAATGCTTGGGGGTATCCGGAGCAAATCCATCCTCATCACCTCGCACACCGTTATCTATATACACGTCATTGTGTATATAGGAATATCTCTCGGCCGCAAAATAATCCCACCAAGCCTGGCCTCACCTGAGGAAAAAAAACCTTCAAGTGGCTTAAAATCAGTTTCTTAGATGCCTGTAATGACTGATATTCAAGCGCAATTTCTATTCGGGGTTTGCTCAGTCGTATATAATGAAGGCCTTTCGATTTTCAAAAGGGAATAATCAAAATCAGCTTCTGGAAGACATCATTAGTTTTCAGACTCACTTACCTCCGCCTTTCTGATTAGAAGTTGCTATGGAGGTATAATCGAAAATACTGCAGTCTTCCAAATCGCAGAAGTTGCTTTCCTGTAGAAGTACTGAAAAACAAAGGATTGGAACTGACAAGTTTCTTTCTGTCGGCTGTGACAGCTATATTTTGAATAGATGGAACACTAAAAAAATGAACTGAAGATTATTCATTCAGTCTGTTTAGAAAGAATATGGGTGGATTTTGTTTGACTCGTGTTTCATATGTCTAACGAGTGGAACTCCGAATCCCGATTTTATAATGAATGGAAAGTGACACTGTGCGTGAACCTATGGCTGTCATTGCCGGAAAAGCTGAATTTAAGCCTACAGTGATACCCATTCTGTACTTCAAGTTGATTTATTCTGTCAGAACAAGCGATTTCAGCAGCAGAAAATGTGAAAACAATGGTGTGTTTATATGTAGAACATTTTTGCATCATAAAATGGGCCCAAAAAAATTTGAAGTTTTTTGAGAAATTTCATAAGGGTAACCATAGGCAAACAATTGAAAAAAAAAGTTCTTTAGTTGACTAAACCAATAAGTGACACGCATAAAATTTTCCATTCTTCACGATTTTATTCTTGTGAAATCTTATCTTCTGAATTATAGAAGGCATTTTAACAGTTACTGTACGATTAGTGAACACCTCATTCACGTTATCATAAATGTTGAATTCTTAACTGGAACACTAGCGTATACAAGTTCGCAACTTAGAATAGAAGAGTCTATTGTTTCGATCTTTGGCTGTTACATCAAAGGTTTGAAAATTCCAACGAATCCCAGTTTCGTTGTGTGACCTACCTGAATTAATACTGAAACAGAATTAATACTGACCAACACATAAAATTACCTAATATAAAAGCTAGTAATCACACAAATCGGCTAACAACTCTTCGCGATAATAAATCTGGGAAGTTTGAAGAGAGACTCTTTTTAAACTGTACATAACGTTCTCAGGGCTACAATATGGAACGAACGTTACCATTCGCTTGTTTGAAGCAAACAATCTTAAACGACAGCCGATCAAAACCACGACCAGCGTGTTTAGGTACCGAATGCCCAGCAAATGATGAAACAAGTCGAATCTGAACCTAAACATCAGATCAAACGGCTGCCCTCTAAAATATTCATTCATCTTCACTATGATACATTAAATTAATGTTCAGCCGGGATAAACAGAGGAAGAGGTTGGAATGCAGGAGGTAGGAATCTAAACTTCAACTGTGAAACACTAATCGTTGTAAGGTAAACGCTTTCCATACCCACCGTGACTCCCTCCTCTACCCATGCATATCGAAAAATATTCCAGATAAACCCTCGAGTGGCAAATCAAGACGAAAAGAAGATTCAGGGATCTAAAATGTAAAACTGAAATAAAACGCTCCCTCCAAAACAAACTATCCCATACACACGCTTTGAAGGTATGCTATCCATAAAAACTGACACACACACCATAGCACATGGAATATTGACACTGGTCCGCCGCCCCAGTTTAGCTCCAAAAGTTGTCTAACTTGTAAGTAGAGACACTATACCGGTCATTCTGTGAAAGAAACATATTTTAACTCAAAATAAAGTTTGTAGTGATGGAAAGCATTTGTTTGTTTATTATTGGGGTATCGTGACTCTTTTACCAACCTGATTTGTATTGTGTCGGATGAAAGAGTACGGATAGCACGGAGAGAACCATCCCGCGGCAGCTATCTAGTACCTTACTTTCTAACTTACTGAACTGGCTCATGCAGCTCTAGCATTGGTTGAAGGCTAGTGTACCATTAACCTGTTGGACGGATTTGCACAATGCACAAACTGCTCCCACTTGGACAGATGAAATTGAGGACCTCACCAATGACATAACGTAGAAGAAATGCATTACTTATGGTGGTAATTTATTTTTTATTTATTTATTAGGGTTTAACGACACTTTGACAGCCAAGGTCAAACCGTATCGGTGACAGTTTTATGGATGGAGGAAGCAGGAGTACCCAGAGAGAACCACCGACCAACGACGACCAGCTGCCGGCTCCCCAGCATCTTAACTCCTCACTGCTGCACAGGCAGGATTAGATTGGTCGAAGACATGCGCCCCATCGACGTGAAATACATCTTAGTACACGACGTCATCGTGCCCCCAGGTGGACAATCGGAGTTGAGTGCCTTGCCCACGTACACAACGCGGGATGGTGGTAGTAAAGAGTGCCAGTGCACATACTCTTCTAGTTTGGCAGAAGGGCTGATTAAGTGTAGTAGAGAATATTCGCAACCTTTCATTTGAAAGAAATATTAAATCTGGCAGACAGTGGTGCTGAACAGACAAAAGGCATGATCAAACAGTGATTATCGTCTCGTTATTTGACTTAACTTTTGCAACGTAATAGCGCACCTAATTATGGCTTGTGGGGAAATGGTCTGTTTTTTGGGGCAATTGGTTGTTTTTCAACAT